>CM035435.1:33483238-33993238 GCA_020310875.1 Ceratopteris richardii | reverse complement strand
GTATGTATGTATGTATGTATGTATGTATGAATATGTATGTGTTTATATGTATGTATGTATGTATGCATGTGTGTATGTATGTATGTATGTATGCATGCATGTATGTATGCATGCATGTATGTATGTACATATCTATGTATATATGTATGTGTGTGTGCATGTATGCGTGTGTGTGTATGTATGTGTGTATATGTGTATGGATGGATGTATATTTATTTATGTATGCATGTATGTATGTATGTACGTATGTAATATATGTATGTATGTATGTATGTATGTATGTATGTATGTATGTGTGCATTTGTGTATGTATGTATGTATGTATGTATGTATGTATGTATGTATGTATGTATGTATGTATGTATGTATGTATGTATGTATGAAGGTACTTAGGTATTACATATATACGTATGTATGAATGTATGTATGTATATATCTACATACATACATGAACATTCCAACTAACAAGTCTCATATAAATTACAAAGTAAGTGCAACATCTTCACCCACTTGCATAGGTACATCATGGAGACACATAATGTAGAGCCTCGTTGGTTCTTCCTCTCATCAATGATTGAAGTGTACTTTTTTGTACTTGAAAGGGTACTTTGTACTTTTAGTTACATACTTTGTACTTTCAGATACATACTTTATACTTAAATGTACATTATTATGTATTTTAAGGTAATATGCTTGGTAATTGGTATTTCACGTACTTTGTACTTAAATTCTCCAAAGTAGTTATAGATGTACTATGTAGTATACAAAAGAAGTCCCTTCACAAAAAATTTGATGTATACCTTTTGATTTATTACTCCTTTCCGTGACATGAAGAAGCAAGCATATGTGCCTTTCCTTGTGTGCCAAGTGGCATAGATTCCATGGTACTTCCCCTCTTGCCATGGGGCATGTACCTTTCTCCCCCTTCTTCTTTTTCCACTTGGCATATCTATCTCTAAAGTATCTCCTCCCCATGCACCTTCCCATTCCAAAAGGCATATCCCGTGGAATCTCCAAGACACTATGTAAGCTACTCTTTATCTCTCTCTTATGGATGTGGACAACTTCTCCCACTCTCTTCTCATTTTTCATGTACTTAGAATTTCCCATATGGTTCTCTCCAATGTATTATGATGACAAGACAAGGTATACCCATCGATGACTTCAATAAGCAAATCTTTTTGTCAGACATTGATCCATAGGGATCAGTCCATTTGATCCACAGGGATCAGTCCATGTGTGTGAGGGACAAAGGCTAGCTAGCCAAGGTCCCAAGCTCGGGGGATACCCTATTGCTATTTTTAGAGTACATCATTGCTATTTTTAGAGTTCAAGAGGGTATATATGGATGGGAGGTGACTCACACACATCATTCAAGTGATTTCCAACAATTGGTATCAGAGCACGGTTGTTTTCTCATCGTTTTTGCGTGAGATTTTCGGCATCGTTTTTGTCATCGCTTCGTCGTCTTCGTGCGCTTTCTTGGTCGCCGTAGCGTTTTTGGTGCAGAACGGGAAGTACAAAGAGGTTATCAGGGAGGCCACTGAACCCTCAAAAACTCTACGAGTGAGTCTATCATGTGGGAAATCCCTCGCCCTTTGAATAAAACTCACTATCTGGAATAGTGTCTCGAGGACCATGGATGGTTGTGAGAGCTCTGCTTGGATGATGTCATGTGGTATGGTCTGCTTGCTATGGAACAAGCATGAGATCATACATACCTGGGGCCTCTCAATCTATGCCCACTGATCAACCGTCAAGCCTGGTGCCCATACTGTCATTGAATACATCAAGGCGGGGGTGACTAGTGTGTCGAAAAGCCACCCCTTCGTGCGGGGTTCTTGGAAGTGTGCGTGGTGGCACCTCCGCTCTAGCATGGCCAAGGCTGCATACCCTCGCGTGAGTCTGTGAATCGGTGCTTGCTTCATGGTGAACGGTCCTGGTTGACCGGTGAAAGTAACTCCCAAGTAGACATATGCAGTAACCACCTTGACATGCCCTCCTGCTATGGTGAAGATGGCTCCACTCCTCACTGCACAGGATGTGTGAAATATCATGACCTTGGTCTTGCCAAGGTTCACAACCAATCCTCTATGTGAACAAAAATCATTCAAGGCTCCGAGGTGGCATTAGAGCCCCTCATGTGATTTTGAAATCAAAACAATATCATCCACATATAAAAGAATGTGCACTGGGGTACTTCCCAGGTCGCTCCCCTCCCCGCCTTCCTGTAGTATGTAATCAGAGATCTCATCAATGTGTGTCGGGGAGAGTGGACAACCTTGCTTAACACCAATGGTGCTAGCAATGGGCTTTGATAAACCTCGAGGGCATCGAATTCAACCAAACACCTCGTAGAGAGTGTAGATGGCCCATATCATCTTTGTCGGGATCCCAAGGCTCAGTAGGCATTGGAAGAGCCTCTGAGGTGGAACTGTATCAACAGCCTTGTGGAAGTCCACAAATCAACAATAAAGCAGGATGAAGATATGGTCGATAGTGGAAAAAGCTCTTCTTAACCCGGCTTGGCCTGGTGCTCAGAGGCTCTCTGCCTCTGCATATGAGCTAAGCTTTGCCTCAAGAACTGCTCCATATAACTTGGCCATTGTGTGGCCAACCATGATAGTCCTGTAGGTACCTCGATCTAGAGCGTCGTCAGATTTCTGGATAGGCATGATAGTATGCTGTGTCCCTTCCTCTGGGAAACCCTCCCCTATAGCCCGGTTGAAGACATGTGCAGTCAACGGGGCTATAGTGGAGGCTACGTGAGATGCTCTCTCTGTAAACCAGTATGGTCGGCAGCCCGCCTGTCCTCCATACGATGTATGGCCCTCTCCACCACACACGCACACGTGCGCGCACGCGCGCACACACACACACACACACACACACACACACATATATATATATATATATATATATATATATATATATATATATATATATATATATATATATATATATATATATATATAGAGAGAGAGAGAGAGAGAGAGAGAGAGAGAGAGAGAGAGAGAGAGAGAGAGAGAGAGAGAGAGAGAGAGAGAGAGAGAGAGAGAGAGAGAGAGAGAGAGAGAGAGAGAGAGAGAGAGAGAGAGAGAGAGAGAGAGAGAGAGAGAGAGAGAGAGAGAGAGAGAGAGAGAGAGAGAGAGAGAGAGAGAGAGAGAGAGAGAGAGAGAGAGAGAGAGAGAGAGAGAGAGAGAGAGAGAGAGAGAGAGAGAGAGAGAGAGAGAGAGAGAGAGAGAGAGAGAGTCATATTAACGTCTTCTGGAGGCCAAACTTGGCCTATGAGACAAAAGCCATGTACAAGTGTAGTAACCATGTGTAGAAAATGAAATGAAATAAACACAAAGCTATCAAGGGTTGGTAAAAGGCTGGGGAGAAGTGGCTCTGACTCAGCAGATAGTGGCCACCTAGTACAGGGGGATCCATAATATGAGTGAGCAATACACCCTAGCTACTGGTGATGGGGGGAGGTGGGTGTAGTATGTGGTACATCGGAGGTGATCTGAGTGCCTCCTGAAGGAAGACAACCCAGGGGGTGGTGGAACGCCTATGCTCCATCATGTGGTCGTAGGCTGTCCTGATGCGTGAGATATCCTCCTGATATAGTCGCGGTCGACGATATCCTACCATGCGTGGTCGGCGTCGTGCTCTCTGTGCTGCTGCCTGGTGGAGTGTGAGCCCTCTAGAAGGACCTCTCTGATCTAGCTCCGCTCGCTGAAAGAACTGGGTAATGGTCTGCTGGGTACTCACCCGTGGCTGATGTGTGGGCTGTAGTGACCGCTCTCGCCTCTCGTATGCTGCTGTGAGGAAGCGCCCCAAGCGTCGCTGGTCTCCCATGGTCATGCACAACTGGAGTGACTCCTCTAGCTGGAACTGTGCTCGTAGGTCTAAGTATGCTCGACATCTGATAACAAAATGCTCCTCACTCTCTACCTCTGTCTGGCATACTGGGCACCACCTCTCCTCACGGGGGACTCCCCTGGAGCGACCCCTCTCAATCTCGAGCTGATGTGATGAGACCCGGAGCTGCCCAATGACGACTCGGAGGTGGTGGGGAAGATATGTCTGCATGTATCTCGGGATCTCGATGAAGCCCGCGTCCGATATATGTAGAAAATGCTCGCGGTAATAGAGCATTTTCGGTGGCAATGTATCCCCAGGGCTCACCCATGTCCTCTGTATGTATGTATGCCATATCTCCTGACGAATGACCCTATTCCTCTCTTGATGAGAGAGCGAGTAGGTGGGTGCATGTGAGTCGTACTGTAGTGGTGGTAGCCTGTCTATGTCAAAGCCATGGTGGGCCAGCCAGTGTCGTGTCTGTGCATACCATGAAGAGGTGTCGCCTGCTAATGCCATATCACGTGATGCCTGGAGAGCACGATAAGCAATGCGCTTTGTATCCATGCTCCGAAGTCTGTGTACTAGGCATACTGTCTGGAACAGTGCCTCAACTAGCATCGGTGGTGCAGCGAGCTATGCTCTAATGATATCATGCGGTACTGAAGGCTTGCTGCGGATAAGTCTGGCAATCATGAGGATCTGTGGCCTCTCTAATGCTGTCCATACTGATGTAGCTAATCCCGGCCCCCAAATGGCTGCCCCATACATGAGCGCTGGCGTAACCAAAGTGTCAAAGAGCCACCCCTTTGTGCGGGGCTCCTGAAAATATGCCTGGTGGCACTGTCTCTCCATCAAAGCTAGTGCTGCGTACCCACGTGTGATGCGGTCACGAGCTGCCTGAGACATAGAGAAGACCCCCGATGCTGCTGTAAATGTCACTCCCAAGTAAACATATGATCCGACCACCTGGATCGGTCCACCTGCTGCTGTGAACAAACTATGTCTGCGTACCTGTGCAGATGTATGAAAGATGATGACCTTGGTTTTACCAAGGTTCAGAGATAACCCTCTGTGTCTGCAAAAGTCATCTAGGCCATGTAGATGATGCTGTAGACCTTCTGCAGACTCTGAAACCAATACAATATCATCAGCATATAAAAGAATATGGACATTGGCTCCCCGTACCTCAATGCCATCTCCCCCCTGCTGCTGTATGAAGTCCACTATCTCATCAATGTAGAGACCAAAGAGGGTGGGTGAAAGAGGGCATCCTTGCTTCACCCCGATAGTGCTAGCAAGTGGATCAGATAAGCCCCCTGGGCATCTAACTCTACCAGATACTCTCTCGTATAAGGCGTAGATCCCCCATATCATCTCCTCCGGAGCTCCAATATCAAGTAGTCGTCTGAAGAGTCGGTCCCTGGGAACAGTGTCAAATGCTTTGCGGAAGTCCACAAAGCAACAGTATAATCTCCTCTTTCTCACCCTTGCCTGGTCAATCAGGCATCGCAGAGTGAAGATGTGGTCAATAGTAGAGTAATCTCGTCTGAAACCTACCCTTCCTCTCAGCGAGAGTACTCAACTCTGTCTCTAGTACTGCCCCATATAACTTGGCCAATATAGGGCCAATCATGATCGTCCGGTATGACTTTTTAACGTCTATTAGAGGCCAAAATCGGCCTATGAGACAAAACATATGCATCAGTATGATCCAATCCACTGAGATCCAAAACGAAAATAAAGTGTGAGTACTGCAAACGGGTATAAAAGGAGGGATAGTAGGGTATAAAAGGAGGGATAGTAGCTGGCATCAAGGGTGTGGGGTGCTATGGGTATGCACTCTATATGCTCAATGGGTGAGATACAAATATGATATGCATAGGGAGGGGAGGCTCGATGGTATCACAACCCCCTAAATGCCTGGAGTGGGTGTAGGATATAATGCATCGGTGGGTAAGGCATCATGGCGATCCTCAAAATGCTCTGGGCATCCAAATCGATAGGGGTGCGCTGCTGACGTCTCTGTATCTCCATGTCATGGAGTGCGTGAATCGCCTGAATCTCTCTCTGATGTGGACGAGCTCTCCGGACAAGGGGTCTCGGTCGTCGACGCTGTCGTCTAAGCTCCTCTGCTCTGTGTAATGTGACACCCCGCATCGAACTGGGCCCTCGAGTGTATGTGGGTCTGGAAAAATCTGTAATATAAGTCTGAGGGGGGGGGGGCGAGGTGTATCTCCATCTGCTGCTGGAGGAGTGATGCGCGGCGGTGTTGGAGCTCTACTAGGAAACGACCTAGAGGGCGCTGGTCCTCTGTCCCCAATAAAGCCCTGATCTCTCTAGGCCCCCTGAAGAGCTGTGGGTAGCGGTCTCTGATGTCCTCATATGCCTGGCATCTACATGTGTAGTGCTCCTCGTCCTCCACCTCCTCTCTACATATCCTGCATAGTCGCTCATCCCTGGGGGTATGTTTGGCTCACCCAATCTCAATCTCGAGCTGGTGTGAGGGGGGGGGGGCGAGGTGTATCTCCATCTGCTGCTGGAGGAGTGATGCGCGGCGGTGTTGGAGCTCTACTAGGAAACGACCTAGAGGGCGCTGGTCCTCTGTCCCCAATAAAGCCCTGATCTCTCTAGGCCCCCTGAAGAGCTGTGGGTAGCGGTCTCTGATGTCCTCATATGCCTGGCATCTACATGTGTAGTGCTCCTCGTCCTCCACCTCCTCTCTACATATCCTGCATAGTCGCTCATCCCTGGGGGTATGTGTGGCTCACCCAATCTCAATCTCGAGCTGGTGTGATGATACTCTGAGCTGCCCAATGGCCACTCTCTCAGCTGGTGCCATATATGTATCCATGTATCGTGGTCTCTGAATGAAACCATCCGCTGTCACAGTCAGGAAGTGCTCTCTGTAGTGTTGCCTCTTTGTGAGAAGAGGCTCCCGTGGTGCTATCCATGTCTCCCTGACGTGTATCTGTAGTAGGTCCTGACGGATGATCCTATTCCTCTCCGAACGAGAGAGGGTAATGTGGGGGGAAGAGAGGTCATACTGAAAAGGGGGGAGATCCGTAATGCTCATGCCATGGTTTGCTAACCATCGGTAAGTCTGTGCATACCATACTCTCTCATGCCCTGTCTCTGCCAAATGTCTAGAGCTCTCAAATGCAAGCCTGGTGAGTCGGCTAGTGGGGAGCTCTTTGACTCTCAGAATAAAGGTCACCAACTGGAAGAGGGCCTCCACTAGCATCGGTGGTGTGCCAAACTCAGCTCGTATAATGTCATGTGGAACGGAGGGCTTGCTGCGCAGCAATCGTGATATCATGGTGATCTGGGGCCTCTCAATCTGCGTCCACATCGCCTCTGTGATCCCTGGTGCCCATACTGTTGCTGCGTACATCAATGCGGGTGTCACTAGAGTGTCAAAGAGCCACCCCTTAGTCCGAGGCTCCTGAAAATGTGTCTGAAAGCAGAGTCTCTCCAATCCTGCAAGTGCCGCATAACCTCGCGTCAATCTATCTCTCGCAGCCTGTGCCATGGAGAATACCCCTGTGCTGCCCGAGAAGGTGATACCTAGGTAGACGTAGGAGTCCACTACCTCTATCTGTCCTGCAGCTGCTCTGAAAGAGGCGCGATGGCGTACTGTCCTGGAGGTATGGAAGATCATGACCTTGGTCTTGCCAAGGTTCACTGTGAGTCCTCTCTCCATGCAAAAGGTATCGAGCGCCTGTAAATGTGACTGCAACCCCTTCTGTGACCTCGAGAGCAGGACAATGTCATCAGCATATAATAGGATATGTACTGGTGTACCTCCGAGGTCTCCTCCTCGCCCTCCTGCTCGCTGTATATACTCCGTGATCTCGTCGATGTAGAGACCGAAGAGAGTGGGTGAGAGAGGGCAACCTTGTTTCACACCAATGGTGCTAACAAGGCTGTCTGATAGACTGCCGGGGCAGCGTACCCTGCCTGTTGTTGGGGATAAAGGCCCCAAGGACTCTCCTTTTGTATATTTTGACCCTTCCATGTGAAAGCTCTCTTCGAGAGCTTTCCAGACATATTTTTGTTGTATTTTTTGGACCCCAAATTGGGGAGTTATAGGCATTTACATTATTTTTATGACTTTTGGTCATTGGCCATGTGTGAACATGCCCAAATGACCTAAAAGTCACTTATCAATAAGACTTGGTCCCAAATCTCTCATAACTTGATTGGGACTTCTTCAACTTCAGCTTCTCCATCTTCTTCTCCAAATTTCTGCGCAGGTTTCTCTCTCTACTTTCTCTCTCCTCACGCAGCAGCCCACTCCCTTGGTGTTTGGAGCAACCGAGCACACCACGACGTAGCTCTCCGCGGCCTCTTTCAACTGGTATCAGAGCTTTGAGCTGTTCCATCGCGACAAAGTTGCTCAAACTGCTTTTCCACTTCAGCCTATGTTAAGCTGAAGGTGTTTTCTTGCATTTGGGAGAATTTCATCGCGAAAAACCTTCTTTTTTCGCGATAAAAGGGCTGTTTTTGGAGGATTACTTCAGCCCGGAGCAAAGCTGAAGCAAATTTTGTGCTTTTTAGAGAGTTTCATCGCGAAGAATCTCTTCTATTCTTCTTTTTGTATCCCCACATGTCTTTTTAAGCATCCACATTGCTGATTTTTTCATCTACAGGTCTTTTGTGGCAGAATTTCTCTCATTTTTCAAGTGGGAGGACATGCACAAAGATTGAGGAAGTGCATACTTGCTGGAAACTTATTACAGCAGGTCATTTCTCTGATTTTACAGGTCATATTGCTGCAAAAAATTGGGGCTTTTGTGAAAACAAGCACCCATTGCCTTGGTTTTATATCTATGTATGCTTTTTGTGGTTGAAAAACAACAAATTTGTTGTTTTTGATTCAATTACAGCTTGCTGGAATTTTCTGAAATTTTCTGCAGAAAATTTCAGAAATTGATTTTTGCAAGTTTTGGACAGTTTTTGGGCTTCATTTCTGAGCTATAGTCTCGTAAGGTAATTGCGCACAAGACAACAGGTGAATTTTACCTTTTTGGTGAAATTTTGAAGCTCTTAGTGTTCAAACATGGCCTCTACCTCCTCTGATGTCAAAAGCTTGTTTGAGATCAAGAGATTTGAAGGTAATGGTTTCGATTTGTGGAAAGAGAGAATGTTGGGCATCCTCTTTCTTAAAGATTGTGAAGGGGCTCTTGAGGAAGTCAAGCCCGAAGATATGACAGATGCAGCATGGATGAACCTAAACAAAAAGGCCATCACTTACATCAAGATGGCTGTGTCAGATGAAATCTTAGTGGATTTGAAAGGCCTTACAACTGGTTTTGAGGTATGGGAGAAGCTGAAAGCCACTTATGAAAATACCACGCCTGTAAATCAAGTGCATCTTATGCGTAAGCTAGTGTGTATGCAGCTTGATGAGTCAAAAAGTGCGGCTGAGCACTTATCTTTGTTTACAGGTACTCTTTCACAATTGCAGGACTCTGGATTACCTCCATTTGATGATAAGCTTAAGGCCATCTTCTTGTTGATGACCTTACCTGATTCGTGGGAAACATTGGTTGTTTCACTTTCGAATAGCCCCAGTCTTACCTTTGATGGTGTAAGGGGTTCTATTTTGAATGAGGAAATCAGGAGGAAAGCTAGTGGAGAGGGCAGTGGTTCAGCCAATGTGGCTAGAGGAAGAACAGAAAAGAAAAGTGGAAATGTACAGAGGAACAGGAGCAAAAGCAAAGGCAAGGCTGAAGTGACTTGTTATCAATGTGGTAGGAAAGGTCACAAGAAGCCTGATTGCAGATTTTATAAAGCTGAACTAGAAAGAAAGAAGAACACAGGTGACAGGAAGAAAAAGGACACCAAGAATGAAGCACATGATACCTCAAAGGACAAAGACAAAGAGAAGGCCAATGTGGCCTCTAGTGTCATCATTGAGGAGCTATCAGATGCAGAAGATATACTTTGTGCTACTATGGCAGAAGAGCATGTTGAAATTTTTGATGCTTCTATTAATATTCATGCACAAGACATGCAAATCACAAAGAGGGATTTGATTGATGCCTTGCTTACTGTGAATGATGCTTTGTCACAAACATGGATTGTAGATTCAGGTGCATCGTTTCATGTAACTCCTATTAAGGAGTGTTTCACTACCTTTCATGCAGGAAGCCATGGACATGTATATCTTGGAAATAACCATGCTTGTTCTATTGAAGGTATTGGCACAGTGCATCTCACAGTGGATGGTACCAATGAGCTGGTTTTGCATGATGTAAGGTATGTACCAAGCATCAAGAAAAGCTTATTGTCTGTTGGGCAAATGGATATGCATGGATATAGTACCCTCTTTGAGAAGGGGTCATGGAAGCTTATCAAAGGCTCTAGGCTGATTGTTAAAGGTACAAAGAAAGGGACTCTTTATTGCTTGCATGGTAAAGCATTGTTGGGCAAGTTTATTGCTTTGGCTGAAATCCATTCACATATGGAATTATGGCATAAAAGGCTTGGCCACATGAGCCAAAAAGGTCTTGATAAACTATGTAATTTGGACAAGTTTGATGCTAAAGGCTCAAAACTTGATTTTTGTAATGAATGCCAATATGATAAGCAAGTAAAGAATTCCTACTACTCTGGTGTCTCTCGTAAGTCTAATGTGCTTGATCTTGTTCATTCTGATGTTTGTAGCATGCCCATAAAGTCTATGGGGGGTGCTCTTTACTTTGTTTCTTTTGTTGATGATTACTCTAGGAAGCTTTGGGTATATTTGTTAAAATCTAAAGATGAAGCCTTTGCTGCATTTAAGAAATTTCATGCATTTGTGACCACTCAAACAGGTAGAAAGCTGAAATGCTTACGTACAGATAATGGGGGTGAGTTTACAAGTGCTGAATTCAATAGATTTTGTGAAAATCTTGGTATTAAGAGGGAGCTAACAGTCCCATACAGCCCCTCTTCCAACGGTGTGGCTGAAAGGTATAATAGGACTTTATGTGAGAGGGTGAGATGCATGCTGTCCACAGCTAATCTCCCTCATGGATTTTGGGGAGAGGCTTTGAAAACTGCAGTTCATGTTTGCAATCGATCCCCTCATATGTCCTTAAAAGGTGGCATTCCAGAAGAGGTTTGGTCTGGCAAACCAGCTTCATATGACCACCTACGCATCTTTGGTTGCGATGCTTTTGTGCATATAAGGCCGGAGTTGAGAAGCAAGTTAGATGCAAAGTCCATGAAAGGAATCTTCATGGGTTATGGAGATGAAGGTGAAATGGGCTACAGGATTTGGCTACCTCAACTCAAGAAGGTAATACGCAGCCGAGATGTTGTATTTAATGAGGCAAGGCTGCTCAAAAATAATTGTGCCTCTAAAGATGACCATAAAAGAGTCAAATTTCAGCATGTACAGCCACCAATTAAATCTGATATGAACCCTCGGGATGCACCACATATGGCTGGAAATGACAATGAGCCCGTGGTTATTGAGCCAGATGATGCTGGACAGCAAAATGATGATCCTGAAGGGCATATGCAGCCACCTATTCATGCTGAAAACAGGGCTGGAAATAATGTGCAACAGCCCATTAACAATGGACATGTTGATATACCTCCTGATGTAGATCCATTGCCAGATAATGTGGATCATTGGGTAAGAAGATCTACACGTGCTAGGAGGCCAATGAACAGATATGATCCCTCTATACATTACATTATGTTATCAGATGAGGGTGAGCCTCTTACTTATAAAGAGGCAAAGCTATGTGAGCACAAGAAGAAGTGGGAGTTAGCCATGCAGGAAGAGATAAAGGCCTTGCATGCAAATGATACTTGGGATTTGGTTGAGTTACCCAAAGGAAGGAAAGCCATTCCAAACAAGTGGGTGTACAAAATCAAAACTGTTGATGGCAAACCCAAGTATAAGGCAAGGCTGGTTGCTAAGGGATATGCCCAAAAAGAGGGCATTGATTTCCAAGAAGTGTTCTCTCCAGTGGTGAAAATGACCACTTTACGTGTGTTGTTTGCTCTCACAGCTGCCTTGGATTTGGAATTATTCCAAATGGATGTTAAAACAGCCTTTTTGCATGGTGATTTAGATGAAGAGCTGTACATGAAACAGCCAGAAGGATATGCCATTCCTGGAAAAGAGCATCTGGTATGCAAACTGAAAAGGAGCTTGTATGGGCTGAAACAGGCCCCCAGACAATGGTATAAGAAGTTTGATGCATTTATGCTCAAACATGGGTTTAAAAGAAGCCATGCAGATCATTGTTTGTACACGAAAAAGGATGAAGATGGCAGCCCAATTATTCTTGTACTGTATGTAGATGATATGCTGCTGGCTGGGAAGAAAAAGAGCACTCTGAATGCTCTAAAACAGCAGCTGAACTCTGCATTCTCAATGAAAGACCTTGGGGAAGCTGAGCATATTCTTGGTATGCGTATAAAAAGGGATAGACAGCAGCATACTTTGCAGGTATCCCAAGAAAAGTACATTGAAAAAGTGCTGGACAGATTTAATGTGGCTGATGCTAAGCCTCTTGGAGTGCCATTGCAGCCACATGTTAAGCTTTCCAAGGATGACTGTCCCAAAAATGATGATGCAGCCAGTTACATGAAGAGTGTTCCATATGCATCAGCTTGTGGTTCACTTATGTATGCTATGGTTGCCACTCGGCCAGACATTGCTCATGCAGTGGGAGTTGTTAGCAGGTTCATGGCTAATCCTGGTAGAGCTCATTGGGAGGCAGTCAAATCTATCTTGAGATATTTGAAAGGGACCAAAAGTAAATGCTTATGTTATGGAAAGGGTCCATTGGAGTTAAAAGGATTTTGTGATTCAGACATGGCAGGTGATGTGGACACACGCAAGTCCACAAGTGGCTATGTATACATCCTTGCAGGTGGAGCTATTTCATGGTGCTCTAGACTTCAGAGGATAGTTGCACTATCTACTACAGAGGCTGAATATATTTCAGCCACAGAGGCTTCCAAAGAAGCCATTTGGTTAGCTCGGCTCTGCAGTGAGTTTGGGATGCTTGAAAAGGCACCTCTTCTTGGATGCGATAGCCAGAGTGCCATATGTTTGGCAAAGAATGCCATGTTTCATGCTCGCACAAAGCATATTGATGTGAGATATCACTTCATCAGAGAGGTGTTAGAGGATGGCCTGATCACTTTGATCAAGGTCAATACTTCACAGAATCCTGCAGATGCTCTCACGAAGTGTCTACCCAAGGCACAACATCAGCTATGTATACAGATGGTGGGAGTTACTTAGCTTAAAGGAGCCTCCTTGGTCCTTTAAGTGGGAGGTTGTTGGGGATAAAGGCCCCAAGGACTCTCCTTTTGTATATTTTGACCCTTCCATGTGAAAGCTCTCTTCGAGAGCTTTCCAGACATATTTTTGTTGTATTTTTTGGACCCCAAATTGGGGAGTTATAGGCATTTACATTATTTTTATGACTTTTGGTCATTGGCCATGTGTAAACATGCCCAAATGACCTAAAAGTCACTTATCAATAAGACTTGGTCCCAAATCTCTCATAACTTGATTGGGACTTCTTCAACTTCAGCTTCTCCATCTTCTTCTCCAAATTTCTGCACAGGTTTCTCTCTCTACTTTCTCTCTCCTCACGCAGCAGCCCACTCCCTTGGTGTTTGGAGCAACCGAGCACACCACGACGTAGCTCTCCGCGGCCTCTTTCACCTGTGACTCGTGCATACAAAGCGTGGATGGCCCATAGCATGTCTGATGGAAGCTGTAACTCCTGGAGCCTCCGTAGTAGTCTCTCTCGAGGGACCATGTCGAAGGCTTTGTGGAAATCCACAAAGCAACAGTATAGTCTCTGCTTCCTCGCCTTCGCGCTCTCATTCAAGCAACGAAGCACGAAGATGTGGTCGATGGTGGAGAAAGTGCGGCGGAAGCCTGCCTGGCCGGGTGCTCTGATCCCCGCTGCCTCAGCGTGTGTACTGAGCTCTGCCTCTAGTACTGCCCCATAGATCTTGGCCAGGATATGGCCTATCATAATAGTCCTGTAGTTCCCCCCTGGGTCCATCATATCGCCGGACTTATGGATAGGCGTAATGGTATGCCTAGTCCATGAGTCGGGTAATCCCTCAACCAAAGCACGGTTGAAGAGATGGGCGATCAAGTGGGAAACTACATCTCCTGCGTATATAAAGTGCTCTCCCTGTAGCCCCGTGTGGTCTGCTGAACGGCCATGCTGTAGCCTATGGATGGCCTGTCGTACCATGCCTGCTGTGAAGAGGGTGGATATCAACGGACGCGGTGTGGAAGGAATCGGTAATGGTGGCTGTCCTGGGACGTCATATAACCTCTGGGCGTAGGTGTGCCAAGTCGAAGGATCTGCTATGGGTGTAGGTGGAGGTGGCTCACGTAGTGCCCTCTACGCGGTGGCACAATCCCTACTCATGAGAAGGTCCATCAACTCTGCCTCCTGTCGCTCCTCGAAAGCTCGCCGCTTCCGGCGTGTGAGGGCTCGCATCTGTCGTCGTGCCTCCCTCTCTGTGATGGATCCCAAGATACTCTGTGCTTTGAGATGTTGGTATAGTCGCCTACACTCCTCATCGTACCATCTATTCTGGGGTGTATGCCCCAGCCGTGTCGGATGTGCAGTGCTGTGGGTGGTGTATGGGAAGCTGAGAGTAGCGGATGTATGGAGGATCGAGGAGAAGTGGGCGGTGAGGGTGTCCAAGGTGGCAGAGGGATCAAGGGAGTAGATGCGCTCTCGAACATGGGAGCTATAGATATGTGCTAGCTCATGTCTAAAGTGAATGGTGGTACGGGCTCGTGGCTGTATGGTGACGGGGTGGGGTATGCATGGTGAGCCGCGAATGGATAGGGCAAGATATGCGTGATCAGCTCCAATCGGTAAGGGTGGGATAGTGAATGAGGTGATCAGATGTGTCGCCTCCGGGGGTCCGATAACATAGTCTACCACACTGCCCCCTGTGGTGTCGTGGGTGGAATGCAGGTGAGACCGCGCGACGTGGGCTAGCTCCCCATCCCATTATATATAACGAGACGGTGTGCTGCTCCCATCTGGAGTAAGTGTCGGCCATATAAGGTGGGTGTGCGGTGTCGGCTGAGGCTCTGAGTGTAGGCATGTCCTCTATGGTACGAAGCATCTCAGGGTCGTCAAAGTCGTAGATATCACACTGGTGGCTCTGAGTGCGGGCATTGAAGTCTCCTACAAGGAAGACTTCACCCATCCCAGTATACTCCATAATCGTGTCACTGAGGCAGTCATATGGCGATGTGGTGTCTGGTCCCTCCCCTCCTGATAGCTGCTCAGGGGAATGTGTGAAGCGTGAACCAATGGGTGCAATATAGCATACGGCGAAGTACGGTGCTCTCTCCTCTGATAGCTGCAAGCGTATCCACATGAAACGTGCCTCTGGGTCTCTGGCTACCACCTGTACCCTGTGCTGTAACGACTGTCTATAGAGCACGGCTACTCCTGATCCTCGTGTGGTGTGCTGTCTCTGGCGGCGGTGAGCTGACTCCCACATATAGCCCTCAATCCTCGGTAGGCTCCTCCCCGGGCTTTCGTGTGTCTCTGTCAAGAAGATAATGTCTCTGCCCTCCATCACCTCCTAGAGGCGCCCTGGATGTGTCCATAAAGATCCATTGCAGTTCCAGACTACAATGTGCACCTCCTGCTGTGCTGTCTCATAGGCCGCGAATCCCTAGTCAATGGGCCGTCCATCAATGATGATCCGACCGTCTCTGTAGAGGGCACGATGTCCCTCTCGTCTGGCCTGGAGGACACGTGGCATGCATGCCCGTCTGTGCTCTACCTGCATCCGTGTGAGGTCGTCATCCAAATAGATGGGGGTGCCCGGTGTAGTGCGTAGTACCGCCCGTCGTCTGAGAAAGTCTCTCCTCCTGGCCTCATCTGAGAACTGAAGGATAAGTGCTCTGCTCCGTGTGGTGTCCCGTCCTGCTCTCCATACTCTGGTGAAGGGGAGAGACTCATCCGCGCGGTATCCAAGTAATGTGCACAAGCGACGCCCATCCTGCTCTGTTGATCCGTTTGTCTCTGTGAGGCCGGAGACGCGAACATTGAGCCTGCGGGCCTGTCACATCCGCTCCTCCTCAATGGTGGTATGCACTATGTGGATCTCCTCATGGTGGTTGTTCTTCTTTGCCTCCTGTCGAAGGTTCTTTTTGACAACTTCGACGCATCCATCTTTCTTAGTCTCAAGCTCGTTCTGCACCACCTCCATACACTCCTTCTTGATAGTCACCCGAATGTCCTCTAGATGTGGAGCGATCTCCCCCTCCTCGTGCATGCTGTCCAGTTTCGTTTTCATATCAGTAAGCGCAGTGTGCAACTCCTCTAGGTCCCGTGAGTGCTGCTTGCGGGTAGCGAGAAGCTCTTCCTGAAGGGATTCATTTTCCTTCTCCAAGTTTGCCACCTTGGCTTCAAGGGCGACAACTCTACGGGTAACCCCGTTCAGTGCAGAATCTCCTTCTTTCTTGTGTTTTCCTATCAACTCTCGGAGGGCATGCTCTAAGGTGGCCAACTATTCCTCCAGCTTGGGAGCCATATGAGAGAGAGAGAGAGAGAGAGAGAGAGAGAGAGAGAGAGAGAGAGAGAGAGTTTTAACGTCTATTAGAGGCCAAAATTGGCCTATGAGACAAAACATATACATCAGTAGTATGATCCAATCCACTGTGATCCAAAAATGAAAATAAAGTGTGAGTACAAAAAACGGGTATAAAAGGAGTGGATAATAACTGGCATGAAGGGTGTGGGGTGCTATGGGTATGCACTCTATATGCTCAATGGGTGAGATACAAATATGATATGCATAGGGAGGGGAGGCTCGATGGTATCACAACCCTCTAGATGCCTGGAGTGGGTGTAGGATATAATGCATCGGTGGGTAAGGCATCATGGTGATCCTCAAAATGCTCTGAACGTCCAAATCGGCAAGGGTGCACTGCTGACGTCTCCGTATCTCCATGTCATGGCGTGTGTGAATCGCGTGAATCTCTCTTGTGTGCACAGGCTCTCCAGATTGGGGGTCTCGGTCGTCGACCCTGTCGTCTAAGCTCCTATGCTCTGTGTAATGTGACACCCCGCATCGAGCTTGGTCCTCGAGTGGTTGTGGGTCTGAAAAAATCTATAATGTAAGTCCGAGGGGGGGGGGGGGGGCAGGTGTATCTCCATATGCTGCTGGAGAAGTAATGCACGGCGGTGCTCTAGCTCTACTAGGAGACGACGTAGAGGGCGCTTGTCCTCTGTCCCCAATAAAGCCGTGATCTCTCTGGGCCCCCTGAAGAGCTGTGGGTAGCGGTCTCTGATGTCCTCATATGCCTGGCATCTACATGTGTAGTGCTCCTCGTCCTCCACCTCTTCTCGGCATATCCTGCATAATCTCTCATCCCTCGGGGTATGTGTCGCTCGCCCAACCTCGATCTCCAGCTGGTGTGAGGATACTCTGAGCTTTCCAATGGCCACTCTCTTAGCTGGTGCCATGTATGTATCCATGTATCGTGGTCTCTGAATGAAACCATCAGCTGTCATAGTCAGGAAGTGCTCTCTGTAGTGTTGCCTCTTTATGGGAAGAGGCTCTCGTGGTGCTATCCATGTCTCCCTGATGTGTATCTGTAGGTCCTGACTGATGATCCTATTCCTCTCCGAACGAGAGAGGGTAATGTGGGGGGAAGAGAGGTCATACTGAAAAGGGGGGAGATCGGTAATGCTCATGCCATGGTTTGCTAACCATCGGTAGGTCTGTGCATACCATACTCTCTCATGCCAGGTCTCTGCCAAATGTCTAGAGCTCTCAAATGCAAGCCTGGTGAGTTGGCTGGTGAGGAGCTCTCTAACTCTCAGGATAAAGGTCACCAACTGGAAGAGGGCCTCCACTAGCATCAGTGGTGTGCCAAGCTCAGCTCGTATAATGTCATGTGAAACGGAGGGCTTGCTGCGCAGCAAGCGTGAGATCATGGTGACCTGGGGACTCTCAATCCGCGTCCACATCGCCTCCGTGATCCCTGGTGCCCATACTGTTGCTGCGTATATCAATGCGGGTGTCACTAGAGTGTCAAAGAGCCACCCCTTAGTCCGGGGCTCCTGAAAATGTTTCGAAAGCAGCGTCTCTCCAATCTTGCAAGTGCCGCATAGCCTCGCATCAATCGATCTCTCGCTGCCTCTGCCATGGAGAATACCCCTGTGCTGCCCGAGAAGGTGACACCTAGGTAGATGTAGGAGTCCACTACCTCTATCTGTCCTCCAACTCCAGTGAAAGAGGCACGATGGCATATTGTCATGGAGGTATGGGAGATCATGACCTTGGTCTTGCCAGGTTCACTGTGAGTCCTCTCTCCATGCAGAAGGTATCGAGCGCCTGTAAATGTGACTGCAACCCCTCGGGTGACTCCGAAAGCAAGCCAATGTCATCAGCATATAATAGGATGTGTACTGGCGTACCTCCTAGGTCTCCTCCTAGCCCTCCTGCTCGCTGTATATACTCCGTGATCTCGTCGATGTAGAGACCGAAGAGAGTGGGTGAGAGAGGGAAACCTTGTTTCACACCAATGGTGCTAACAAGGCTGTCTGATAGGCCGCCGGGGCAACGTACCCTGCCTGTGACTCGTGCATACAAAGCATGGATGGCCTATAGCATGTCTGATGGTAGCTGTAACTCTCGGAGCGTCCGTAGTAGTCTCTTGTCAAAGGCTTTGCGGAAATCCACAAAGCAATAATATAGTCTCTGCTTCCTCACCTTCGCGCTCTCAATCAAGCAATGAAGCACGAAGATGTGGTTGATGGTGGAGAAAGTGCGGCGGAAGCCTGCCTGGCCGGGTGCTTTGATCCGAACTGCCTCAGCGTGTGTACTGAGCTCTGCCTGTAGTACTGCCCCATAAATCTTGGCCAGGATATGGCCTATCATAATAGTTCTGTAGTTCCCTGGGTCCATCATATTGCTGGACTCATGGATAGGCGTAATGGTATGCATAGTCCACGAGTCAGGTAATCCCTCAACCAAAGCAAGGTTGAAGAGATGGGCGATCAAGTGGGAAACTACATCTGCTGCGTATATAAAGTGCCAGCCTGTAGCCCTGTATGGTCTGCTGAACAGCCATGCTGTAGCCTATGGATGGCCTGTCATACCATGCCTTCCGTGAATAGGGTGGATATCAGAGGACGCGTGTGGGAGGGATCGGCAGACTGCAATGTGCACCTCCTGCTGTGCTGCTTTGTAGGCCGTGAATCCCTAGTCAATGGGCCGTCCATCAATGATGACACGACTGTCTCTGTATAGGGCACGATGTCCATCCGGTCGGGCCTGGAGGACACGTGGCATGCATGCACATCTGTGCTCTACCTGCATCCGTGTGAGGTCGTCATCCAAATAGATGGGGGTGCCGGGTGTAGTGCGTAGTACTGCCCGTCGTTTGAGGAAGTCTCTTCTCCCGGCCTCATCTGAGAACTGAATGATAAGTGCTCTCCTCCGTGTGGTTTCCCGTCGTGCTCTCCAGGCTCTGGTGAAAGGGAAAGGCTCATCCGCGCGGTATCCAAGTAGTGTGCAGAAGCGACGCCCATCCTGCTCTGGTGATCTGTCTGTCTCTGTGAGGCCATAGAACTGAACATTGAGCCTGCGAGCATGTCGCATCCGCTTCTCTCAATGGTGGTGTGTACTATCTGGATCTCCTCATGGTGGTTGTTCTTCTTTGCCTCTTGTCGAAGGTTCTTTTTTACAACCTCGACCCATCCATCTTTCTTAGTCTCAAGCTCGCTCTGAACCACCTCCATGCACTCCTTGATAGTCACCCAAATGTCCTCTAGCTGTGGGGCGATCTCCCCCTCCTCGCGTATGCTGTCCAGTTTCGTTCTCATATCAGTAAGCTGAGTGTGCAACTGCTCCTGGTCCCGTGAGTGCCGCTTGTGGATAGCAAGAAGCTCTTCCCGAAGGGACTCGTTTTCCTTCTCCAAGCTTGCCACCTTAGCTTCGAGGGCGACGACTCTGCGGGTAACCCCGTTCAGTCCAGAATCTCCTTCTTTCTTATGTTTTGCTATCAAGGTGGCCAGCTGTTCCTCCAACTTGGGAGCCATGGGAGAGAGAGAGAGAGAGAGAGAGAGAGAGAGAGAGAGAGAGAGAGAGAGAGAGAGAGAGAGAGAGAGAGAGAGAGAGAGAGAGAGAGAGAGAGAGAGAGAGAGAGAGAGAGATAAAAGTGTAGATGCTTGTGGCTGTTAGCACAGCAGGCAGATGACAGAGAACCCAAAAATCAGATCTTCGAGGAAAGAGGTGCTGAACCCTAAATCAGAGCTTCTAAACCCTAAAATCAAAGATTTGGAACCCTAAAATCAGAGATTTGGAACCCTAAAATCAGTGGCATGCCTAAGAACAGAGAGAGATTCGACCCCATTGCTTAGAGAGGGAGGCTGCAGAACACTAAAAAGAGAGTTTCGAAACCCTAAAAATTGAGCATTGCCTCGTTCAAAGCCCTAAAATCAGAGCTGCGCATGTTCAAAACCCTAAAAATCAGAGCTGAATTTCTTCAGAACCCTTAAAACAGAGTTTCGCCTCTTTAAAACCCTAAAAATCAGTTCTCCAGTTTCGAAACCCTAAAGAACCAGACCTGCGCCTATTCAAAACCCTAAAAAAGGCGCTGCACCTCTTCAGAACCCTACAAGACACAGTTTCGCCTCTTCAAAACCCTAAAAATCAGCTCTGCGTCAGTTTCGAAACCCTAGATCTGAGTCAGTTGAGAGAGAGAGAGAGAGAGAGAGAGAGAGAGAGAGAGAGAGAGAGAGAGAGAGAGAGAGAGAGAGAGAGAGAGAGAGAGAGAGAGAGAGAGAGAGAGAGAGAGAGAGAGAGAGAGAGAGAGAGAGAGAGAGAGAGAGAGAGAGAGAGAGAGAGAGAGAGAGAGAGAGAGAGAGAGAGAGAGAGAGACGTCTTTTGAAGGCCAAATTTGGCCTATGAGACAAAACCATGTACAGCTGTAGTAACCCCTGTGTAGAAATAAAATAAAATGGAAAAGTACTCGCTACACAATACTATGTAGGCCGAACATGGAAACAACCACATGATAGTGTACCGGGTGACGGAGAGGTAGTGGGGATAATGTAGTGGTGTGTGGGGAGATTGTGGCTTTGACTCTACATATAATGGCCATCTAATACATGGGGGCCCGATGACGGGAGTGAATATGTATATCCTAGCTACAGGTAACATGCGGAAGTGGGTGGAGTATGTGGTACATCGGCTATGGTCTGAGTGCCTCTTGAAAGAAGGCTGCCCGGGTGGTGGTGGTGCACCTGTGCTCCATCATGTGGTCATGGGCTATCGTGATGCGTGAGATATCCTCCTGGTATAGTCGTGGTCATCCGTACCTAGCTCTATGTGGTCGACATCGCAATCTCTGTGCCACTGCCTCCTCGAGCATTAGCCCTATGCCTCTGGAATGTGGGCTCGTCTGAAGTAGCCCATCTCGCTGAAAGAACTGAGTAATGGTCCACTGTGTACTCATCTGTGTCCGATGCGTGGGCTGTAGCAAGTGCTCTCGACTCTCATACGCTACTGTAAGGATTCGTCCCAACCTCCGTTTGTCTCCAATGGTCATGCACAACTGTAGTGACTCCTCTATGGAATTGTGCTCACAGATGTGAGTATGCTCGGCATCTGGTAACAAAGTGCGCTTCACTCTCTATCTTGGTATGGCATATTGGGCATCACCTCTCCTCTCTAGGTATTGCCATGGTCCCCTCTCGATCTCGAGCTGATGTGATGAAACTCAAAGTTGCCCAATGACGACTCGGAGGTGGTGTGGTAAGTATGTCTGCATGTATCGTGGAGTCTCAATAAAGCCTTGATCTGAAATCTGTAGAAAATGCTGACGGTGATAGAACATTTTCGATTGCAGTGTATCCCAAGGACTAATCCATGTCCTATGTATATATGTGTGCCATATCTTGTGGCCAATGACCCTGTTCCTCTCATGGTGGGAGAACAAATAGGTGGGGGCTTGTAAGTCCTACTGCAGTGGTGGTAGTTTGTCCATGTCAAATCCATGATGGGCCAGCCAATCTCGTGTCTGAGCCTACCGTGAGGAGGTGTCTCCTAGTGCAATGTCGCTTGATGCCGGGAAAGCTCGATAAGTGATGCGCTCTGTGTCCATGCTCTGTACCTATGTAATAGGCATACTGTCTCGAACAGTGCCTCTACTAGCATTGGTGGTGGAGCAAGCTCTACTCTATCATGTGGTACCGAAGGCTTGTTGCGGATGAGTCTGGCAGTCATGAGAATCTGTGGCCTCTCCAATGCTGTCCCTACTGATGTAGCTAATCCCGGCCCTCACATGGCTGCTCCATACATGAGCGTTGGCGTAACCAGAGTGTCGAAGAGCCATCCCTTTGTGGGGGGCTCCTAAAAATGTGCATGGTGGGAGTGTCTCTTCATCAAGGCAGAGATAGATAGATAGATAGAGACAGATAGAGAGAGAGAGAGAGAGAGAGAGAGAGAGAGAGAGAGAGAGAGAGAGAGAGAGAGAGAGAGAGAGAGAGAGAGAGAGAGAGAGAGAGAGAGAGAGAGAGTTAGTTTTTACGTCTATTAGGAGGCCGATCTCGGCCTATGAGACAAATCGATGTACATGGGTGTATCTTCTGTCAATCAGAAAAGAAATAAGTGCTGAAAAAACTGGTAAAGCTGATATAGATCTCCGTAGTATGCATGTGGAGATACCCATGGAAGTGGGGGGTGTATGGACTCCGAGAGAGAGAGAGAGAGAGAGAGAGAGAGAGAGAGAGAGAGAGAGAGAGAGAGAGAGAGAGAGAGAGAGAGAGAGAGAGAGAGAGAGAGAGAGAGAGAGAGAGAGAGAGAGAGAGAGAGAGAGAGAGAGAGAGAGAGAGAGAGAGAGAGAGAGAGAGAGAGAGAGAGAGAGAGAGAGAGAGAGAGAGAGAGAGAGAGAGAGAGAGAGAGAGAGAGAGAGAGAGAGAGAGAGAGAGAGAGAGGGGGAGGGGGATGGAGAGGGAGAGAGAGAGAGAGAGGGGGAGGGGGATGGAGAGGGAGAGAGAGAGAGGGGGAGGGGGATGGAGAGGGAGAGAGAGGGAGCGGGAGGGGGACGAGAGAGAGAGAGAGAGAGAGAGAGAGAGAGAGAGAGAGAGAGAGAGAGAGAGAGAGAGAGAGAGAGAGAGAGAGAGAGAGAGAGAGAGAGAGAGAGAGAGAGAGAGAGAGAGAGAGAGAGAGAGAGAGAGAGAGAGAGAGAGAGAGAGAGAGAGAGAGAGAGAGGGAGAGGGAGGGGGAGGGGGAGGGGGAGGGGGAGGGGGAGGGGGAGGGGGAGGGGGAGGGGGAGGGGGAGGGGGAGGGGGAGGGGGAGGGGGAGGGGGAGGGGGAGGGGGAGGGGGAGAGAGAGAGAGAGAGAGAGAGAGAGAGAGAGAGAGAGAGAGAGAGAGAGAGAGAGAGAGAGAAGAAAGAAAGGTATATTAACGTCTTCCAAAGGCCAAACTTGGCCTATGAGACAAAATCATATACAACTGTGGTAATCTCTGTGTAGCAATGGAAAGGAAAAAAATACTCGCTACACAAAACTGTGTAGGCGGAAAACAGCAAAGGATGGTGGTACCTGTAATGAGGAGGTAGTGGGAATAAAATAATGGTGCCTGGGGGAGAGTGGCTCTGGCTCAGCAGATAATGACCACATGATACAAAGGGGAGCCATGAGGGAGTGAATATGTATACCCTAAGTGCTGATGATGGGTGGAGGTGGGTGGAGTATATGGTACATCGGCGGCGGTAGGAGAGCCTCCTGGAGGAAGCCTGTCCAAGTGGTGGTAGTGCGCCTATGCTCCATCATGTAGTTGTGGGCTATCCTGATGCGTGAGATATCCTCCTGATGTAGTCGTGGTCGTCGGTACCCAACCAGATGTGGTCGGCGTCCGATGTGGACCAACGCGCTCAAAATACTGAGTAATAGTCTGCTGGGAACTCACCCGTGTCTGGTGTGTAGGCTCTAGCATCTGATCTCGTCTCTCATATGCAGCCATGAGGAAACGCCCCATCCTCCGCTGGTCTGCAGTGGTCATGCACAACTGGAGTGACACCTCTACCTGGAACTGTGCTCATGGGTCCGAGTATGCCGGGCATCTGATAACGAGGTGCTCCTCACTCTCTATCTCTGTATGGCATACTGGGCACCACCTCTCCTCTCGAGGGACTCCTCTAGCCCGACCCCTCTCGATCTCGAGCTGATGTGATGAAACTCGAAGCTGCCCAATGATGACTCGAAGGTGGTGTGGTAGGTATGTCTGCATGTAGCGTGGAGTCTCAATGAAGCCCTGGTCTGAAATCCGTAGAAAATGCTCACGGTAGTGAAGCATTTTCGGTGTCAATGTCCTCCCCGGGAGAGAGAGAGAGAGAGAGAGAGAGAGAGAGAGAGAGAGAGAGAGAGAGAGAGAGAGAGAGAGAGAGAGAGAGAGAGAGAGAGAGAGAGAGAGAGAGAGAGAGAGAGAGAGAGAGAGAGAGAGAGAGAGAGAGAGAGAGAGAGAGAGAGAGAGAGAGAGAGAGAGAGAGAGAGAGAGAGAGAGAGAGAGAGAGAGAGAGAGAGAGAGAGAGAGAGAGAGAGAGATTAATGTCTTTCGAAGGCCAAACTTGGCCTATGAGACAAAACCATGTACAACCGTAGTAACCCTTGTGTAGAAATGAAACGGAATAGTACTCGCTACACAAAACTGTGTAGGCTGAAAAAGGCTGGAGACAACCACAAGATAGTGTATCGGGTGATGGAGAGGTAGTGGGGATAATGTAGTGGTACATGGGGAGATGTGGTTCTGACTCTGCAGATAATGGCCAGCTAATACATGGGGGCCCTATGACGAGAGTGAATATGTATATCCTAACTACAGATAATGGGTGGAGGTGGGTGGAGTATGTGGTACATCGGCGGCGGTGTGAGTGCCTCTTGAAGGAAGGCTACCCAAGTGGTGGTGGTGTGCCTGTGCTCCATCATGTGGTCATGGGCTATCCTGATGCGTGAGATATCCTCTTGGTATAGTCGTGGTTGTCTGTATCCAACCCTATATGGTCGACGGCGCACACTCTGTGCCTCTGCCTGCTTGAGCGTGAGCCCTATGCCTCTAGAAGGCGAGCCCCTGTTATGTAGCCCATCTCGTTAAAAGAACTCAGTAATGGTCTGCAGGGTACGCACCCATGTCTGATGCGTGGGCTTTATCGACTACTCTCGTTTCTCATATAGTGTAGTGAGGAAATGTCCCAACCTTTACCGGTCTCCCGTGGTCATGCACAACTGTAGTGACTCCTCTATGTGGAAGTGTGCTTGTAGATCTGAGTATGCTCGGCGTCTGGTAACAAAGTGCTCCTCACTCTCAATCATTGTATGGCATATTTTGCACCACCTCTCCTCTCTAGGGACTCCTCGGGTCCGACCACTCGATCTCGAGCCGATGTGACGAAACTGGAAGCTGCCCAATGATGACTTGGAGGTGGTGTGGTAGGTATATCTGCATGAATCGCGGAGTCTCAATGAAGCCCTGGTCTGAGGTATGTAGAAAATGCTCGCGGTACTGGAACATTTTTGGTGGCAATATATACCTGGGGCTAATCCATGTGCTCTATATGTATGTATGCCATAGCTCCTGTTGAATGACCCTATTCCTTTCCTGGTGGGAGAGCGAATAGGTGGGGGCCTCTAAGTCGTACTGCAGTGGTGGTAGTCTGTCTGTGTCAAACCCATGATGGGCCAACCGGTCTCGTGTCTGTGCGTACCATGAGGAGGTGTCTCCTGCTAATGCGATGTCGCTTGACGCTTGGAAAGCTCGATAAGTGATGTGCTCTGTCTCCATGCCCCGGATCCTATGTAATAGGCATACTGTCTGGAACAGTGCCTCTACTAGCATCGGTGGTGCAACGAGCTCTCCTCTGATAATATCATGTGGTACCGAAGGCTTGCTTCAGGTGAGTCTGGCAATCATGAGAATCTGTGGCCTCTCCAATGCTGTCCATGCTGATGTAGCTAATCCGGGCCTCCATATGGCTGCTTCATACATGAACGCTCGTGTAACCAAAGTGTCGAAGGGCCACCCCTTTATGTGGGGCTCCTAAAATTGTGCTTGGTGACACTCTCTCTCCATCAAGGCTAGTGCTGCGTATCCACATGTGATGCGATCCCGGGCTGCCCGAGACATAGAGAAAACCGGAGAGGCTGCTGTGAATGTCACTCCGAGATAGACATATGATCCAGCTACCTCAATCGGTCTGCCTCCTGCTGTGAAAGAACTCTGTCTCCTCACCTGAGCTGATGTATGAAAAATCATACCCTTGGTTTTACCAAGGTTCATAGATAACCCTCTTTGTATGCAGAAGTCGTCTAGGTCATGTAGGTGGTGCTCTAGGCCTTTTGCAGACTCTGAAACCAGCACAATATCATCAGCATATAAAAGAATATGAATAGTGGTCCCTCGTACCTCAACACCCTCACCTCTCTGCTGTCATATGAAGTCCACTATCTCATCAATGTATAGACTAGTGTGGTTAGCAACGGGATGGCAACGTCGTAGGCAACGCGTTAGCAACGTGTTAGCAACGTGAGGAAGTTGCGAACCTAAAGTTGCGATAAAGTTGCCTATAATTCAATATTTTTTATCAATTTTTTATTATTTTTTTAGATTTTCAATACCCTAACTGTATAAAGTTGCGAACCTCTGAGAGGCGGGTCCGTCCGATGTGGACCAACGCGCTCAAAATACTGAGTAATAGTCTGCTGGGAACTCACCCGTGTCTGGTGTGTAGGCTCTAGCATCTGATCTCGTCTCTCATATGCAGCCATGAGGAAACGCCCCATCCTCCGCTGGTCTGCAGTGGTCATGCACAACTGGAGTGACACCTCTACCGGGAACTGTGCTCGTAGGTCCGAGTATGCCGGGCATCTGATAACGAGGTGCTCCTCACTCTCTATCTCTGTATGGCATACTGGGCACCACCTCTCCTCTCGAGGGACTCCTCTAGCCCGACCCCTCTCGATCTCGAGCTGATGTGATGAAACTCGAAGCTGCCCAATGATGACTCGAAGGTGGTGTGGTAGGTATGTCTGCATGTAGCGTGGAGTCTCAATGAAGCCCTGGTCTGAAATCCGTAGAAAATGCTCACGGTAGTGAAGCATTTTCGGTGTCAATGTCCTCCCCGGGAGAGAGAAAGAGAGAGAGAGAGAGAGAGAGAGAGAGAGAGAGAGAGAGAGAGAGAGAGAGAGAGAGAGAGAGAGAGAGAGAGAGAGAGAGAGAGAGAGAGAGAGAGAGAGAGAGAGAGAGAGAGAGAGAGAGAGAGAGAGAGAGAGAGAGAGAGAGAGAGAGAGAGAGAGAGAGAGAGAGAGAGAGAGAGAGAGAGAGAGAGAGAGAGAGAGAGAGAGAGAGAGAGAGAGATTAATGTCTTTCGAAGGCCAAACTTGGCCTATGAGACAAAACCATGTACAACTGTAGTAACCCTTGTGTAGAAATGAAACGGAATAGTACTCGCTACACAAAACTGTGTAGGCTGAAAAAGGCTGGAGACAACCACAAGATAGTGTATCGGGTGATGGAGAGGTAGTGGGGATAATGTAGTGGTACATGGGGAGATGTGGTTCTGACTCTGCAGATAATGGCCAGCTAATACATGGGGGCCCTATGACGAGAGTGAATATGTATATCCTAACTACAGATAATGGGTGGAGGTGGGTGGAGTATGTGGTACATCGGCGGCGGTGTGAGTGCCTCTTGAAGGAAGGCTACCCAAGTGGTGGTGGTGTGCCTGTGCTCCATTATGTGGTCATGGGCTATCCTGATGCGTGAGATATCCTCTTGGTATAGTCGTGGTTGTCTGTATCCAACCCTATATGGTCGACGGCGCACACTCTGTGCCTCTGCCTGCTTGAGCGTGAGCCCTATGCCTCTAGAAGGCGAGCCCCTGTTATGTAGCCCATCTCGTTAAAAGAACTCAGTAATGGTCTGCAAGGTACGCACCCATGTCTGATGCGTGGGCTTTATCGACTACTCTCGTTTCTCATATAGTGTAGTGAGGAAATGTCCCAACCTTTACCGGTCTCCCGTGGTCATGCACAACTGTAGTGACTCCTCTATGTGGAAGTGTGCTCGTAGATCTGAGTATGCTCGACGTCTGGTAACAAAGTGCTCCTCACTCTCTATCATTGTATGGCATATTTTGCACCACCTCTCCTCTCTAGGGACTCCTCGGGTCCGACCACTCTCGATCTCGAGCCGATGTGACGAAACTCGAAGCTTCCCAATGATGACTTGGAGGTGGTGTGGTAGGTATATCTGCATGAATCGCGGAGTCTCAATGAAGCCCTGGTTTGAGGTATGTAGAAAATGCTCGCGGTACTGGAACATTTTCGGTGGCAATATATACCTGGGGCTAATCCATGTGCTCTATATGTCTGTATGCCATATCTCCTGTTGAATGACCCTATTCCTTTCCTGGTGGGAGAGCGAATAGGTGGGGGCCTCTAAGTCGTACTGCAGTGGTGGTAGTCTGTCTGTGTCAAACCCATGATGGGCCAACCGGTCTCGTGTCTGTGCGTACCATGAGGAGGTGTCTCCTGCTAATGCGATGTCGCTTGACGCTTGGAAAGCTCGATAAGTGATGTGCTCTGTCTCCATGCCCCGGATCCTATGTAATAGGCATACTGTCTGGAACAGTGCCTCTACTAGCATCGGTGGTGCAACGAGCTCTCCTCTGATAATATCATGTGGTACCGAAGGCTTGCTTCAGGTGAGTCTGGCAATCATGAGAATCTGTGGCCTCTCCAATGCTGTCCATGCTGATGTAGCTAATCCGGGCCTCCATATGGCTGCTTCATACATGAACGCTCGTGTAACCAAAGTGTCGAAGGGCCACCCCTTTATGTGGGGCTCCTAAAATTGTGCTTGGTGACACTGTCTCTCCATCAAGGCTAGTGCTGCGTATCCACATGTGATGCGATCCCGGGCTGCCCGAGACATAGAGAAAACCGGAGAGGCTGCTGTGAATGTCACTCCGAGATAGACATATGATCCAGCTACCTCAATCGGTCTGCCTCTTGCTGTGAAAGAACTCTGTCTCCTCACCTGAGCTGATGTATGAAAAATCATACCCTTGGTTTTACCAAGGTTCACAGATAACCCTCTTTGTATGCAGAAGTCGTCTAGGTCATGTAGGTGGTGCTCTAGGCCTTTTGCAGACTTTGAAACCAGCACAATATCATCAGCATATAAAAGAATATGAATAGTGGTCCCTCGTACCTCAACACCCTCACCTCTCTGCAGTCATATGAAGTCCACTATCTCATCAATGTATAGACTAGTGTGGTTAGTAACGGGATGGCAACGTCGTAGGCAACGCGTTAGCAACGTGAGGAAGTTGCAAACCTAAAGTTGCGATAAAGTTGCCTATAATTCAATTTTTTTTATCAAATTTTTATTATTTTTTTAGATTTTCAATACCCTAACTGTATAAATCCTCTTATAAATGCTTTAATATATGCAAAAACACACATAAGCATTATATATCAACGTTTAAACATTTCATATATAGATCATTTGACGTCGATACCTGACCTGCATTTCAACTTGGAAATTTGATCACAATGTGAATGCACATTAACTTTTAAGTCAAGCACTACTAAATAGATCACATTTCAAACTTCATAGGAATACTCAATAAATTCACAAATCACCCTTAAAACTTAAATACTCAAGTGACAAGAATGGAGATGGAACTTGGAAGTGAGCAATGAGCAAATGCCACAAAATACAATAATCAATTATAATGCAAAATCTAGGTACATGAGTCATCTCAAAGAGTCAAAACAAAAGTCAAGAGTCAAGACAATCATACTATCATCTAAATGTCATAAATACATATCCAATGTCCATAACCACTGATGACTGATCAATGACTCATCAGTCATGACTCATGTGACATGTCCAAATAAATATACAAATATAAGTCAGTCCAAGAGTCAATCATCAGAATCTGGCTCAGTGTCTGATGAAAACTCATCCTCATCATCCTCATCCTCATCCTCATCCTCATCCTCATCCTCATCCTCATCCTCATCCTCATCCTCTCTACCATGTGGAGCAGAACTAGTAGAGGCCCCTGCAAATGCTACGGCTCGTGATCGAGTACGTCTCTGGGAGCGAGTATGATGCTGTGGCTCGGTCAACTCCTGATATAACATGTTGTAAAGGTCCAACTCCTCTGAAGGTATAGTAGGCATCTCATGGACCTTCTCTATGTCAATGTGGTCAATGTTGACCTGTCGCACATATGCTGTATGACCTCCGCTCTCCAAAAGGCGCAAGTTGCAGTGGCAATATACTAACCGCTCCAACTGTGCAGTAGATAAGCGATTCCTCTTCTTTGTGTGGAAGAGGGCCCAAGTGCTCCAATTTCTTTCACATGGACTAGCGCTACAGTCTTGTGAAAGAACGCGGATGGCAACTGATCTCTGCATGTTCCATAAAAAGTATGCATTATTTGCTTGAATTATGAGTTCAAAATTATGAATTAAAATTTAAATGAAACTTAGAAGTTTGTACTTACTACTTACCAACTCAGGTGCAGATAGGCCATATTTCTCCCACCAAGACACAGGTGACAACTGACTAGACCGGAGCATGGCGGTATCTTTCCCAAAACTACCCCATAGTTCCGGAATAGGAGCTGATCCTCAAGTGTCAAGCGCATATCAACATCATCAAGATATAATCTACCTATGTATGAAGTCCATGCACTGTCAAGCTCATGAACCAACATCTGCCTCTCAGTTCTCCATAAGGGGTGTAGAATGTGAGCCATACCATGAATCGGTCGATGGAACCAACCCCATCGATCCCTCCATATAGATCTAATCTCATCAAGCCTATTTATCCAAGAGTCAAGAATCAAGAATCAATGTGAATGCAGGTGACATGTCATTGATGATTGGTAATATAAATAAGAATAATAAAATTTGAATGTAACATTATCAAAATGCATATGGCATACCTGACTGAAGAAATAGAAGTGCATCGAGCAAGGGACTCCCCAACACGGTCCATATACTCGTAAACGAGGCCTATAGTACTCCCCTCCATGTCAACAATGCGTAGCATGGAGTATAGAGGCTGCATCACTCCCACCAAAGCCTCTACCTCTCTCCAAAAACTGTCACTCAAACATGTAATGCGTACTGACTCTGCTTTACTGCATGTATGGCCACTCCATGCAAGCCACTCCTGAGAAACAACTGTCTGCATAAGTGATTGCCTCACTCAAAGCAATCTCTCCATCACAATGCACATATAAGCAAATCTGGTCTTTGCTGGCCTAAGAAGCTCCAAATCACTGTATGATCTGAAAATGGAAAGCAACTTTGGTCTCTTCATGAACAAGGTGATCACTCTCTGACATGTGGAAAAAATCTCATGTATCCAAGGGACCTTCCCAACATCCTCAATCAATAAGTCTATGCTATGAGCTGCACATGGAGTCCATACAATGGATGGGAACTCCTGCTCTAACATCCGCCCCATGGAAACACAATTACTTCCGTTGTCCGTTATGACTTGGACAACATTCTCCACTCCAATCTCCAAGACTGCCTGTCTGATATGTCCAAAAATGTACTCCCCTGTGATGGATAGGCCTGGAGTAGATGCATCAATGGCACGTAGGAACATGGTACCTTTGCAACAATGAACAAGTATATTATATACATTTCTTTTCCTAATGTCTGTCCATCCATCACACATCAAAGTGCAGCCATATTTCTTCCAAGTCTCTGCCATAGGCTCCAATTGCTTTTGCACAATTTCTTTTGTTCTTTTCAGCTCACTTCCTCTTAGCTCTTCATAAGAAGGCCCTTCCCACTCAACCCCAAGCCTACTCACCATTTTCATGGCCTCTTTCCATGCGGGAGTGCGCACCACATTAAAACTTAAACCACATTTAATGAAGAGCCTCATAATACCTTGGGTGGCCTCTTGCTTCCCTTGCTTTTGCAAACTAGCCCGTATGGATGATGCATGTAGGCTGCCACGACCTGTAGGAATGCTCTGACTCTCCCGTGGTCTCTTTTGCTGCTGCTCTGATGCATGTGCTACCTCCTCTGTCTCCAAGGACTCCTCAACAAGAGGGGCTGAAGGAAACTCCCCTTGAGATGCTTGGGATGAATGTCCTTGAGGAATAGAGCTCTGTGCACTACTATGTGTTTGTGTTGATGCTCTAACCCCTCTTCTCATTTCCCGTGCTGCAACCCATTCCAAAAGCTCTTCTTTCATCTTCTCTGGCATTGGTTTAGAGCAAGGACCAACTCCTATACCTCCAAAACGTGCTAAATGTGCTTTTATTCTATCTTCCCCTCCTGTCCCTTTGTACCCACACAAATTATAGGTCCATCTCTCACTACCTCTTGTTCCAAACTTTCCTTGGCTCGTGACATATTGCCAACAGCTTTGTTTAGCTCTAGGCATGATGGTTGACTGCTGTAAACTCTCTCTCTCTCTCTCTCTCTCTCGACTTGTCTCTGCCCGCAGTCCTGCTGAGTGCTTTGAGTGCTCTGGAATGAAATGAGAAAGGGCCCTCCAGCGGGCCGTTTTCGGCCCGCTGGAAGGGCCCTTTTTTTAAATTTATACGCAACGCGTTGCGAACGCGTATGCAACGCGACGTTGCGTTGCGTACGTTGCGAAGGTTCGCAACGCGTTGCGTATGCAACATAGTTGCAACGCAACGCGTTGCATAACTTCTGCAACGTACGCAACGCAACGGCGTTGCGTTGCGACGTTAGCAACGCGTTGCGTTGCAAACAAAAAAAAGTTGCCCTTTGAAATTTGATATTTCATGATATGCATTTACTATTATGATCACACTTTTCAATTGTGACTTCATATGTATCATTTATCACTTATGATTTATGCCCTGAATCATATGTATTCTCAAATGTTATGTGTGTTATGGATCATGATGTTTAATGCTGACAATTAGAAACTTAGAAAGTTAGGTGTTAAATATTATGATCATTGATGTTAAATCTTATGATGTATCATGCCAAATGTTATGTAATATGATCAATGAATGATAATTGATAGATGTCATATGTAAAAACTTAAATCTTACGAATCATGAATGATCTTGTTAAATGTTATCATGTTAAATGTTATCAATCATGTTGCATCATGCTAGAAGTTACAACTTCCAAATGGTACTATATTATCTAGCCCACTCCAAGAAAGATATTAATGAATCATAACTCATGACCAGTTTAGATTTCATAATTTCTATCTATCCATCTATCTATGTATGTATGCATGTATGTATGTATGTATGTATGTATGTATGTATGTATGTATGTATGTATGTATGTATGTATGTATGTATGTATGTATGTATGTATGTATGTATGTATGTATGTATGTATGTATGTATGTATGTATGTATGTATGTATGTATGTATGTATGTATGTATGTATGTATGTATGTATGTATGTATGTATGTATGTATGTATGTATGTATGTATGTATGTATGTATGTATGTATGTATGTATGTATGTATGTATGTATGTATGTATGTATGTATGTATGTATGTATGTATGTATGTATGTATGTATGTATGTATGTATGTATGTATGTATGTATGTATGTATGTATGTATGTATGTATGTATGTATGTATGTATGTATGTATGTATGTATGTATGTATGTATGTATGTATGTATGTATGTATGTATGTATGTATGTATGTATGTATGTATGTATGTATGTATGTATGTATGTATGTATGTATGTATGTATGTATGTATGTATGTATGTATGTATGTATGTATGTATGTATGTATGTATGTATGTATGTATGTATGTATGTATGTATGTATGTATGTATGTATGTATGTATGCTATGTATGTATGTATGTATGTATGTATGTATGTATGTATGTATGTATGTATGTATGTATGTAATGTATGTATGTATGTATGTATGTATGTATGTATGATGTATGTATGTATGTATGATGTATGTATGTATGTATGTATGTATGTATGTGTATGTATGTATGTATGTATGTATGTTGTATGTATGTATGTAGTATGTATGTATGTATGTATGTATGTATGTATGTATGTATGTATGTATGTATGTATGATGATGTATGTATGTATGTATGTATGTATGTATGTATGTATGTATGTATGTATGTATGTATGTAGGTAGTATGTATGTATGTATGTATGTATGTATGTAGGTATGTATGTATGTATGTATGTATGTATGTATGTATGTATGTATGTATGTATGTATGTATGTATGTATGTATGTATGTATGTATGTATGTATGTATGTATGTATGTATGTATGTATGTATGTATGTAGGTATGTATGTATGTATGTATGTATGTATGTATGTATGTATGTATGTATGTATGTATGTATGTATGTATGTATGTATGTATGTATGTATGTATGTATGTATGTATGTATGTATGTATGTATGTATGTATGTATGTATGTATGTATGTATGTATGTATGTATGTATGTATGTATGTATGTATGTATGTATGTATGTATGTATGTATGTATGTATGTATGTATGTATGTATGTATGTATGTATGTATAGTATGTAGTATGTATGTATGTATGTATGTATGTATGTATGTATGTATGTATGTATGTATGGTATGTATGTATGTATGTATGTATGTATGTATGTATGTTATGTATGTTTGTATGTATGTATGTATGTAATTTATGTATATATATATATATATACATCATAGGATCCAAAATACCTAAAAATATATATATGTAAGTTTTGAAAAATAAATAACTTTATCGCAACTCCTAGCTCCAAACGTTGCCCTTGTTGCTAACCCGTTGCTAACGCGTTGCCGTTGCCGTTGCTAAAACGTTGCTTTCCACTATGGTATGCAACACTGGTATAGACCAAAGAGGGTGGGTGAAAGAGGGCACCCTTGCTTCACCCCGATGGTATTAGCAAGTGAGTGGAATAAGCCACCTTGACATCTGACTCTACCAGATACTCTCTCATATAAAGCGTAGATCCCCCATATCCTCTAAGCTAGAGCTTCGATATCGAGTAGACATCTGAAGAGTTGCTCCTTCGGAATTGTGTCGAAGGCTTTGCGAAAGTCCACAAAGCAACAGTATAATCTCCTCTTCCTCACTCTTGCTTGGTCGATCAGGCATCTCAGAGTGAAGATGTGGTCAATGGTAGAGTAGTCTCGTCTGTCTGAAACCTGTTTGTCTTGGAGCCTCGATATCCTTCCTCTCGGTGAGAGTGCTCAACTCTCTCTCTAGCACTACCCCGTATAACTTGGCCAATATGGGGCCAATCATGATCACTCGATATGTAGCTGGATCCATAACGTTGCCCGACCTATGAATGGGCACTATGGTGTGCTCCGTCCATGAGTCAGGGAACCCTTCAACTAGTGCACGGTTGAAGAGGTGGGCAATGAGAAGTGCCAGAGTCGTACATCCATAGATGAGATGCTCTACCTGTAAATTGAACTGATCATGGGCTCTGCCATGCTGTAAATGGGAAACAGTACGGCTCACCATAGTGGGTGTGAAGACGTAAGAGGTAGTAGGGGGTGAGCTGTCCGACCTGGGAATGGTGGGCTGGTCTGGATGGAATCTGGTATAGGCTCTGTGCATAGCTTTGCCAAATGCTCGGGTCTCGAATGGGTGTTTGCCGTCTTTTCTCCCTCATATGTTTCCATGCCACTGCACTATCCCGACTCATGAGCAAATGGTAGATATCCTCTCTCTCCTCCCATTCCCGCTGCTTGCGGCGAGTAAGGCTCTGCATGTGACGATGTGCCTGTCTGTGTGTAATATCCCCCTTAAGCTCTAAAATCTGTAGATGCTTCCTTAGTTCCCGATAATCTGCATCATACCAATGGTTATGGGGAATGGATCTTGTGCGTGGAGGATGTGTATGTGTGCCATGTGGAAAGCTGTGGATAGCCGAGTCATGAAGGATGGTGGTGATATGTGATGTAAGTGTATCCAAAGGTGAGAATGGATCAAGGGAGAATAGCTTGGTATGTAAGTGGTGTGCATAAACGTGTGAGAGCTCCTGTATGAAGTGTATCGTGGTATGTGGCTCAATGAATGAGGGAGGGTCTAATGGGATAGGAGATGAAAGTGTGAATGTGATAAATGTATGGTCAGCACCAAGTGGGCATCGTCCAATACTAAGTGAGGGGATAAGTGAAGCTCCAGAGATGGTACCCAGAATGTAGTCGACCGTGCTCTCACCCCCTCCGTGAGGGAAGCAAATAAGTCCGCCCGAGCCTGACCAACAGTGCATCGCGTTATATATAAACGAGATAGTGTTTGCTGCCTAGCTCAAGAAGATGTCTTCCATACGTGATGGTGTTCTGACCTATATCTCGTGATATACTACTAGTGCTTGTCTCATCCGGATCTATGCCCCTCATGAGATGTGGATGGTTCATGTCATATGCCTCGTACTGACGTGATTAGGTGCAGCTATTGAAGTCCCCCATAAGAAAGACTTCACCTAGGGTCCCATAATGTAGTATTTGATCTGAAAGTATTGTGTATGGTGGGTCTGTATCTCGAGTCGGTCCCCCAAGGTCCTATCCTGCATATCGGGATCCGCATGGTGGGAAGTAGCATATGACAATGTGAACCCAGCTCTTTGGTGCTATCTCAATGTGGACACACATGTATCGTGCCTCCTTGTCTCTTCCTATGATATGGATCCTGCTCTGTATCTCCTATCTAAATATGATGGCAACACCCCCAACCCTCGTGGTGTACCCTGTCTCGTCGTGGTCCTAAATGCAGATTCCTAATGAAAACCTGCAATGCGAGGCAGACCTCTCTCTGGGCTCTCGTGAGTCTCTGTGATGCAAGCAAAGTCATGAGTGTCTAGGATCTCTTCCAGTCAGTCTAGCCGTGTCCAAAGTGCTTCGTTGCTGTTCCACACCGCTACTCTGAGTGGTGACTCCCGATATGGCATTGCCTCATAGGCTGCATATCCTTATGTGATAGGGTGTCTGTCAATGAAAACTTTACTGTCCCGGTAGAAAGCCTTCTTTCGCTCTCTTTGGGCCTAGATAATCTGTGGCATACATGTCCGGTGATGCTTTGTTTGCATCCTCGTGAGATCCTCGTCCATATATAAAGCTCCTTCGGGTAGTCCATGGAGTACTGGTCGTCATCGAAAGAAGGCAATATGTGTATCCTCAGAGCTCATACAGAGGATGAGTGCTCGTGGTCGGGACGTGTCTCTACCTATCCTCTATGCCCCTGTGAAAGGTATGCTCTCGTATCCCAAGCGTCGGCAAATGTCAACGGCATCTACCTTCGGTGACTTGCCTTCTGAGAGCCCCGGTATTCATACATGTAATCGACGTGTGTGTCGAAGCCTCTCTTCCTCAAGGGTGTTTTGGACTCTAGAGAGCTATCCTTCCGTGCCTTCTCATTGACTTCCTTCTTAACCCTCTTGTGAACTACTTCCACCCATGTCTCCCGAGTGGACTCCACTTCTGATTTGATCTCTTTTTTGAGTTCTTCCTTGAGTTTTTCCACTGGAGAGATCTCTCCTTCCTCTTTAACCTTGGAGATCTTCAAGTGAACAATTTCTTCTTGAAGGCGGTGGGTTTCAGCCTTCCACTCGTCTCGTTCCTCTTTGATGTCTTTGATTTGATCTTCCAAGGCTTTGATCTTCTCAAAGGCTCTTCTCATCTCTTGATTTAGTGCTTTGTCTGTCTCTTTTTTTGTTTCTCTGATAGCTTTACTCATCATCTCTTCGACCTCTTTTTTTTCTAATCTTGCCATTTCAAGCTGCAGGTTTTGAGGATTTGGGTTCGAGACAGATTTTTAGGGTTTCTCGGACAGATCGCGAAGGTAGAGATTTAGGGTTAGCTGCCTCTGTTTTGCCGATTAGGGTTTCTGAACCGAGAGTGAAGATCAATGGTTAGACTAATCCACCTCCATCATTGTTTGATCGCGGGCCTCGTAAAACAGCCCTCACTTTTCTCTGTTCATGGGTAGCTCAACTTTTTCGCGCTGAAGCGTGGGAAACGAGATCGCGAGGGCAGAGATTTAGGGTTTCGACCTCTGAAGTGGGAGCAGAACGGCTCAGAAATTTCATCGTTTCTCTGCTGAACCGGTTTAGGGTTAGCTGCCTCTGTTCTTTCGATTAGGGTTTCTGAACCGAGAGCGAAGAAGAGAGAGACTTGGTCTGCGCCAGTTAGGGTTCGTGCCAGTCAGCTTCTCTGTGGGTGACGAACGAGAGAGAGAGAGAGAGAGAGAGAGAGAGAGAGAGAGAGAGAGAGAGAGAGAGAGAGAGAGAGAGAGAGAGAGAGAGAGATGTTATCAACAATGTCGACAATGTGTTAGCAATGGACTGGAGTTGCGAACCCCGAGTTGCATATCAATCTTTTTTTCCCGTCTTTTTCTCTTAATTTTTATTCTACGTACTTTAGGTTGTACATATCCTTAAAACATGCCTTAATATTCTCAAAGAACATAAGAAATCAAATTGATAAAAAGTATACATATGACATGTAAGTCTTCATCAGTCGACATTCGAGTAGTGCACTCTTGATTAAAATTAAAATTCATATCTAGAAGCAGTATGTGTGACTTGATGTGTACAAGGTTACTAGGTAGGACATAAGACTTTGTGAGTCTAATGAAGGACACCTAAAAAGATTTAGTTCAATTGATTTGATTCTTTGAGCTCATGATATTTGGCTAGAAATGGTGATCATCAAACCTAAAAATAATAAGAAGATTCATGATAAGAAACTCGTGATATGTAGACATCACAAATATTCAATCATTGATATTAGCCTTGGGAATTTGTAGTAGAGTTACAACTCCTTTATAAATGCTGAGAGTAGATGACGGAAAGCACACCTTAATCCATTTACCAAGCAAGTGGATTTCATGTTGCAATAGTCAAACCTTTCTCAAAGTTTTTAGGTTAGAAATATTATTGCGTATTGTGATAAATAGATTATTTAACACCACAAAAGGATTGAAGGAAGAGAAAGACCTTTGGTCAAACCACAACGCAAACTACAATCACATGTGATTTTTCTTTTTTTCCTTTAGAGCGCTCTACCTATGATTTGAATCAATTCTAAAATAAGCTTGCTCCCTGTTTAAAGTGAAGTTCCATCTGATACAAAGCGATATAATTTTGAATGCATTCTTTAAGGTCAATAATTAGGATCTTTAATATCAGATAATCATGTGGTATCCAACAAGCTGACAATCCAAAAACAAATAATATGAGATTAGAGAGCCTGAATTGTTTCTCTATCATAATTTTTCACTATTTATCTGCAATTAATCTCCGTTCTGCATCTATAATTAGATTGCAGAACCTACCACACTAGCAATTGAGAACCCATGGAATAAACAACAACATACCACCTTCATTGTAAATATACACCTTCCATAGTAAGGATTCAGGAATTAGGTCCTCATAGGCCATTTTGAAACCTCGAGGGAAGCCTATTTTTGTTGCATAGGCACGTGTTGAGAACCCATTTATAACATGGGTTAGCAATGTGTTGGGAAGGGTTTGCAACAGGTTGCATTGCAACTATGTAGGAATCACATAAAAAAAGTGAGTGATAGCAAGGGCTCTTTTGGGTTTTGCGTTTAGTTCCTCAGATTTCAAGGTTTTTAAGTATTTTTGGGACATAGAAATATCGTAGTAAATGAGTTGAATAGATTCTTGACCAGCTCAAGATGTGGATTGTGTGGTATATGTGGCAGTTCAGAAGTGCTTTGATTCTTCTGAAAAGCTTCTGGAAGTTTGTATTATTAGCTGAATTCAGAATCACGAGTTTCACTTCAGAAATCACATCATTAAATAAGTCTTTTAGGATTATATTCTCTTGTCGACAATCCAAATTAAAAAAGGGACGTTTTTCCCAGAGATGTATATATGTTAAGTGATTTATTTGTTTTTAATTTTCTCCCAAGTAAAATTTGTAAGCCTGCTCAATGCTTTATACACAGAGAGCGTTTTTTCTCGGTTCAAATATGTTTGTGAATTCATTATTCTTCTAGATATTCTCATTTTCTTTTGTTTCTATGTACTGTCTCCTGACAGATTCTTGAACCAGTGAAGACTTCACTAGATGCATCAATGCAAGGTCTGAAGATATTTTTAGATTTTTCATATAGATCAGATATTAATACTGCTTGCTTGTTCTGGTTAGTTTCCTGGGCGGATCTAATTGCTGTAGCTGGTGCCGAAGCTGTGTCGATCTGTGGTGGACCTCAAATTCCTGTCAGGATGGGACGACTGGATGCACTGTAGTGATGTTTATTCATTTGTTTTAGCCTTCAGGATGCTTCAAAAGTTTCTTTGAAAACGTTTCTTCTAATCTATAGGATTGCTGATCCGGAGGGTGAGCTTCCTGCAGAAACTTTCAATGCACTGAGACTTAAGGAGAACTTTTCAAGGAAGGGTTTTACGTGAGTGAACCTCTGAATCCAATTTGGCCTTATGTGTGAGTTAGTGTTCTGAAGGGTTACCATGGTGCAACTTTATGGCAGAACAAGAGAGCTTGTTGTGTTGTCTGGTGCACATACTCTAGGAAACAAGGGCTTTGGAAACCCACTGGTTTTTGACAATTCATATTTCAAAGTTCTTCTCCGGAAACCATGGACCGAAATTGGTAGAGAGTCTGTGTCCAGATTTTTGTAGTGTATAAGATGATTTACATGCGGTGTAAAGTAACCATTGGGGCATTTTCTTTGGTAGGAAACGAGATGGGCTCAATGACTGGGCTCCCATCTGATCGGAGTCTGGTGGATGATGAAGAATGCTTAAGGTTTGCTAAAATGAGTCTTAGAAATCAGGAGTATGCTCTGCTATATCATGAATGTACAGTTAATAATCAGTATGAGGTCCATAGATTCATTTCTATACAAGAACACTGCTTGAATAAACTGTATTTGAATTGCTTACGCTGCAGAAGGGTGGGAAGGAGGGGATTTTGGTGTGTGTGTGTGGGGAGGTGTGCTATGTAGCTAGAGATCTCTGTTTCAGATTCATGCCCTGCATTGATGTTCAATGAGGCAGCATAATTAGCTGTATTTTGTTACTTTGCTGGCTGCAGCCCTTCATAATAAGCGTTATGAGCTGTTTTCATCAGGAGAGGTGCAGCTCCCTTAAATAGCCCTCCCTCAAATTGGTTGTGGATCTGAGAATGTACATATACATATTGGTAGTAAAAACAATGTCTGAGATTGCCACCAGAAAAAAAAAAGAAAGTCTATCCATCCAGCTATCCAGCCTAACTACCAGCAAACAAATCTGGGTATCCACCTAGTACCTACCTACCTATCTTTCTATCGATTGGTCAGTTGATGAAATGGTTCTTTCATCGATCTTTCCTATGCGTCTCTGTATTCATCCACGTACCTGCCCACATACAGACCTACCTACCCGCCTACCTACAAAGCAGCCATAGCACACATTTGCAGAGGTTTGCAACGGTCATGGGTTTGATTCCGTTCTGCACCTCTAAGAATTCGCTCAATGATGTGATTGTAATCTATTCAATGAAAATGCTCATTGTACAGCTTAAACACACATTGCTCGTATATAAGTATATCCTCACAGATTTTACGGTAACGCATTAGTTCAACATGTCAAAATTTGTTTGTAAGAGGCCCAAAGATTTTGATTGATCCATTTTGTTGATTTTTTGCAGGTGGATTAACTATTATGCAAATGACCAAGAAAAGTTCTTCGAGGACTTCATTTCTGCATACGTAAAGCTAGTGAACTCCGGTGTTAACTGGAGAACAGATGCTGCCAAATACAGCTCAATGTAACTGCTTCCAGATCCCATCTGCGAACCTGCAGTTGTTGGTGAAGTATTGATTGATGTGAGCGTCTCATGGCTGCTTATGATCATGAATACATTGCGAAACCAATAGTAAGCACATGATGTTGCCATGGTACAATATTTCAGTATGGCATTCACTGAAAATATAATTATTTAAATTTAGTTTGGAGCGCTCGGAGGGATGCATGCCAGTGCGGGCGATCATTAAACGGAATCTGTTGAAGAAGATCATCGAGAAGAGGGGAGTCTTGTGAAGATTTTGTAAAGTAATTGATGTACAGTCCTGGTTTTTCCACGATTCAAACTCATTTCGCACTTCATAGGCATTTTTCCCTTGATAAGGTACACAAATTTGAAAATAGTTGCCTTGTCCACCAATGCTGTTGTAACCATACTTGTAAATGTCTACTTCTCATAATGGATTTTCCTGTTCTTTCTTGATTGTGTTTCATGTTTCTAACTCGTAATAAGCGTCATGAGTCAAAGACATTGTTCAAAACTAGCGTCATTGATGGAACATATTGTTTTATCACTCTGTAAACAGGTAGATTAACAAATGAATTACACACTCACAAGTACCTAGTAAATTGTCTTTATGTTGTTGTAATTCCTTCACACCTATTTATCTATGCGGACACTTATATGCGACGTTTTTAGTGTGTCTATGTATGGAGGATTTGAAGAGCCGTACAATACCTTAGACTTTGCCATCATTTTTATCTCCCCCAAGCTCACGCTTCAGTGAGAAAAAGCTTACTTGAAGTCGCTTTGACCTTATCTACGCCGTGGTCAGTTCTTCATGCCAGTAGCTACCTCGTTGGAATTCTATAAACCAAAAAACAGGCATATATACCAGCACAGTTGTTTCATTTTGTGAACGCCTTTAGATTCAATCTCTGTAGAGGAAATCATGCAAATACTGAATCTCCATGTCTCTATTGCATAGTTAATGCAATGCAATCAATTTCTATGAACTTGAAAAAGATTCTTGATGTTAAGCCCATAAAAGTCATATTGGTCAAAGTCAACCACATGTAGGTCAAAGTAGTCAAAGTCAACATGTTAAAGTCAACATGTTCAAGGTCAAGGTTAACATGGGCAAAGTCAAAGCGTTCAGGTGTCAAGGTGCACAGGTAGTGCACAATTGTTTGTTCACAAAGATTATATTTGCAAAAAGTTGGTTGCAGGTTGCAAGTTGCAGAGTGTCCTTCTATAATTTTTCTAAGGTTCAAAGTGTTTTTAAAGTGTTTTGGAAGGTTCAGGTGAATCCTCTCTTAGGTGCACATTTGAAGAATTAAAAGGCAAAATGTGAAGGTATGTGAAGCGGTAGCGTATGGAGAAGTGAAAGTATCCCCCCCCCCCCAATTAAAATTTTTGTTTTAGTCTAAAGTCACTACAGGAAAAAGCAAGGATTCGTTGGTTGCCTACTTTTCTTTTGGAGACAATCTTGGAACATCAAAGTGAGCACCAAGATACTCTAGCAGTTAGGAGCGTACATGAATCGATACTCAAATCAAGGCAAGACATTATTCTTTGAGGACTAAGCAAAGAGAGCATAGTCTAGAGCAAGAGAGAGAAGAGGACATATTGAGAGAGAAAGTGCGTGCGACACAGAGAGCCATTGCAAAGTGCAAGAAGAGTGACTTAGATTGTATGCAGAGAAGGTGAAGCAAGGAATAGCAAGAGTTCCAAGGTCCCATTGAAGGTGCACGTCGACAGAAGGTTTCCATCTCTCCCCTTATTGGAAGCTTGGTGCAAGGTGTGCACAAGGCAAGCTTGGAGAAGGTGGAGGTATGGTGTAGAGGTCGACGACAGATTCTAAGTACTTTGTAATCTTGTTTCATGAGCATTATTTAGTCTTTGGCATATTGCGTAGAGATGTACAAGCTTGTATTCTTCTCTTCCTAATTGATCAGAAGGTTTCGATGTCATTAATTCTCTTATTTTCACTCTCCATTCTCCTACAAACACTCAAGTCCCTTTCTGCACAAGAATCCCGCAACAAAATTTGGCACGCACGGTGGGAAACTAAGGAGGTTTGAGCATAGGAGAAGAAATATTTCAGTGTGGGAGAAGCATTATTCAAGTGCCGATAGTGCTACAGTACTACTTCATTGGGTTAAGAGGTAAATCTTCTTATTAATTATCTCAACCTAAGAGGATTATGAACAACTCATGACCGCAACCCGGTCTCAAACATTGAGGATCACTTGCAAAGCAACAAGAACGAAGGCTGTTAGAAGATCCCCCAGTCCACTATGACTGTCGTCAACATCGTCAGTAAAGAACATTGCAGGTCACGTAGATTTGGAAACTCTACTTTCTAGATTAAATATAAAATTTCCATCTTTCAAAGGCTTAGCTCAAGAAGATCCGGATGAGCATATTAGGAGATTCTTAGCATTATGCAAAAAAAGAGGTTTGATGGGAAGAGAGGATGCCTTTTTGATCCTCTTTCCTACCACCTTAGAAGGGCTAACAGATAAATGGTTCAGCCAGTTTGCTGAAAACCATTTCACCACGCGGGATTTAATGAAAGGGGCATTCAAAATTCAATTTCAGCATGGGAATGTGGAGAATGAGTTCTCCTATGCGCAACGGAAATGTGTAGTGAACCACCCTTGTATGTCCATCACTTGGACAAACATCTGCACCTTAGATAGTTTGCTGCTCTCAATACAAAACTCAAATGGACTTGAGACTTTAGTCAATCAAAGTAGACAAAGAGAGCTTTCTAACAAGCTATAAATGACTTAATTTGGACAAGTTCTGATTAAGAAACACAACTGTCAAAGATGAACTACCTGTCCACACAGATATGCTAAAGAACTGAGCTTCACTCTCGGACTGATAACTCTCTGAATTTATATCCTTTGAGAAAGATACTTGGTACAGAGAAATTAGACACAAATAGCTTTCCAACAAGATAAAAAAAAGTAATTTGGATGAGTTTTGATCAGGAAACGCAACTCACCAAGATAGACCACCTGCACACATAAGTACACTGTAAAACTGGACTTTACTATATGACAAATATCTCACATAATATAAATGATCTCAATGAGATATTTGAGATAGTGAAAGTAGATGCCAAGAGCTTTCCAACAAGACAAAAATCATGCAATTTGGATATGTTTTGGTTGGGAAACTTAACCAACCAAAATAGACTACCTATCTACATAGGTATACTAAAAAACTAGACTTCACTCTTTCACTGATATCTCACAAAATACATAAGCTTTCAAAGAGATATTTGATATGCAAAAAGTACACGCGATAAGCTTTCCAATGAATGTTTAAACGCACAAAATGGTTACATATGCACGGAGATATAAGCTCTGCAACAGAGCTGTGTACAAACTGACGTTCGACTGGAAGGAGTCTAAGGAAAGCCAAAATGACAAAATGGCCAGATTCGACTACTGGGAGCTCTTGCCTCTTTCTCTCCTTGTTTTGAATGTGCTCCCACTTCACTTTTATAACCAATCAGCATGTGAAGAAGTTTGTTCCTCCTTAACTCACCGCTTTCTCCACTACATGCTACTAACTACAAGGCAAGATATTGTATCTCTTACTCATCATGAATTTTGACTAGACTTTTTCTTTTATTATTTTTTCCTTTTTTCCTCCACTTTTTCTTTATCTTTATATTTGGTAAATTTATCCAAGCATGGCTCATATGAAAATGAGCTTGTACATTTATCTTCAACACTCCCCCTCAAGCTCATTTGGGAGTTATCTTCATCCATGTCCTTCAAATTTATCGCATCCTTGAAACCTTTGAGTTTAGAAGCATCCAAGAACTTTGTAAACATATCTGCAACTTGCTCTTTGGTTCTGATGAACTTTACCTCCACATCTTTGCTCAACACCTTCTCCCTTACATAGTGGTAGTGGACCTCTATGTGCTTGCTCCTTGCATGAAACATAGGATTGCTTGCCAAGTAGATACTTGACATGTTATCACCATATATAGGGATGGTTCCAACTTGCACTCCAAGATCAGTCAAAAGCTTTTTAATCCACATTGCTTCACATGTGGCAAATGCTAATCCTCTATATTTAGCCTCCATAGATGAAAGTGCAACAGTAGGTTGTTTCTTTGAGCTCCATGTGATAGGTTTGCTTCCTATCATGAACACATAACTTGAGGTTGATCTTCTATCTTCCTTTGAGCCTGCCCAATCAGCATCACTAAAGCCTTTGACCTGCAGTTCTTCATCAAACTTGTAAAACAAAGCGTGATTAATTGTATGCTTTATGTATCTCAACACTCTCTTGGCTGAATTTAAGTGTTCACTTGTCGGGGCTTGCATAAACTGAGAAAGTACACCAACAACATAAGACAAATCAGGTCTTGTAATGTTTGCATAGATCAACGATCCTACAATGCTTCTGTATGTCGTTACATCTTCCAATGGTTCTCCATCATTTGAACAAATCTTTGTATTTGTGTCCATGGGTTGAGTGAGTGGTTTGCATTCACTCATTCCAAATATGAAAAGAACATCCAACAAGTACTTCCTTTGCATCAAGTAGATGCCACTCTTTCCATAAACAACTTCAATTCCTAAAAAATATTTCAGCTCTCCAAGATCTGAAATTTTAAAATCCTTACCAAGCTTCCTTTTGATATCTTTAATCTCTGTAACATCATTTCCTGTTATGATGAGATCATCGACACATATGCAAATATATACCTCTCTATTTTCTTCCTTCTTCATGTACAATGAAGGATCTGCACTACTTGGGTTGTATCCACACTTAGTTAGATACTCTACCAATCTCTGATTCCATGCTCTTGGTGCTTGCTTCAAGCCATAAAGTGCCTTCTTCAACTTGCAAACAAAATCTGGATGGTTTTCATCTTCAAATCCAACCAGTTGACTCATGTATACCTCTTCTTGTAGTTCTCCATTGAGAAAGATATTTTTGATGTCGAGTTGATATAATGGCCATCTCCTTGAAGCACCAATTGCTATTAAGGTTCTGATAGTTCCCATCTTTGCAACAGGGCTGAAAACTTCATCATAATCTATGCCTTGTGTTTGTTTAAATCCTTTGGCAAGTAATCTAGCTTTATATCTAGCTAGTGAACCATCAGCATTCCTCTTTACTTTAAACACCCATTTGTTTGAAACAATCTTCATACCTTCTTTCTTTGGCACTAGCTCCCATGTGTGATTATCTTTGAGAGCTTTGATCTCCTCTTTCATAGCTTGCTTCCATTCCTTTTGTATGCAAGCTTCTTCATATGTCTCAGGCTCTTTGTCTTTGATAACCTGCATCATGTATGCAAAATGTGTCGCCATAAAACTATCATAACTCAACCTTTGAGTTGGATACCTTGTCCTTGAAGATCTTCTTTTATTGCCTTTAGAGAGTTGCTTCTTTAACCTATTTAGCTTTACCATCGGAGTGATTACCTCTTCATATTCTTCTTCACTTGCATCTACCTCACTGTTTGGAGTACCACTTGCTTCTTCGGCTCTACTATGAGCTAAATTTGGAGACAAGGAAGGACTCCCCTTCCATGTTGAACATTCTTCATTTGATGTAGATGCCTCTGGACCTGAAAGCTTTGTGCTTGATTGTTGAGCTTCTCTTTGATTTGTTCCTGCATAATCATCACAATCTTCTTCAAGAACCTTTTTCTTTCCTTTATCTTCATACCATGGTCTTAGTTCATCAAAGACCACATCTCGCAAGACTCTTAATTCCTTTGTTCTAGGGTTGTAACACTTGTATCCTTTTTGCTCGATCGAGTAGCCGATGAAAATGCATCTTTTTGATCTTGGTTCCATCTTTGTTCTAACTTCTTGTGGAATGTGAACAAAGCAAACACATCCAAACACTTTGAGGTGTGCAAGATCAGGTTTCTTACCGGAATATACCTCTTCTGGAGTCAAGTGATGATATTCTCGATGTTGTGCACCTATTCATCAAGTAAATGGCGGTTGTGGTAGCTTTAGCCCAATAGTACAATGGTACCTTCATCTCGTTGAGCATGCATCTTGTAATTTCAGCAATTTGCCTATTTTTCCTCTCAGCTACTCCATTTTGTTGTGGTGTATACCTACAAGTGAATTGCCTTTTGATCCCATTCTCTTGTAGAAAATTTGAAAATTCTTTGGAGAAGTATTCTCCTCCACCATCGGAACTTAAGGTTTTGATAGACCTTCCTGTTTCCTTTTCAACTTCAGCTTTGAATCTTTTGAATATAGAAAACACCTCTGATTTTTGCTTCATACAAAACAACCATACCTTTCTTGAGTGATCATCAATGAAGGTGACAAAAAATCTATTACTAGCCATTGATGCCTCTTGGGTTGGTCCCCATACATCCGTATGTATCAAGTCCAAGACATTTGGAGCCACATAATTGCTCCTTTTGAATGGCTGCCTCGTTTGCTTTAGCTTCACATAACTCATGTAGTCCAATGCTATTAAATTTTGGAAGACCTCTTACCACTTCATGTTTGCTCATGTCCTTCAGCTTTGGAATGTTGATGTGTCCTATTCTTTTGTGCCATAAGTCTAGCTCTGAAATCTTCTTGTTCCCACATTGAATGTACATGACCTTTCCATGTGGATGTTGGACATCCAAAGTGAACATGCTTCCTTCTCTTCTACCTTGAGCAATGAACTTGAAGTCTTCCTTTGGATTCTTTATGAAGCACCCATTCTCATTGAATATGACATGATAACCCTTCTCTACCATTTGTCCTACTGAAATCAAGTTCTTTGAAATTGTAGGAACATGAAGAACATTAGATAGTACCTTTGCTCTGCTTGTATCTCCAAGCCTTATATCTCCAATGTGTTCAATCATGTGTTGAGTATCATCACCTGTTTCAACACATCCTTTTCCACGTGGTACCTGTAGATTAGTGAACAAACTTCCTTGGCATGACATATGGTTACTACAACCTGAATCAATGTACCATTTTTTGTCATCTTCACAAGAGCTTCTATACTCATGTCTCATTGCAAGTAGTGTGTCCTTGCTTCCTTCACTTGAGGTGCTTGCATAGTTGCTTTGGTTCCTTTGATTATCTCCATTTGGTCTTCCATTCTTCAGCCAACAATCACTAGCATAGTGTCCTACTTTACCACAATGATAGCATGTTATACCTTTATGAGAATTGTAGGAGCTTTGACCTCTTCCTCTACCTCTACCTCGACCTCTTCCTTGTGTGTTGGCATTTGATGCATCCTTGTTGTCTTCCGAATTGTTTTGATTGTAGTTGGAGTGGTTGTGACCTCTTCCTTTTCCTCTTGAGCCTCCTCTTGAGTTTCTTCCTTTACCTCGACGTGCATATAACATTTGGTTGTGGCTATCCTTTCCTTTGGGACCACCGAAGCTAAGCTCTTCTGTGACAAGATGAGGGATTAGTTGTTCAAAACCTCGATATACATCTTTCAAGTTAATGGAAGTTATAAAAGGCTTCCATCTTTCATCTTCTCTCAAGCCATTGAGAGTATAACACACAAGATCTTCGTCTTCAACCGTTGTGCCAATAGAAGCTAAAGCATCGCTTAGCTCCTTAATCTTCAAAGTATATTCAACTATGGATTGACTCGAACTTTTCTTGATTGTGTTCAACTCATTCTTGAGTTGAAGTTTCCTAGCTTTGGTATTTGTTGAATACATCCTTTCAAGAGCTTCCCAAGCATCCTTAGCTTTCTCTAGATGTTGAATATGCCCTACCATGGCATTAGTAATGACTTGCGAAATGAGGAACATGACTCTCCTATTCCTCTCTTCCCATTCTTTTGCTTGCCTCCTTTGGACTTCGCTTTGAGGTTGAGCATCATCGCCACTCACAATACCCCATAAGCCTTTGCCCATTAGGTAGTTGGTCATTCTAAAATTCCACACGGGATAGTTATCCTTGTCCAACTTCTCTACTTGTTGACCCAAGTCAGCCATTGAAGAGTATCAAAGACTTTGAGAGTTACCTCGAATAGTTATAGTCCTTTGCTCTTGCGTTTGTGAAGCTCCCTCTTGTTTCGTAGCTCCTCTTTTGCTTTGCTTCAACTCCAGCTTTGATGATGACGCTTCAGCACCAAGTTCGCTCTGATACCAACTGTGGAGAATGAGTTCTCCTATGCGCAACGGAAATGTGTAGTGAACCACCCTTGTATGTCCAACACTTGGACAAACATATGCACCTTAGATAGCTTGCTGCTCTCAATACAAAACTCAAATGGACTTGAGACTTTAGTCAATCAAAGTAGACAAAGAGAGCTTTCTAACAAGCTATAAATGACTTAATTTGGACAAGTTTTGATTAAGAAACACAACTGTCAAAGATGAACTACCTGTCCACACAGATATGCTAAAGAACTGAGCTTCACTCTCGGACTGATAACTCTCTGAATATATATCCTTTGAGAAAGATATTTGGTATAGAGAAATTAGACACAAATAGCTTTCCAACAAGATAAAAAACAAGTAATTTGGATGAGTTTTGATCAGGAAACTCAACTCACCAAGATAGACCACCTGCACACATAAGTACACTGTAAAACTAGACTTTAATATATGATAGATGTCTCACACAATATAAATGATCTCAATGAGATATTTGAGAGAGTGAAAGTAGATGCCAAGAGCTTTCCAACAAGACAAAAATCATGCAATTTGGATATGTTTTGGTTGGGAAACTTAACCAACCAAAATAGACTACCTATCTACATAGGTATACTAAAAACCTAGACTTCACTCTTTCACTGATATCTCACAAATTACATAAGCTTTCAAAGAGATATTTGATATGCAGAAAGTAAACGCAATAAGCTTTCCAATGAATGTTTAAACGCACAAAATGGTTATATATGCACTGAGATATGAGCTCTGCAACAGAGCTGTGTACAAACTGACGTGCGACTGGAAGGAGTCTAAGGAAAGCCAAAATGACAAAATGGCCAGATCCGACTACTGAGAGCTCTTGCCTCTTTCTCTCCTTGTTTTGAATGTGCTCCCACTTCACTTTTATAACCAATCAGCATGTGAAGAAGTTTGTGCCTCCTTCTTAACTCACCACTTTCTCCACTACATGCTACTAACTACAAGGCAAGTTATTGTATCTCTTACTCATCATGAATTTTGACTAGACTTTTTCTTTTATTATTTTTTCCTTTTTTCCTCCACTTTTTCTTTATATTTATATTTGGTAAATTTATCCAAGCATGGCTCATATGAAAATGAGCTTGTACATTTATCTTCAACAGGGAACACTACAGAGATAATCATAGAGGAGTTAGAAAACTTGTGACTAGGTCCTGGTGAAACGTTTCTAGAGTTTGTAACTAGGGCCAAGGTACTAATGTCTAAGTTGCTAGATCCTCCACATGATTTCTTTATTAAGAAATGGCTAGCTAAACCACTTCCAGTGACTACACAATGTAAAATCAAGGAGTTAGTGTTGCCAACAGCCTCCATAGAAGAGTTCATCAATACAGCTACATGACTAGAACAAATAAGAAAACAATATGGAGCAAGTTCTTCGCAACTACCCTATTCTGTAGAAATTGAGGATCTAGTGATTCAATTAAGGAATGAGCTGGAGAACTTAAAAAGGAGTAAGCCTTACAAGGAAGAAGAAAATGCAGTAGCCCTACTGAGGTGAGAAATTGAAGCATTGGAGCTACAAAAGGAAGAGGAATCACAAGCAGAAGAGCTGGCTCAACTTCGATAGGAGTTGCAGGAACTCAAGGGAGGTGGCATCAAAAGTGGAATATGGTGCGCCATGTGCAGTAAGCAAGGTCATGTGGTAAGTGAGTGTCCACTTCTAAGTGTAACTTGCCAGCTTTGTAGGAAAGCTGGCCATGAGGCCCAAGAATGTGAGTCAAGAGGTGTGCCTGCAACAACATATTGGACACAAGGAGCCCAACCACCAGCTAATGTGATGGCGGCTGCACCTAATCAAGGTAACAATTACAACCCTAGACATAGGGATAAATTTGGAAATGGGCCAAGGAGGCCAATTATTTGTTTCAGATGTGGAGAATGTGGGCATTACCAAAGTAGGTGCACTCTACCAGAAAATAACCCCCTTGTAGGAATTGCCCAGAGGCGAGGGACCATTATACCCTTTGCTATCCTAAGAACCAGGCATCTTCATCTGGGCCACACATTCAAATGATTGCTATGAGCAAAGAAGAAGTTGTGGAACAAGTCAATGTGCCATCACCATCTACTAGAGTGGTGCTGTTAGAAGAAATAGAATCTTTTATAATGCAGACAAGACGCCAGGGGAAGGTTCAGTTGGAGATAGGTCAAGAATCAAGGATTAATGGGCTGAACAAAGACAAAGAGACATATGATGACAAATCTCATAGGTACTAGTGATGCCATTGGATTCAGCAAGGCTTATGAGGCGTTTGATAAGTCAATTGGAGCCCATGCTCTAAAGGAATCAGAAGCTTCAAGTCTACTCAAGCCATTGAAAAAGGAGGTCAGTATTTTTGATTTAATAAAGATGGATGGGAAATTCAGGACAGAACTCTTGTAGATAATTGATGAGGCTTCTACAACAAGTTTAGTGGCAAAGGATGCTATCATGCATAAAGATAAAGTTATAGGGAAAGCACCCTTCACATATTATAAGAGCCCTCGACTAACATTCTCTATCAAAGGTCATGAGTTTCAAGGAGTTATTGTGGATGGTGGATTTGGCATTAATTTGATGCTTGAATATACCATGGAAAAGTTTGGACTACAACTTTCAAGACCTGCCAACTTCACTGTAACACTGGTAGACCAAAGCATTGTAAGGCCTATGGGAGTGGTTCCTAGAATCCCAATCGAGATACAAGGTACCATCTTTAACTTGGACTTTATTGTTCTAAGGCTACCACAAGTAGAAGGAAGTTTCCCCCTGTTAATTGGGAGACCTTGGTTAAGGCATGCCAATGTACTACAAGACTGGGGTAAGGACACAATGTGGGTAAAGCAAGAGGGAAAAGAGTTGCAGTAGATATTTTTAGAAGAAGGACCAGACAATCAAAGACATACCAGCACGATGCAGACAATTGGTATTTGTATGGAAGTATTGTTGGATAACCCAGAGGCAGATCTCTATGAAGAAGCAAATTTATATGAAGAAGAAAACATGTTGGCTTGGCTCCATACAGATGACCCATCTTCTTGTTATGGAATTTTTCCAAATTCAAATAAAGAGGAAGTCTATAAAGAAAAAGAGGACATCATTCAGGCTACTGATTCAAGTGAAACAGTCTCAGTCAAAGACCAGAGAAGAGAGAAGAAAAGAAAAGCCCTTAAGTACAACAATAATGAAGCTATTTCAAATCATATATCAATGGCCAATGTTTTATGGATACTAGTATGACTATCATCTGTTATGTTAATTTTTATGGAAGTAAGTGTAGGGCTTTACAAGGAGGTGGAAGGAGTATCTGCAGATCTTTGGAAACAGAAGATTCTATTTGCCAAAGAAGTTGTAATAGTAAAAATGACATTTCGCAGATTAAGTCACAAAGTAGCTGAAACAAAGATACAAAAGATGTAGTATGGAGGAGATAGTATTCTAATGAAGGATTTAGGGTGGGCCTATCAGATGGCCAATATGCCCAAAAAGAAGACTAAACAAATGAAGTGCAGTACAATTGGAGATTATGGAGGGCAAAGGGTTTCTCTTTGTCATCATATCATGATTGAAGGCCTATCATCAACACAACTGAAGATTTATGGATCACCTGGAACTTCCAAAATCTATCCAAGTTGTACATAGTCTTCTCATTTCATTTTTGCTTAAGTTTTAGTAGTTTTTTTCCATTTTTCATGCTTGTTCCTTGATTTTTTATGTACCTTAGAAGCCATTTCCTAACCTTTGCATAAAAAAAAATTAGGAAATTTTTGGCAATTTTTAAGGCATCTTTAGGATTTTTTCTAGCATTTTTCATCTTTTTCAATGTCATTTTCTTGATATAATGGAGGAAAAAAAGGAATCGCTCTATGGTCTTGAGTGAGGACATGGCCTAGAAATATCGGGAAATTTTTTGAGAATTTTCCTTAATTTTTTTGCATTCATTTTGAATTTTTTTTGGATTTTCTTAGTATTTTTTGATATTTTTTAGGGTATTTTTGTAATTTAAAAAAAGGACCCCTTTCAAAAGAAACAAGTTATCCTTGAAGTTAGAGCACCTCTATATCAAGAATAACTTAAAACCTTCGCCAATTTGGAACTCTCCTACGTCGGTAGGGAGTCCATCACGGAAAGCGGCATAGTTAGCCAAAGCTTCCATGGCGCAAACAGAGAAAGCAATCACAAGTACACAGAACACAGGGTACGCACAATGACACAAATCACACAAACACAATAGCTATTTTCGGCGAAACAGAAAAGGTTAAGTAGATGCGCTGCAGTGGAGAGCAATCAAAATGACTAATCATCATGCGACGTTGAGATAATAACTTCTTAACTTCGGTGTGCATGTATGAGTAGCTAGAAAGGGTAGGGCGGCTGTGGACATAATTAGGTATCGAAACGCGGATATTTACAGACTTATTGTATCAAGCACGCAAAAAAGAAAAGAAAAGAAAATAAAAGAAAAGAGAACGCCAAAAGACGCGGCCAACCGCGAAACGTTTCAGTGTGGATTAGATGCTTGTTGATACGGCCGTAGCTTTGATCCATTTATCACCTTTGGAAGAGGAATTCCGGTCAAAGTGGTCAACCAAAAAGTTGCTGGGCACACTTGTTCAGCAATCCGGTAGGGACCAAACCATCATAACTTGAATTTGCAAGCAGAGCGATTCGACTTTGCATTGTAAAAGAGTACAAGTTGTCCCACCGAAAAAATTGGAGTCTTTAGATATCGATCATCTGTTCGAGCTTGTCTTAGCTGTACTTCCTGAATAGTCAAAAAATTGTGCCATCGATGCTCGTCTAATTCTCTGAGTGTATCCAACCGAAATGATAGAGATTCTTCAGGTAGCAGTTTTTGAGTGATTGCTACTCGTAAACTTGGCACAACTATCTCCATCGGTGCTATGGCTTCCAATCCATAAGCTAGTTTGAAAGGGGTTAATCATGTTGCTACCTTGTATGTAGTCCGGTATGCCCACAGGACTACATGTAACAGTTGGTCCCATCTTTCCGGTGCTTCCAGAATGAGATTTCGAAGCATATTCAACAGGGTCTTGTTCGTACTCTCAGCCAAACCATTTGCACGAGGATAATATGGTGAACTGAATTTATGCGTGACCTGAAACGAATGTGTGAGTACTTTCATTAAATTGTTGACAAAATGAGTGCCTTGATATGTAACAAGTTCCAGCGGTAAACCAAAACGTGGAAAGACATCGTTCAGTAGACATTTTGCTACCGCAACAGCTGTAGAAGACCGTAAAGCCCAGGCTTCTGCCCATCTGGTAGCATAATCAGTACATGTCAAAATATAACGATTATTACTGAGGATTGCTGGAGGTGTAATCGGCCCGATAAAATCTAGACCCCACTTCTAAAAAGGTCCCAATGGCAGGATAGGTTGTAGAGGGAAATAATGGCATGGTAACGGCTGTCTAGATCTCTGATAATTATCACATTTTTTGACAAATTGCAATACATCCCTGTACATAGTAGGCCACTAGAGTCCACTATGCAGATTGAATTGTGATTGAATTGTGTTTTCCCAGGCCTTTTGTGATTGAATTGTGTTTTCCACAGATTCTGAAGATGATGCACCGACTGAAGATGATGTATATACTGAAGATGATGTGCCTGCTACTGAATTAGAATCTTGTTTTTGTGTTCCTTCCTTGGTTAGCGGAGCCTGGGTCATCGGAATAGGATCTGGAAACACTGGAAGTTCGGCGGTGGTCCATTGACTAGCCTTATCATACATCTTTTGTTGTTCACGTATGCCTGGTTCAAATACTTCTACTGCTGGTTGCAGTTGCTTACCGGATCGGGTCTGAATTACTACAGCGTGCGTTTCTACTGGTGTGATTTGTACCATATTAGTCATTGGGTTTTGACGTTCTTTCTTCCTCTAATCATACTCAGCTGCATCCTTACAAAATCTTCTAATGTGGCCAAATTCACCACAAAAATGGCAGTGCGGTGGTGGCAAATTGGGATTTTCCTGTGCTGGTCCAGCCTGCCAGCGGTTTGCATTGTAGTTATTATTTCTCTGTCCTTTGTAATTTCGATAACCTTGTTGGACAGGGAAGCCACCATATTATGACCATCTTCGAGTTATTGGTTGTGAAGCATATGTTCATATACCCAAGAATCTTAGACAAGTTAGACCATAAGTCAAAGAAATGCATTTTTCTTGGATATGGTCGAGAAGGACAATTTGGATATCTTAGGGGATCTTGAAATACGATCAGTGATCAGAAGTAGTGATGCCATTTTCAATGAGTCTAAGATGCATAAACAACCCATTAAGGACGCTTGAAGTGAGAAGAGTGGTATTTGAGGATAGTAGTCCTCCAGTTCGCATGCATAAAAATGTTACACATAGGTATGTTTAAGAGAATGTCCAATCAGATGAGTCTACAAATGTTCCTATTCATCAACCATTCATGCTCTACACGTGTCTCATGTCCACTTGATAGATATGTTTGAGGTTTGGATTTTTTATGCTAATAGAAGCTGATGAGCCTTCTTGCTACAAAGAGGCTATGCAGATAACGGATCATGTGAAGTGGGAGTGTGCCATGAAGAGTGAGTTGGATTCTATTCACAAGAATAGTAATTAGAATTTAGTACCTTCACCAAAGGGTAGGAAAACTTTACCATGTAAAAGGGTATATAAGCTAAAATTCACATCAGATAGTGCTTCTTTAAACTATAAAGCACGACTTGTTGCGAAGGGTTTTAAGCAAAAACATGGTGTTGATTTCAAGGAAATCTTCTCTCTAGTGGTGAAGGGGAATACCCTACACATGTTTCTTGGATTCATTGCAATGGAGAGCTTAGAGCTAGTCCAAATGGATGCAAAAATTGCTTTCTTGCATGGAGATCTTACAAGTGAGATCTATATGGAATGACCAGAAGGTCATGTAGTTCCTGGCAAAGAAATTTTGGTGTAATTCACAAGCCTACACATTTGGCTTGAAGGATGCCTTGAAGTCCATACACACATGAAGAAGCATAGGAACATATCCTAGTGGTTAATTACCACTTTACCTCATTGTAAAAGTCACATTTGACTTGGAATCTTTGTAAAGGTTAGCTTTGATTGAAGGAATATCTCCTAGGATATAGGAGCTTGATCATAGGGAGCCAAAAGTTTGAATTTGAATTCAAATTTTTACTAAATCACTATAAAAATGTTCATGGAAAAGTCGCGGGTAAGACTCATCATTCCCGAGCTCATTACTGTTAATTCTGAGTGTGTGTGAGGCCTACACTCTAGCCCACACCTATCTACACCATTAAGCAATGATCTTCATGCCTATGGATTTGTATACAAGTGTTCATTAATACATATACCTTCATTGTTCATTTCTGAGTTCTCTGTTATAGTACTTGAAAGTCTATCAACTTGTGGAGTGCATATCTCAGTCATTTCTTCACCAACTTCAAAGATCTATATCTTGTTGGAATCGGCTCAAAGTTATCTATATGCTACCAAAATTTGAAGAGATTCTATTTAGCCATTTAAGAGAAAAGTCCGTCGAGGTGATCACTGGTCATTGACTGCAACAGTCCAAAAAAATCGGGGGTAAAGGTTTAATTGGTAAATTGATATCTCTTAGCATAGTTTTTACATCATTCCACTTGGAATAGTTAGCTTACTAAGCTAATTAGATAACCTAAAAGGAATTTTTCCAATTCCTATTATGCTGGTCATACTAAGCAAAAGATCCAGCAGGTATCAAGACATAAATAGAAGGTTTTCTTGAGATATTGAGGTTCAAAGTTATCTGTTTTGATTCAATCTTTACAGACATCATTTCCAAAGGACATATACTATTTTATGGTGTCCTTGGAAAGCTAAGGAGGTCCACGTATCAACTCTGAAGCATCAAAGGGCTGGTACAAAGCAGGATTTGGCAGTACCTACTCAATCTCTTGTAGTGTCCATCCATCTCTCCCAACAGTGGTATCAGAGCAAGTTAAGGTAAAATGGGAGATGGTTTTCCTTCATTTATTGATAAATTGGATAGCAACAACTATCAGGCATGGTCTCTAAGGATGAAGACATACCTACAAGGAAGGAGTCTTTATGGATACATCTCAGGAGATGAGGAATTGCCCTCATTCAAACAAGAGGATTGCCAACAAAGGAAGAACATGAAAAGCTCACATGGTGTGCAAAGGATGCATTGGCAAGGTCTTATTTACTCAACTCCATCTCTGATTTTCTTTTGCCACATATTAGAAATTGTAAGACATCCCAAGAGACTTGGGAAACCTTGTCATCTTGCTTCTCTTCCAACACAAGGGCTAGGGAAAATGAGTTGTGGATTGAATTCACCACATTAAGGAAGCAGCCTAAGCAAGCTATTTCAAAGTTTGTGACCAAGATTAAAGATGTAGCAGATCAGTTAGCAAGCATAGGAGAAGAGATTGAAGAAGAGCAGATTGTAAGGCAAGTGATCAATGGGATCCAAGCTGATGACAAATGGGAAAGCTTCACCACTGCCATGGACCTTTACATGGACATGCAGATTCTAGACCTTACCACTCTCATGGGACAATTGTTCACTCATGAAGCCAAGCTCAACAAGAATGGTGATACATCCAAAGGTAATAGTTCCTCTGCTCTATACAATGATAAGAAGTCTAAAGATAAAGGCAAGAATAAGAATGTAGAAGATGAAGGCTCTACCTCCCAAGCAAACTATGCAAGGAGAGGTAGATCATCAAGAGGAAGAGGCAGAGGAGGTAAGCAAGGTAGGGGGAGATCCTATAACTCCTCACCATGCAACATTTGTGGTTTATCAAATCATACTACAGATGAGTGTTTCATGAACTACAAAAATCAGAGAGAAAGAGGATACCAAAGAGGTGGATACTCACAGTCAAGAGGTAGATTCAACAATCACCAAGGCTACAACAACAATTACAACAACAACTACAATGGCAATTACCAAAGAGGTTTCAAATCCAGAAAGGACTACAACAACTATACAGAAGAGCAGGATGACTCTCTTCTAATCATGAACATGACTTCAGAACCAGGTACTAATGATGACCACCTATTCTACATTGACTCAAGATGCTCAAATCATGTGGCTAGAAATGTAGCACTACTCTCTGATCTTGAGGAACCAAAAGGTAAGCACCAAGTACAAACAGGTGATGACACCAAGCACTCAGTAGTTAAAGTTGGAAATGTTAAGACTTGTGATGGAAATCAGAACTTGTTGAGTAGAGTACTCTATGTACCAACCATTACCAAAAATCTGATGAGTGTTGGACAGATTGTGGAGAAAGGTTTGCAGGTTAGATTCAACCAATTTGGAGCATTTGTGGAGGATCCTAAGTAGGGGTTCAAGAGGAATGTTAAAGGAGAAAAATCAGGTAGACTTTTCACTTTTGAGATAGAAGACACAAAGAATATTGCACTATACTGTTATAAAGATCAAACACTTTTAGAGCTTGAGATTTGGCACAAAAGATTTGGGCATGTAGGAGAAAGAACCTTGAAACAGATATGCAGGAATCAATGTGTAATTGGAATACCCAATGTTTCCAAACAACATATGATATATAAATGTAGTGCTTGTCAATTTGGGAAGTCTCATAGGTTACCCTTCTCAAGGAAAGGCTACATGCATGAGGACTACCTAGACGTGTACATACAGATGTATGGGGAACAAGCAGAGATCCCCCAATCTCAGGATCAAGGTACTATGTATCTTTTATTGATGATTATAGCAGGTTGACTGTATTGTACTTCATAAAGCACAAGGATGAAGTATTTAATTGCTTTAAAAAATATCTTGCACTAGTTAAAAATCAGACAGGAAAGAACTTGAAGAGACTAAGGTCAGATGGAGGAGCTGAGTACTTCTCCAATGAGTTTGAATACTTCTTGCAGGACAGAGGTATCAAAAGAGAAACCACCACAAGGTATACTCCTAAACAGAATGGGGTAGCTGAGAGAAGAAATAGCTTGATTGTTGAGACAGCTAGGTCTATGTTGAATGAAAAAAAGTTACCTAACTATCTATGGGAAGAGAGTGTTTCCACTTCCACTTATCTCATAAACACGTTACCATCTAAGTCCCTTGATGGGATGAAACCCTATGAAGCATGGCATGGGAAGAGACCCTCACTTGACCATTGCAAGATATCTGGATGTGTAGCATATGTACACATTCCTTCTCTGATAAGAGGTAAGCTAGACCCTAAGTTTGAGAAGTGCATCTTTATTGGATATGATCTAAATCAAAAAGGGTACATGTTTTACAACCCTTCCAATAAGGGATTCATGGTTATTAGAGATGTTGTCTTTGATGAAAATGATTCTTGGTATGAGAATGAATGCAAGAAGTTTAAACTACCCTATGACTTGGAAGAGGAGTTTCCAAGTCTTGCAAAGGAGGAACCTACTCAGAATGAAGACTCAACTTCAGATGATGAAGATGTTATCAAACTTGAAGAGTTCAAGGCATGGAAGTCCAAGGGCAAAATGAAGATGAAGAAGCTTGAAGATATACCTGAATCTTCAAATCAGTCAATCAGAAGATCACAAAGAGAAGCAAAAAAACTATCAGATATGGGTATGATACATCTCTTGTTACTAAACACTCTCTTTATCTTGCCAAAGATTTGTCAATTGAAGAACCAGGATCATATGGAGAAGCCATAACCAAGACAGAATGGAAAGAAGCTATGGATGAGGAGATTGAAGCACTCAAGGAAAGTGACACATGGGAATTAGTACCAAAGAAGGACTCCATGAAGGTAATAGGATCCAGATGGATCTATAAACTCAAAAGAAATTCTGATGGGTCAATCAACAGGTATAAAGCCATATTGGTAGCCAAGGGTTTTGCACAAACCAAAGGCATTGACTATGAAGAGACATTCTCTCCTCTGGCCAAGATGCCAACCATCAGAGTGTTGGTGAGTGTAGCTGCATCAAAAAATTGGAACATGTATCACTTGGATGTCAAAAATGCTTTCTTGAATGGACGGATTTCAGAGGAGGTATATATGTCACAACCTCCTGGATATGAGGATCCTAACAAGGTAACATATGTGTGCAAATTGAATAAAGCTCTTTATGGATTCAAGCAGGCACCTAGGGCATGGAGTCACAGATTAAACACTTACCTTCAAGACCAAGGATTTGTCATGAGCAAGGCAGATACTTCTCTATTCATTAAGAGAAGTAATTCAGAGGTAATATACCTATGTGTTTATGTTGATGACATCATACTTACAGGTAATGATGTGAATGGAATCAGACAAATCAAGAGCGAGATGATGAAGGAGTTCAGGGTCAATGATCTTGGTCTACTAAAGTATTTTCTTGGGCTTGAGTTAGTTTATACTAACTCTGGAATATACAGTACTCAGAAAAAGTACATACAGGATATGTTGAAGAAGTTTCACTTACAGGATGCCAAAGTGGTAAGTACTCCAATGGAGGTAAACCTAAAACTAAGTGCCCATGAAGGTGATGAAATTAATGACATTAGAGGTTATCAAAGCATTGTGGGCAGCTTGAACTATGCTACCTTAACAAGGATAGATATTGCATATGGAGTTAGTGTGCTAAGTTAGTTTATGCACAAGCCAAGGGTACCTCACTTAGAAGCTGCCAAGAGAATCTTGAAGTATCTCAAGGGTACACAAAATCATGGTTTGTATTTTCCTTACACTTCAAACATTGATATCAAGATCTATTGAGATGCAGATTGGGCAGGATGCAAGGATGATAGAAGGAGCACTTTTGGATACATTTCATTTGCAGGTGATAAGCCAATATCATGGTCTTCAAAGAAGCAACCTACTGTTGCTTTGTCTTCTACAGAAGCAGAGTATAGAGGACTTGCTAATGCCACACAAGTACCCATATGGATCAAGCTTTTGTATACAAAATTGGGTTTATATACTAGGTCACCAATAATCTTTGGAGACAATACAAGCTCACTTTACCTTGCAGCTAATCCTATCTATCATGCTAGGACCAAACATATAGAGGTCCATTACCATTATGTGAGAGAGAAGGTATTAAACAAGGACATTCAACTAACCTATGTATCAACTAACATGCAATGTGCAGATTTGTTGACTAAAGCTTTGGATGGAACCAAACTTGCAGGATATACATGTTCAAGGAAGTAAGCCCAAAGCTTTCCGGAAAGCTTCAAACTTCTCCCTAGGTAGAACCTTCGTAAAAAGGTCAGTAATGTTCTCTTCCATGGGCAATATGCCAAGCTAATCTCCCCAACAGAGAACCTCTCCATAACATAATGATAGTGCACCTCAGTGTTCTTAGTGCGAGCATGGAACAGAGGGTTCCTCCCAACTGCCAATGCACTCTGACTGTCAGTGAAGATGGTGGTGGTACAAGAGTGACCAACACTTAAATCAGCGATAAGGCGTCTGAGCCACACACACTCAACAGTCGCTATACTCAGCCTCACAACTAAAAGTGGCCACAGTCCCTCTTACCTCACCACCATCATCACCATCATCATCATCACCATCTCCCACCTCCATCTCCATCATCGCGAAAATTTTCAGTTTTGGATTATATCACCTTCTCCACCTCATTTCCCTCATTCCACTTGTGAGAGAGAGCGAGAGAGCAATATTGTGTGCGTTGTTTTTGCTTGGTTCTTGAGCTTTCTTGCAGGTACTGGCAGCATCATCATCTCCAGCACTCCGCGCAGGTACGAACCGTCACGAAACTATCTCTGTGTCGCAGACCTCTGTTGATCGTGATCGATAAAAAAATTGCCCATTTGGTAAAATAAAGTGCACCACCATAATCTACATGATGAGCACACTCTAAATCACTAAAACAGTTACAAAATTCCGTGTTTCTCTGTCAATTGCGACCGACACCGTCGATCGCGATCGACAGCCACGACCGACAGACCCTGTCAATCGCGACCGACAGACCCTATCAATCGTGACCGACAGACCCTGTCAATCGCGACCGACAGACCTTGTCAATCGCGATTGACACCGTCGATCGCGACCGATTGAATTTCAACGATTGATTGACTTTCTCGCGTAGCCACGTGTCCATCGCGACGGACACAACCCCGATTGATTGAAATCATGGCGAAAAACCGGGAAAAAGTGTCGATCGCGATTGACACCATCGATCGCGATTGACAGGCCCTGACGGACACCTCTGTCAATCGAGATTGACAGACCTGTCGATCGCGATTGACAGGCTTTTCGGCCAAAAATTAGGGTTAATATTTCCACGTCTTTCGGGTAATTTTGGGGCATAATTAGCAAGCCATTAGTGATTTATGAGGTCCCTACACATGTGTTTTTGAGAAAAAGTCTTGTGATTTGTTAGCCTGTTTGAACTCTGTTTTAGCACCAGAACCTTGAATTGACATAACTTTCTTATACGAAATCCGTTTGCTGTGATTTTTGTTTTGTTGGAAGGCTCGTGGGGAGTACAACCAAAACTTCCACTGGTTATGTGAAAATTAATATCAGGATTATTAGATAGGGTATTTTGAAGTGGACCATACCCCGAGGTAGGAAAACTGAGGGATTCTTGGGATTGTTTTCTATAAAGGCCAAGGAGAATTTGGTCTGTGAGTCACATGCATGAAAGTGGTCTATTGTGTCATTTGAATCTAAGTCTTGAGCTAACTGTGGGACTTTTACAGGTCTAGTAAGAGCACTTGAGGGCATTCTAAGCAAGAGTAAGTGCAAGCTTGGGAACACGCGTCCTAAGCACACCAGGGCAACAACACAAGGAAGGAAACAAAGGTTGGAAACCCTCAACTCCCTCTGTCAATTCCTAGCTTAGGCTAAGAACGACTAGTGATAGGAGTAGGCCAGGGCGACGATAGGCATTTATCAAGTTGAAGAATACCTAAATATTCAAGTTCAAGCTAACAACATAATCTTTGTACGGTCGAGAACTTTAAAGGAAAAGAACTTAACGTGGAACGATCAACTTCAAGTGTGGAAATACACTCAAGTATACCTGACGACGTGATATCAGACAAGAGTATAAACACGATAATCAACATAAGAAGGAATCAAGTAACTGATACAAAAGAACTCAGCAACGAGGTGGTACTTGGGAAAATTTGGGCTATTCAATTAGGCTTATGAACCTTAGATCAGGGCGACATCTAGGGAGAGATAGACAAAGCCTTAGGTCTTCAGAGGCTAGTGTCAACCACACTGCTAGGACTTGGGCCAAGCAGTTGAGTCACCACTCATACTACCCTAGCTCTGAGACTAGTGAATCAGAGATGTCTCAAGGCATGGACCGACCTACGGGAAGTTCAGGAGTGCCATATTTGCACAGGGTAGAAGGCCCGTACAAGACACAGTTGGAATACCTTAGGACCAACCGATTAGGTGCTAGCATCTATGAGGACAGCCTAGGAAGATCTGTGGTCCAGATTAAAAACCCTAACCAATCCATTGGACTAGAGCGCCCAGCTGTCAAGTTTGAAAATGGAGCATACCTGGACAAGGAAGGGACAATATATGTAGTCACCAGTCATCCAGATAGGACTGATGAATTTGGGAATGTGGTCCCAGAGACGGACTTAGGTGACCTAGAGTAAGGAAACATGGGCGAAGAACCTAGGACCCCCCGAGGCAAATCTGTTCTCATAGGATTATCACACCACATTGGGCTCCCCAGGACAACAAGAGCATAGATCTGCTTCTGAACCAAGAAACTGACGAAGCCTTTTGGAGGTATAAATCTGATCGGCCAATTGATATAGGAACAATCATGATCTATGAGTTTAAGGATCCTGATAGCCCAGGCAGAGTGACCTACTTAGATCACGCTTCAGAGAGGATCTTTGTGGTAACAGAGAATGATAGGCATGCTTACACTTGGAAAGGTGAATTTATTTTCCCCCAACCAAGATCGAATGTGTCCTATGGTCACCCTAGAGCAGGAACATCCCAAGCTCATGGAACTCAAAGAGACAGAAGTAGAGATAGGCCAGAAGTAAGCTTTTCCAACCCAGGGGGCAGAGAAAGAACGAGGATGGAAAAAAATAGAGTAGAGCCTGAGGTACTTAGAGCTCACAGGAATCAAAGAAATGCGGATGAGTTCCCTCTACCACGACCTAGAGAGCACACAAGGACTTTGAGACCGACTCAGCTAGTTAAGTCCATGAAGAACTACTTCGATGGCACTGGAGATCCATACGATCATGTGGCTGAGTTTAGGCAAGTCTTGAGGGCTGAACAAGTTGAAGATCTATTCACGCAGTATAATGCCTTTGGTCTAACCCTTAGGAACACAGCCCTTACGTGGTTTCAACCATTGAATGAGATACACTTGAGGAGCATAGACCAACTCCTAGAGGCTTTCATTATTGAATTCTCTAAGAGTGGCATAAGACATAATACCTCCTCATTGATTCACAGCTTCAAGCAAACCCCTCAAGAGACCGTGAGACTTGCAGGAAGAAGATTTAGGCAATATCTTGAAAGATGCCCTGTTTTGGAGCTCCCCACACCAACTAAGCAAGTGGCTTTATTCTTGGATGGATTGCTAAGTACAAAACTGAGATCCTACGTGTACTTGAAGGACCCTAGGACCATAGAAGAGTATGTACGCATGTGCATTGACATCGAGGATAACCTAGGGGAGGAGTTAGAGCTTTCCAAGATATACAAAGATTCAGATAGTGCCTCTAGCCTCTCTTCCATGCAATCCACATCAATTGAGGAACTTGCAGAGAAAGTAGCTCAGAAACTAGGTGTCTCTAGCAAACAAATCCCAAGGTTTGCCCCTATGAAAAGATGCTATACTTGTGGAGGTGACCATATGGCAAACGTGTGTCCCATTACGGGCTCAACCCCAAGTAAATCCGAGTAGCCAATACTGTACCATAGAACGAAGATACACAAATCACTCAGCACAAAGATTGCCCATACAATAAGCAAACGGTTAGGCAAACCTACCCTTAGCCCTACCCTCAACAAGGCAGATATCAGAGTCAATACCCACCACAACAGTATACTAGGCCTCAGCAAAATTACCAACAGCAATATCAGGCCCAATTGAGACCCCAGCCAGTGCTAGCACAACAACCACCTGCTCCTACTAATGTGATCCCTGTAAAGTATGCAACTGCAGAAGAAAACCTGAATAGAGCTATAGTTCCTGTAACTCCATTGCTTTCTGAAAGTGACCCGAGTGACCATAGTTTCGATTCTACACATGTTGATAGCCTCCAGGCCTACTACATGCAGTCTCCTGAACATGGTGAATCCTACTATAGTGAAGAGCCCAATGAACCTAGTTGGGAGCCTGATTACACAAACGTCATGTATGCAAACCCCAACCCTAGGCCTCAACGTAGGCAGGTAAGACCCCCATTCCCTAGAGGACCGTGCTACAGATGTCAGGGAGATCACCTCGTTCGTGATTGCCCCTTACCTCCACCTACACAACCCCAGTCAGTGACAATTCAAGGCTTTTGCCAAGATTGTGGAAAGGAGCATCTCTTACGAGATTGTCCAAAGAATCCCAATAACATGCCCAAAATTACTCCTATCAATGTTATTGGGTTAGTAGTAGACTCTACAGGAAGTGTGATGTCCACTACACCAGTACAGGTAGTCACTAGAGCTCAGGCATGGCAGCAAAACCAAGGGGTAGGCCAGGAAAAGAGCCCAGATGTTAGTGAAACAGAGAGCATGACAAAGAAAATGACTAGAGCTTGGAAAGATAGTCGTGAAAGAATGAAAAGACAATGGGCAAAAAAGATGAGTGAACTCGAGGAAAGCCTCAGAGAAACAAAGGCCAGGATAACTAAACTCACATCTCAAACTCCCTCTCACACTACCTCACCACCACCATTCCCATCTCCATCCGACCCGCCACCTTCCAACCCGCCTCACCTAATCCCACCACCCCCTAGAGTAGGATCAGTCCTAGCAGATCCCACTCCCGAGGACCTAAACATGATGCTTAAGGCATATCAGGCCAGAATCCAAGAAGGGCCAAACATAACTGATCATGAAAAGTGTTACCCTAGAGCAGAACTAGAACTAGAAAGAACCAAAATTTGTGCCAAAATGGTGGAATTGGCTCAGACCATGTTTGAAGCCAGTCGCCTATTTAACATCTCTAGTTCGGCGAAGACACAGTTGCACTTTGAAGGACTGTTAGAACAAATAGAGAGGCTAATTGCACAATCAAAAAAGGAACCCGCCTCTCAACATAAGGACAAGGCAAGTGAAAGAGCAGGTCTTCCTACCCAGGAAGCCTATGTGCCTAAAGCCTATGTGCCTAACTCTACGGAGCCAGACACATCTTCTTCTATGAATCGGTTCACACCAGAATTCCTACGAGAGATTCAAGAAGACAAATGGGCTAAAGAAAGTGAAGTCCCTCCTCCCATTGAACTCGTGGATGATGCACTCGACCAATTTGTAGAGAGTACGCATGCGGAAGTAAAATGAAAAGTAAAGTACTCTCACAAAACAAAGAATGTGTGAGACACAAAATGAGTAGACCATGAAGTGGGTAAACTCATGTGGATTAGAAATGAGCTTGCCAAGAGCATGGAGTAGGCTCCTCAAGCTTCTAACCAAATACAAATGGGGGAGAGGCCCTCCTTATATAGATTTGTGAGGGGCTCTCCAAAATACATCATATGTGGGATAAGTCTCCTGAAAGGAGAATGAATACAACTGGTAGAAGCACATGGCAAGGTACCCAAATACAAAGGAAGTACAATATAAAATAGAAATAGACTGGAAATGGAGTGCCTCCTGGATACAAAATGGAGATGCACTCATGCGGATACAAATGTAGATGAAGTAGGAGCGATGATGTCGTCAACACCCCCTCTGCAGCTCCATTTTGGAGTGTATGGAGGCTGCTAGGGTATGTGAGAAAGGTCCACCAAGAATGTATCAGAAGTAGCAGGACGAGCACCAAGAAGTCGACGGCTGGGAATCCATAGCCTCCAAGTGGTATCGATCATGCGGGATCGCTAGGTACTCCATAATATGTCCACCAGATGGATCAAGCGAATGCTCCAAAGGTACGCCACCAACGAGGTACACGAGCAGTACAAGATCTCACTGGACGAGATCGCCTCCATGCGAGATAGGTAGGATGACTCCATGTGGTATGTCGGAACCTCCAAAGGTGTCACCATGTCCACCACACTATGTGTAGTGTCAAAAAGTAGGTCCTGCAAGAGTGAAACATAAAGCATGAAGCATAAAATCATAGTCACATGGTAGTACATCTGTATGCTGAAGTCCTCCATGGAGTGTACAAAGTCCTGCTGTGTAGCGGTAGGACCATGGAAGCCCCCTCTGAATCGAGAAGCTGACTCAGAATAGGATCCAACTGAGTGATGAATCCAAGTAGATGCAGGAGTGTCCTGTGGTAACTGAAAAGATGCTGGACTCCATGAATGGAAAGGGACATGCTGAGAATGCTGCTGTAGGCGAGGTATGTGGACTCTCGAAGATAGGAATGGAAAATGACGAGTCACTGATCCTGGAGTAATGCCCAACTGAAGCTGAGGGGAAATATAAGCCTTCGATGATACGATACGTAAATCCATCTGAGGGATAAGCTGAGATGATATATCTGATTCCTCCTGCTCCAAAACTGTATCATGAACGGGAAAGTCATGTACAAAGAGAGCATGCTCCACATAGTGTGACTGTTCAAAACTAGAATGATCCCCCTCTGAAGCGGAAATGGGAGAATCCAAAAGGGATGAATACTTAGAGTATTCATCAAAGGTGCAGTCTTTGGTTACTGTAACTGAGTGACTCTTTGGATCATAGAGTTTGTATGCCTTTTGTCGCTCACTGTACCCAATGAAAATGTACTGCTTAGGCCAATCATCATCATGGCGTTGGATGTAGGCATCACTATCAAAGATGCGGAAATAGCTCACACTTGCTTTCTTCTTAAAGTAAGCTTCAAATGGGGTTTGATTCTTCAAAACATCTGAGAAACCTCTATTCTGAATGTGTACTGCTGTCTGTACTGCTTCACCCCAATATTTTAGTGGAAGTTGCTTTTGTCTAAGCATAACTTTGGCCATTTGGATCACACTTCGACTCTTGTGTAATGCAATACCTGGTTGAGTATCTTGCTTGGCTTGATACTTGATTCCATATTGCTTCAAATACTTGGAGAAGTTTTGGTTGACAAAGTGACTATCTCCATTAGATCGGATGATCTTCAAAGAACTTGGAAAGTCTTCTTCAACTATTATTGTCCACTCCTTAAACTTGGAAATGGCATCTTCTTTATGCTTGAGTGAATAAACCCATGTGTATCTAGTGAAGTCATCTACAATCAGGAAGAAGTAAATTGACCCACTTAGAGAAGGTGTACTCATAGGTCCACAAATATCGATATGGACTAATGCTAAGGGTTTATTTGCAGAAATGGATGCTTCTTTAGGCAAAGAGAAAGTTGTTTGCTTGTCACATGCTTTGCAATTCACTTCCACTTGTGCGATCTTGGGTAGACCTTTGACAAGATGATTGGAAGAGATCTTAGCTAAGAAGGAGCTATGTCCAAATCTACAATGCCATAAGTTGAAACTTGAATCCTTGGCCATAAAAGTTGAAAGCTTGTAGAGACCCTTTTCTTCATATCCTTGAGCTATCACTTCATTAGATTCGTGATCAATGACTTGAACTTGGTTGTGATCGAACTGAACTGTCATGTTGCACTTTGTGATGGCTTTGACTGAAAGAAGATTCTTACAAAGGCTTGGTACATAAAGAACATCTTTTAATGACTTGGCCTCGCCTTCAGAGTTGATGACTTGAACTTTTCCTCTTCCTTGGATTTCAATGCACTTGTTATCTCCAAGGTAAACTTGTCCTTGATGCTCTTCTAACTCATGGAAATCATCTTTGTCATGGCACATGTGGGATGATGCACCACTATCAAAAATCCATTCTTTCTTGGGAGTGGTTGCCATAAGTGCTTTGTGTTCACTTGTGAAAAATAGGTCTTCACTTGTGCAATGAGAATGATGTTCACTCTTGGAATTAGACTTAGACTTGTCCTGGTTCTTTTTCTTGAAGCAATATTTTTCAATGTGGCCAGGTTTGCTACAAAAATTACAAGTGAACTTCTTCGATGAATTATGGGATCCTTGCTTAGATCCATTGCTAACATGATGGCTTGATGTTTTGCCTTTAGTGAATGGGCCTTTGGCCTTCATGGCTGACTCTTGTGAGGAAGTCAATTTGGCTCACGAGTCATGAAGGAGCAAAAGTCGACAAACCTCTTCCCAAGATAAGACTTGGCCGCGATTATACAACGTTGTGACAAATGTTTCATACGACTTAGGTAACTTGTTGAGAAGTCGAATGGCCATGTCTTCACTAGAGATCTGCCTACCACATAGTGCCAATTTACGTTGGTAATCCTCAAATTGGGCTATGACCTTCGTAATTGTGTCGTGTGGCCTAATGGTTAAATTATGAAACTCGGCCTCTAATGCATAGATCTTCGAAGGGGTCTTGTCTTCATACAACGCGGCTAACGTATCCCAAGCGTCCTTGGACGTCTTGCAAGCGGTAATATGACCTTTCGTCAATTCGTCGCAAGTAAGTAACAACTGGCCTAAGGCTCTTTTGTCCTTGACATTCCATACATGCTAATTTTTCTAAGTTGGTATCCCTATTGGGTTCGGGGTCTGACCCATCTACGACTTCATGAAGAAGATTCGTGTAGAGATAGGCGCGCATGACATCTTTCCATAAATTGTAATTTTGGCCATTGAGGCGTTCATCCTTAGGCATAAAAATAGGGGTGAAAGATGGTAAGAAGTTAGCCATAGATGATGAGCTACCTTCTCTTTTGGACATTACAATGCTTTGAATATAAAGTGTTTAGAAACACTACCAAAATCTTCGCCAAATGCACAAGCTTTGAAGATAAAGTGTTTAGAAACACTACCAAAATCTTTGCCAAATGCACAAGCTTTGAAGATAAAGTGTTTAGAAACACTATCAAAATCTTTGTCAAATGCAGCTTCAAATAATTGCAAAGCTTGAAATGAACAACTCGACACTGCACTTAAAATTCTCGGGGAGGGGGGGGGGCTTAGAGTAGCCCTCCTCTTGCAAAATAATTGAAGTAGATGCCTTGGAGATGGGGGGTTGGGGGGGCCTAGAGTAGCCCATTGGCAAAGAGCAAGACACACATGGGGGCTTAGAGTAGCCGCCCAAGGCACACACACACAACACTTCTTATAGTGGAGTTACAAGGATGGGCACTTAGTGCCAAATGGGTGCAAAAGTCTAGGGTTGTTACTCTTGGAGCATACAAAATGAGGTTTTCTCTTTACAAAGTGGAGACCCTTAGAGGGTTGATACGCTAGAAAAAGGTTTGATGACTCTGAAGTTATGCAGGTTTGAAATCCTTAGGAACTTAATGGCGTTTGAATTATTAATGGGAATATTTGAGCAATGAGAGTTGCACTATGCTAGCCAAAGTGTCATCAAGATAAGCATTGTATGGTGATGTGTATTTTCAAAATCGATTCAAATTTATTATCGTGATCATATATAAAGTGTAGACCATGATAGGGAGCGCGACACGCTTGACATCATAAGTGATGTGGGATAATCAGTCGCCAGGTACATTGCATAATCAGAGTAAAACGAATGCATTAATTGTTATTGCGCCAAAATGAAACGATGCATTCTTCACAAAATGCCAAACTCAAAAGATGCATCCGACGAGCGCTCGGGCTGTTGGCGGGGCCAAGGATGTATGCGCCCTGCAACTAGCCACGTGAATCAGCGTGCTAAGTCAGTCTGGAGTCTTCTGGCATGTTCAGCCGCATATACCATCGCCATGGACTGAAACGTGCAGTGAAGGCCATCTACAAGGACGTGCAGAGGCGTGGAGATGGTGATTTCCAGGTTATGCACAGAACGGGAAGATGTCACTTCCCTCACAGGTGCAGGTGGACGTCTGAGTGGGTCTGAGTCCGAGCCACCCCAAGGATTGCAGGAGCGATGATGTCCTTCGTGGCCTTTTAACCCAGCGATTCAATGATCCAGACTTCTTGTTTGTTCTGCTGATGAATCTGCTTCGTAGTGTGCTATTCCACCATATCCAACTCTATTCGTTGCTCTGCTAATGCGTCAGAGTAATGCGCAGATGATCTATGCGTGTTTTCCTTAGCGTGCTACACATATGTTACCCTAGATACATGACACACCATGGCAGTTTCAGGGATAAATCGGTACAATAGTGCACAGTACGCGTGCTTTCCTCTCTCTCACGCTATCTCTTTCTCTCTCTTGCTATGCTCAGAAGTGATGCAGCGCTATTCGCTTCACCCTTCGTGGTGTGCTGCAGATGAGATAGGCATGAGAAAGGTGTGCTTTAGACCATGGCTACTCGTTTTCTCTGTGGCGACGTCAGAAAGATGACCCGTAGCTCTACCTGTACAATATCTGCAGAAAACTGTTGCAAAGCAGACAAGAGCTAAGCACCATCACCAAAAGGAATGGCCGTGCACTGGCAGCATGTTCATATGCTCTTTCTCCACTCTTCTTCAACGAACAAAACTCCCAGGCAACTCCACATGCAGATGAGGTTGCTGCTGAGAATGACGGCCGATGTACTTCACCGAGATGATGGTGGCGATACAAATATGTTGATACAAATATGTCTGCTCCTAATCAACACCGTCTTATGGATGCAAGGTGTAAAAACCAGCTCAAGTATCTCTGTCACGAAGGTCAGAACAGAGACCGAGCCTTAATCATAAAAATGGAATTGCTTAATGTTCATAAACACTATAATAGTTGTGAGATGCACAATCAATTCTGCCTAGAGATGACAACAATGGACCACTAAAAAAATAATGTACCACCAACTGCAAGAGTGGGAGGGAGAGGTACAAAATGTGGATAAAGGGGTGCAAAATGATGAGTAAGAAAGGGTGGGAGGGTGGGCAAATTGAGGCCCAAAGAGCATAAAAGAGATGGCAAAAATTTCTCGCAATAAGGAGAAAGCGAGACCACCAACACTCATGCACCGCCACCATCGAAATGACCGCCAAAGGCACCACCAAGACCTCCACCTAGCGCTTTGATACCATGTAGAGAGTACGCATGCGGAAGTAAAATGAAAAGTAAAGTACTCTCACAAAACAAAGAATGTGTGAGACACAAAATGAGTAGACCATGAAGTGGGTAAACTCATGTGGATTAGAAATGAGCTTGCCAAGAGCATGGAGTAGGCTCCTCAAGCTTCTAACCAAATACAAATGGGGGAGAGGCCCTCCTTATATAGATTTGTGAGGGGCTCTCCAAAATACATCATATGTGGGATGAGTCTCCTGAAAGGAGAATGAATACAACTGGTAGAAGCACATTGCAAGGTACCCAAATACAAAGGAAGTACAATATAAAATGGAAATAGACTAGAAATGGAGTGCCTCCTTGATACAAAATGGAGATGCACTCATGCGGATACAAATGTAGATGAAGTAGGAGCGATGATGTCGTCAACACAATTCCCACAAGACATCCCATCTATTTACGAGGAGCAAGAGAGCACCTGATCTCAGGAAAGATTAGACTTTGAGTCTAACTCTCTACAAGAATTACCCCACTTCACAGGCCCTTGGGAAGCTAAATCTACATGTATGAGAGCGCCCACGGTCATGGTACGAAATGAGGACTCAGTCATACCTAGGAACACAGAGATAGTGAAAAACACTAAAGTACAATGCAACCTCACCTTAGAAGAGCTACTCAAAGTAAGGCCAGAGCTATGGAAACATGTAGCCAAACAAGTACCAGAGATAGCAAAACCTCGTTCCTAGGTAGGATCCCAGAGAACAGTGCCAGAGATACCATTGGTCAAGATAGGAGACATGAGTGAGGGCGAAGAAGGAAACACATATCTTCCTATCACCCATCAAGGATACACCACCCAGGCCATTCTAGATTCAGGCGCAGGTGTTGCAATTGCTACTACTTCCCTATGGAAGCGTTGGGGCAAGCCAGCACTCAGGCCCACGAGGATGAAATTGCAAATGGCTGATGGTCATCTAGAGAGACCCCTAGGGCTGTTAGAAGGAATAACTCTCACCACATGTGGTGTTGAGTTCGAGCATACATTTGCTATATGTGATTTTACCAAAAATCATGCCTACGAAATGATCTTGGGACGACCTTTTATGCGACAGTTGCAAGTGGTACAGGACTGGGGAACCAATTCCTTGTACCTGCAACACTTAGGTGTTACAACCAAAGTGAATCTCAAAGATTACTCTCATAGAGATGTCCCTCCTATCCAATGGAACCCCATCCATAGAGCCAAAGATGATACGGAATCGGTGCACTCCATAGGATCAGGATCCTCATGGATGCATGAAGACACCCACTTATGGATGTGCAAGGTGGCGGTAGAAGAGGAGGAAAGAGAAAAGGCCAGAGAAATAGGTGCAAACAAAACACATAGATCCATTCAAGGCCCAGCCTATGCACCTGTAGTGTTTCCTGATGAAGAATTTGAATCCCACGGCTGGGCAGAAATCCTAGCAACAATGGATGTAGCCATCAATGAAGAACAATGGACACCTCACTACGATGAGGATGGCTATGACATTTCAGTCTTCTCCATAGAGCCAATCATGGGAGAGGCAGTGTTAGAAGAGTGTGAACCTAGTCCTGATGCATTTGAGGATGCAAGTGACTCCGATCTAGAGTCAATCATCATGGACCCACCTTTTGCATCAGATGAAGAATACTTCGATGAAGTAGAATTTCAACCCCAGAAGCATGGAGAACTTACAAATGATGTAAGGCTAGCCACACATGTGACCCCGAGGGAAGAAGGAAAGAAAAGAAAGAAGATAGAAGTCACACCAGAGGAGGAAGAATCTTTGTTTGAGGTCCTGGAAAATTTTAAGAAGTATGAGATAGATGACAGGAGAGTCATGATCAGAATGCCTAAACGAGAGGCACAATCGGGGGAGGCCTATGATAACAAAGAAACCACTAAGAAAATAGTGGTAGCCATAGAGGAAGGAGAAGAGAGATGCACTTACATAGGACATGACCTGACGGAAGAAGAAGAGCAAGAATTGATAGCTTTGCTAAGAGAATACAGAGATGTATTCGCTTGGAGTTACAAGGATTTGAAGGGTGTTGACCCTGACATATGTTCACACACTATCCCCATGACCTCAGATGCCAAACCTTCTAAGCAAAAGCCAGACACATATAATGATAATTATGCTGCTAAGATCAAAGAGGAGATAGATAGACTGGTTGAAGTTGGATTCATCTATGAAATTGAGCATACTGAGTGGGTATCCCCCATTGTAGTGGTGCCCAAGAAGAATGGAAAGCTACGTGTGTGCATTAACTTGAAGAAGGTCAATGCAGCCACAATTCGAGATAACTATCCGCTTCCTATCACAGAACACCTCTTAGAAAGAGTAGCAGGCAAGGAAGTGTACAGCTTCCTTGATGGATTTTCGGGCTACAATCAAGTAGCCATAGCTCCATAAGATCAGCATAAGACGGCATTTTCCACTGAATGGGGCATATTTGCCTTTAGAGTAATGCCATTTGGGCTGACCAATGCCCCTGCAACTTTCCAAAGATTGATATGTCACGTGTTTAAAGAATTCCTGAGGAAGAATTTAGAGGTCTATGTTGATGATCTCTGTGCTCATTCAAACATTAGGCAGACACATATACCAGAACTCACGCAAATCTTTGATAAATGCAGAGAATATCAAGTCTGCCTGAACCCAGAAAAGTGCGTTTTTATGGTTAGGCAAGGCAAGATTCTAGGACACATAGTGTCAAAGAATGGCATATCCACTGATGAAGAGAAAGTGAGAGCCATAGCCGAGTTACCTAGGCCAAAGAACGCCAAGGAAGTGCAAGCTTTCATGGGGCATTGTGGTTACTACCGACGGTTCATTCATATGTACGCTGTCATTGCAAAGCCCATGTATGGACTTTTGACTAACTTTGAGTGGACTGATGAATGTGAAAACTCCTTCAATGAGCTCAAAAGACGATTGTGTTCAGCACCAATCTTGACCACACCAGATTGGAACAAGCCATTCCATGTTCATGTGGATGCCTCCAATTATGCTATTGGATGTGTACTTGCACAACCTATCGGTGAAGGTAATATGGATCTTCCAATTGCCTATGCTAGTAGACAATTGAATGCTGCTGAACGGAACTATACAACCACCAAACGAGAATGATTAGGCATGGTATATGCAGTTAAAAATTTTAGACATTATTTGCTTGCAAATAAGTTTAAATTTTTTACTGATCATCAGGCATTGCTGTATCTGGTAAACAAACTATGCAACACAGGCCGATTAGTAAGATGGTTTCTCTTACTAATGGAATATGACTTTGAGGTAGTGGTAAGGAAAGGTAGGACTCATTTGAGAGCTGACCATCTTTCTAGGCTCACATCTGGAGAGGCCCCACAAGGAGTGTCAGATGACCTTCCTGATGCTTACTTGTTTAACTTGGAAGTGGTGCCGCAGTGGGCTAAGCCATTGGTGCCAGTATTGACATACGGGCCTAACCATCCAGTAATAAACACACATGATAAAGAGGTAGTAAAAGCCCAAAAGTATCACATCATGGCAGGTAGTATGTACAAGCACACAGATCAAGGGGTCTTGGCGTGTTGTGTAGAAGAGGACGAGTACACTAAATGTTTGCAATTAGCACACGTAGGTGCATTAGAGCAACACTACTCAAAGCAACGAACCTTACAGACACTAAGGAGACTCGGAGTGCATTGGCCGACTATGGAGGCTGATGTCCAAAAGTTATGCAAGGAATGCCCAATCTGCTGCACTAAACCACCTGTGGAACATGCCACTCTTTATCAAGTGTCCATAGTGCCAGATTGGAGTGAACCACTAGTATCCTTACTGAGGACGAAAACATTCCCTCCAGACATGACTCTGGCTAGGAAAAGGAGTTTAGAACAAGAAGCCCATGATTACTCACTCATTGGTGATAATTTGTACAAATGTGGTAAAGATGGTTACCTGAGACTATGCGTCCATGAGAGCGAATATCTAAAGATCTTGGAAACTGCTCATCAAGGTGTAGCAGGAGGACACTTTGGACCAGATCGGGTGATCAAAGCAATACTCTTTGCGGGCTTCTGGTGGCCGACCCTTGATATGGATGCACATACCTATGTGAAACGGTGTGATGTTTGTCAGAGAACTCAGTATCCTATACGTAAGGATGAGATGCCATTGAAACCTATGATGGGTGGACGTGCATTTTCTAAGTAGGGAATAGACTTTGTTGGTCCTATTAATCCCCCAGCTAAGGGTTCACATGCTGAGTATATCATTGTGGCCACGGATTATCTAACCAAGTGGGTAGAAGTGAAAGCCACATCGAAGAACGACGCTCAGACAACTGCTAAATTCTTGTTTGAGAATGTATTCACAAGATACGGGCTACCTATAGAGTTAGTAAGTGACAGGGGCACTCACTTCTTGAATGAAGTTATTAAAAATCTGCTCCGAGAATTCTTGGTAGTACATAAGAAGTCTGCCCCCTATCACCCTCAAGCCAATGGGCAAGCCGAAAGCACCAACAAGATTCTGTGCAATGTGTTGACCAAATTAGTGAATAATAAACACTCTGATTGGGACAAACAGCTACACCATGCTATTTGGGCATACCGAGTCGCCTACAAAACGGTACTCCAAGCCACCCCCTTTCAAATGGTATTTGGCCAAAACGCGGTGCTACCGTTGGACTTCTTAATACCTACATTGAAAGTAGCACAAGAGCACGAATGGACGGGTCATGAACTCTCCTCTAGACTTTTTGACCTTGAACGATTAGGAGAAACAAGACTGAGAGCAGCTGCAGGGATATATCCAGCTAAGAAACGACAGAAGGCATACTTTGATGCCCACGTTAAGGATAAAAGCTTGAAGGCACGCGACCTAGTACTAGTATACACTTTGAAACAACATGCAAGGAAGCTAGAAAAGAGAGGCTATGGACCTATGATCATAAATAGGATCTCCAAAAGTGGAGCAGTACAACTAGCCACTTTAGAGGGTGATGTTCTCCCGAGCTACATTAGCGGATGCAGAGTCAAGTTGTATCAGGAACCTCTCACAGAGGAAATGCTAAGTCGACTCAATACTGCTAAGAAATGCAAAGAAGAAGAAAAGCGAATTCGAGAAGAAGCCCAAGCAGAAGCTTTAGAGTGCATATGCAGAATGAAACTAAGAAGACAAGGCAGAGAGCAACCTAGGCTAGATGCCGATGCAGATCAAGGATATCACATGGCTATGTGTGAAGTTTCAGGTATCAGCTCCCATAGGATAATTGATCGACGTCCTTTTATAACCTTAGATATAGGACAAAGAAAGGGTGAAAGGACTGTAAGAGCCTTGATTGACTCAGGTGCAGCCACTAGTGCTGTCAAATTGTCTTACTGTCAAGAATTGAAATTAACTGTCAATCCTATAGAAGCATATCTCATAGGATTGGGAGGTGTGGAAATCCCTTGCATGGGCGAGGTGGATCTTCCCATCTCCATTCAAGACGAAGTATTGACAGTCAAAGTATTAGTGTGTCAAGATGAGGACCTCACTGAGCCTCTTGTCTTGGGTCAGGACTGGATCTATGATCATGCAGTCAACCTAAACCTAAGAAGCGGACTTCTTCAGGTATGGGTAAATCATAGTCGAATTACAGTTGAATTGGAAAATGAGGCACTCAAGGAATTAGATGCGGCACGAACTCCTGGTCCTTCCAAGGGTGCACATGAAGTTGACAATGCTATTCTTGTCCAAAACTGTATGATGCAGAAAGAGGATTGTCTCAACAATGGAGTCAAGGATAAGAAGGCACTTCCTTCTGTTCCAAAGGCCAGAGGGATGCAGCAACCAAAGGCAGATCAAATACAGAAGAAGCAGAACACTACCTATATGGGAGGCCAAAAAAAGAAGCAAATCAGATTGTTTCAGCCATTGAAACAAGTATGGAGGCGGAAAGGCAAACACCCTGTTGCGACCAGGCCAACCCCACGGCCAAGACATCTTATTAGTAGTCAACAACACAACACTAATAAGAAGTCTTTCATAAATTCTTCTGCGAAAGTAAAGTCTATTTGGGCACTCGAACATCTGAGGCCCAGTCTTACACATCACGCACGGACACATATTCTTCCATGCACAAAAGTAGAATCACTCATAAATGGGTCCCTAAAAAGCCTCATTCTCAAGTAGATACCCCTATCCGACTCTTCAGAGTCTCCCCAAAATCAATATCAAAACCCATCCACTGCATTTGGCAACCTAAAACTTGTAATAAACCCCCGGACCCCAGTTGTAAATCCATGTCCACCTACTAACTACGTCACTCTCACACTACATCATTCCACTTAGTTCTTAGGTCTATCCAATTCCTAACTACACACAAAAACACTGAGCACTTACTAACCCCTAATCTCTCCCGAACCTCATGTTAATGTTGTCATGGGGACAAAAACGGTTCTATTTTGTCCTTTACAATGTTAACACATGTTTCTATATTCTCACAGAATCAAGAGGCAAGAAGTAACATGGCAGATACGGTAGGAACTAGCTCCCAGGCAGGCATCAGCCCCCAAGTTGTGGACATTGAAAGTCTTCCCGTTGAGGAGGAATTGAAGGAACGCCCACTGGCATTGAGGGCATTACACGCCATACCGGTTCAGAACCCTCCATAGGGGCACACAATGCCAATCAGCAAAAACTCTCATTGGTTCAGTGATGTGGCAGGACCCCTAGGTGAAGGCACTTATATGTGGGAGGCCGAGATAGAATTCAATGGGCGCTGGGGCAGGTATCACTTTTTCACCAGGGAATTTGAGAGACTGTAGAATAATGAAGGACTGAAACCTATATGGAAGAAGGCAGGACTCTACGAGTACTTCAAATTCCAGTTGTCAAAGCCGGATTTTCTAAGATGCTCTTATTTGATTAGCACCTTCACTCCGAGCAAAGACAAAAAGGGATACAGCTCCTTTGTCCTCCCATCTCTCACAAGGGGGCAATGAGCTCAAGTGTTTCAGATTAACTATCAACTTGGTAAGGGAAGCTCTGGACATGAAAGGTATGCACATTCCTACGGAGAAAGAGACTATGGTCCCCGACAACATGAAGAACAGGAATCTGACGAAGTTAAAGGACATGGTGGCAATGACGCCTACAATCGCCATTCATTTGTGGATGGTCATGCAACACTTTGCATTTCCTGCTCAAGAGAGGTTCACAATGCCACCTAAGAAGATATGGTTTAGTTTATATTTGGCTGATGCCTTTGATCTGACAATCAATATGCCCCATTGGATTATCGACCAAATCCACTTGGCTCATCAAAGGTGGTATAAGAAACAAAAGTCAGTACTGCATGGATGCTGTGCTCTTACCAGGATTGTGTATAGATGTCTCGCGTATGATGTACCAGTGCAAAGGGCACTCATTTGGACCAGGGTACAGGAGTTTCAGCGCAGATTATCCTCCGCCGGACCACCCTCCAAGAAAATGAGAGGCGCCGTTCAGATGCCATGTGCACAAGCCCGCGGTGCGACATTGACACCGGAGACAACTCCGCGAATTCCAAGGCGGGTGCAACCCTTCACTATCAGATTACCAAGACACAGCACTGATGGACCTAATCTGGTGTTCCCACCCATACCAACCGACCTAGAGTTTCCTCATAGATTCACTTTAGAAGACCTAACTGATGAGGAGGTAGCCAGAATCATCGAGGCTGTTAATGCAGAAGTCGAGGCAGAACAAGCTAGTGGGCAACAAACGGCTACAAACCAACCCCATCCCAGACAACCAGAAGTTGTCGATGTGGAGGGTGAAGAAGAAGAAGAACAAGAGGAGGAACACGATGAGCAATCAAATGAAGAAGAGCAGGAATATGATCAGGAAGCTCTACAGGTACTTGAAGGGGCCCCAGCTTATACGAAAGCATTGAAAAAGCTCTATGAAACCATGAACAGAGTTCAAGAGCAACATAGACTGTTCTTAGCAGCAGGCAAGGCCCTCATGAATCAGATCCTTGAGGAGGAAGGAGTAGACGAACAATACCGTGCCACCCTTGACATGATATCTGAGGCATTAGGCGTACCTGAAACGATGCATACCACCCTTGCACAAGCACGAAGAACGGAGCGAAGATATGGCAGACGCCCCCCTCGATCAGGAAAGCAGATGAATGTACTAGTATCAGAACCACAAGGCACATCCACAACCACGAGCACCGCACACACTGTCCACGATACTGAGGAAACCCATGTATCAAGTGAACCTACATCACCCCCTTTGCCACCCCTTCCTCCAACTCCACCACATTCACCTCCCACAACCAGTGTAACCACTACCGTCACCGCCTCCGAGTCCACTACCCATACCAAAGCACAGACCGTCACACAACCCGCACACCCTATCTCCACTTCTTTTGTCTATACGGCTACTGAAACAATAGTTCTAACCGCTGCCACAGAAAATCTCAACCCCCCGATCACACTTCCCGACAGTTCGTATTCACAATTGCACACACCACTGTACACTTTCACCACTCTCACCGCACCCACAATTCCAATATTCACAATCACTCCCACTACTGCATCCACCGTTGATTTTATGGACATCTCACCCACCTCTGCACCCCTCCCTCCCCCCATAACCCCAACATCTCCCATTCCCCCACCTCCCACATCACCATTTTCCAGCACCGTCTCCACACTTCCATTCCCCTTCCCCTTTCCCTTCCCCTCTGCATTCAACACCCTTCCCGCATCCACCCCTATTAGTAATGTATTTAATAATATGTATCAGTGTATGTCGCAACTGCAACAGCACTACCAACATCTTGATAACCAACATACACGACTCTTTTAAAGCCATGAGGAACTTCAACTCCGATTCATTGATCTCGAAAGGGAAAAGCGGCTACTACAACAACAACATGCCACTTTACAGGAACAACATGAACAGTTAGTAGCCAATCCACCCCAGTCAGATGCAGAGGAAAGACAACATATGGATGAATTGCTACACTCTCAGATAACGGAGAATCTCAAACTTAGACGCAACCTGGCCCTCCTACGAAAACACATGTCTACAGCACTCGAAGAGAATAAACGGCTGCAGAAACAGAATGAAGAGCTCTTGGAAGCAGCAATGGAGGGTTCCCCGCAGGAAATCGACCCAGAAAAATTCAAGGCCATTCCCTCAGAGAATATGCAAATTGTGTTAGAAACCCATGCCGACCTCCTGGAGGCCCATGCAGCGTTAGAACGAGAAAGAGATGATCTACTTAAGCAACTGGCATCTCAGCAGGAGTCACCAAGCAAAGTCACAGCCACAAACGACATATCCGAAGAAGTCACAAAACTCAGAGCAGAACTCGAAGAATTACGCAGTAGAGTCATGCAATACGAACGTCAGCCCTCTCCCTTTGTCGAGCCCGAGCCTAAAGATCTAGTGCCAATCGAAATAGAGGAAACTTTTGAAGACCCGTATGTTCCCATGCCTGCACCAGGGGGCAAGCAAACAGACGAGGGCATGGACACCATTGAAATAGAGGCTCCTGAATGGATGCAGAAGTTGGAGAAAGTGGCCACAACCCATGATGATAGGGTGGCAGTACAGATAGCATCTACGTCATGCTTGGAAGAGGTAGTCATAAAATCAGACTATTTTAGGAACCTCTCCCATCATAGGTGAATAGGCACATCCGACGATTTGTATGTTCCCTTCTGTGTCTTAATGGCGGACTACAATGCCGAAATAAAGCAACACACCTCAAAGGAACCAACCTCCGCCACACAATTCGCACCGGACGACATCCCAGCAAGTGCCAAGCAGGGCAACATACATCAACCGACATGGAGGATTCGTCTACTGGAAACCTACCCAGAAATGGTAAGAACATGGAATAACATGCCCTTGTACATCAAATACAACCCATGCTACTACCCCGTATTTCGAAGAAGGTCATGGCCGGAATACACAAAAACTGTTCTGACAAACAAAGGATGTGAGAAATGGCTCAATTATGTTTACTTAGCACCACCCAAAGGCCAACCTACCATAGGATATATGATCTCGACGATTCGGCATTGGGGGGTCAGGTTTAAAAATGTGCCAGACGTCATGGCCCAAATGTGCTTGAAAATTTTTGAGCTCATGTTGGTCACCTTCAGGACTTTCAAGAATGTCAAGGAACCTCATCTGTCCGCCCTTGTATTTAATGAAGGAAATCAGGACCTCGTCTACGACATGAGCGCAACCCCATCGATTAATGTTGTATATGCATGGCACGCGCGTATCAAGTATCTACCAGCCTGCTTCAAACAGACGTTTGAAGAAATGTTTGTCACAGGATTCTGGGAATACCACTCAGAGATATTCATCCCCAGACCATCACATTTATTGCAGTTGTTTGGAGTGGAACAAGCTCTCCATTCAGAAAAGTTATGTATACCACATCCAGAGGTTCCCGGGCCGGTAGATTGGGATGCTCTACTCACGGACCTGGCCAAAGGGTTGCGGATTGCAGAACACCACTTAGCACAAGACGTCGTCGATTACTACATCCAACGAACCACCCAACAAGGGTCTGTCAGGGACGACAGACACGAGAGGGGGGGGTGTTGGAACTGAAGGACTCACCAGGCAAGGAAGCTCACGAAGGGAGTCAGAGAGAAGGGAAAGTACAAGCAGACAAGGTAGTCAACGATGATCTGGCAAGTAGGCCAATATTTTTTCAAGACACTGACGCATATAAGAGAGGTGTACACATAAGGAGAAGGAGCAAGTAGGGAGCTCTAGGAAATGTATGTCAAAATGTTAGAAGAAATCCCTACAAAAATAGTGATTTTCATCACTAAAAACCCTTGTAAATACCATTTCACATTTTTGTAGCTCCATTTTGTGCAAGCCAAGGAGTCCTTGAGCTTGAGGAGCTTTAGAAGTATCTACCTGTCAGCTTTCACATTTTTTAGACTTTGTTTGAACCTCCAAATAGGGTAGAGAACCTAATTTTTAACTAGGCCGGACACTAGGTCTGGACAAGGCCAAAACCTAGTCAAAAACTATAAATAGAGCTAGAGAGCTCATTTTTGAGGTTATCTTGTAATAATTTTGAACTTGTATGAGCTTTTTGAAAGTAATCTAAGAACTTCATTGCTTCTCACTCTTTGTCTTGCCGTGTGTGCGTGTGTGTGTATGTGTGTGCATGTTTGTGCGCTTCTCTCTCACGCATTTGTGCCTTCACTTGCTCGAGGTCTTCATACCATCCTCACGTCTTCCCGGATTGACATTAAAGGAGGTGCTACTCATCACTAAGCTACACAAGCACACATAAATATGAATGAACAGGAAAATTAAAGTAATAAAACCTATGTTTAATATAAACAATAATAAAAATCAATAGAACAAGACTTTTCATTACATAATACCATACACAAAATTCAAAACATAATTGAAATGAACAATATATAGATTACGTATGTATATGAATAAATAAATAAATAAATTATATATATATATATATATATATATATATATATATATATATATATATATATATATATATATATATATATATACATACATACATACACACACACACACACACACACACATATATATATATATATATATATATATATATATATATATATATATATATATATATATATATATATATATATATATATATATATATATATATATATATATATATATATATATATGTGTGTGTGTGTGTATATATATATATATATATATATATATATATATATATATATATATATATATATATATATATATATATATGCATATCCAATGTCATAATCAAGAATCATAATCATCATCGTCATCATCATCATCCTCATCCTCATCCTCATCATCAAGATCATCCTCATCATCATGATCATCCACATGATTTGATGTATGTGTGTGAGCACCCTGTGATGATCGAGATCATCCCTCCTATGTCTGTCTCTCCACCTCATCCATATCTGCCTCTCCATAATACTCTTGTATTACATATAACAAACAAAAATAAGTAAAAGAATTAAAACGTCCATAAAAATAAAATAATTATATAAAATTTAATAATAATCACAAATTCATCCGAATGATCTCGCATATACTTGCTCAAACACCGATATACAAAATGTGTAGCATACTCAATCTCATGTTTTGTAGGATATTGACCATAATCCTTTTGCTGCATTGAAACAAATAAAAAAGATTAGTTTCCTGTATTTTAATTAAAATAAAAAATATACTTACAATAACACATATACTTACAAATGTAGCTACAAAACCATGATGGCCCAGTTGGCCTAAGTGCGATATGTGGCCTGTCTCAACTCTCTTCTTTGTAGCATCTTGTTTATTTAAAGAAAAATGAAATATGTAAATTAAATGTAAAAAGTTAATAAATTATCTAAGAATTCTAAATATAAAGTATTAATTTCTATACCTTCTACCGAGGAAATGACTCGTGAAGACGTAGCTATCTACGAAAAGATTTCCACATCTTAGGTGGTATGTTAGGTCGCCTCTTATTCCACCATACAATATCTCCTGTTATTTTAATCTCAAATAGAAAAAAAGAATCAGAATACATACACATATGTACACACACATACACATACACATACCCACATACACATATACATGCAAACATATACACATACATATATGCATACATATACACATATACATACATATAACATAAACACACATATACTTATCCACATCTATACATACACACATATACATGCATGCATATACTCACATTCATACAAAATACATGCATTCATCCCACAAGAATGTGTATTTGTGTATATGTGAATATGTGTGTAAATGTGTATATGTGAATATGTGTGTATGTGTAAATATGTATATGTGAATGTTTATGTATGTAAATAATAAGATTATTAATATCTAATAATATTATCTGTAGATTCCAATGAATCAGACGGAACTCGACCACCATCACCTAATCGTGCAAGGACTATATACTATAAGTATATCAAACTTTCAATTTTAAATATATTTGATATATACATAATTGATTTATATATTTTCTTTCTTGTTATAGTTAGATTCTGATCAATCAGAGGGCACTCCACCACCTCCTACGCATGCAACAACTTCAGATGTGTCCTCCAATAGGATTTATGATGAATTTTACTATCAAGAGCATATTATATGTTGGTGTAACTCTTGCTATGTCATGTATCAAAGACCACGATTTGAATGTATTGAACATGAGGCAGAGTATGGTACTTTTAAGTCTGCACCACCACCTCATGAATGTGATAATGCTTGGGTATGTATTTTTTCTATAAATTAATGTCATTATTTTATTGAAAAATCATATACAAAATCAAATTATTGTTGATATACAGGAAAATGCGCTCGATGATGATGATGATGATAATAACTCTCATACTCATAATGTAAATATACCTCATACACATCATGGACTTGTTGTTCATCAATTACAAGTAGAGGTTTCTAGAAATCCTCTACCTCCTAGTTTAGAGAATGAAACGACTGGAAATTATCCATTGCCAATTCGTGGTCGTTCTCTAGTACAAGCATATGGTAGAAGAAGATATGGAGGATGGAATAGAGGACCACTTCCTTTAGATGGAGAGGTTTTTAGCTTTTGGGGTAATCGCTATATGGTTGCTCCATCCATTATTACTAATACTGGTTGTGGTCTCTTTTTTGTATAGGATTTGTATGTGCCTCTGGACTCTAAAGTCACTCTCAAGTCATTTTGTGGTCCTATATATGGATGGGGAGATTGGGATCAAATTGCAGTTTATGTTCAAAGCATGTGTTCTTATAGAGTATGCTTGAATGCAGCATCCCTAACTAGCAAAAGGGTTTCACATGCAGAAAATGAAAGATTATATATTGATGGAGGACCATACATGCATGGAAATATAGCATGATCAAGAAATAGTAGTGAAGGGTTACATAATAGTTCAAGAACTAATTGCACATTTGAGGAGTGTGAAAATAGTCATGAATCATCATACATGAGTAGAGATGTATCAAGATACATAGTTGTCAATGCTATTACTACATTACATGCTGGTGATGAATTATTAGTGAATTATGGATGGTGTAGACCTCCAAGAGCACCTTTTAGCTAGAGAGAAAATGAAAAGTTTAAAGTTTACTTTTTATTCATTTACGGAATATTAATGATTTTTATTCATGTGTGTAGATTCCAATGTATGTTGTTGATGATATTCCTCCACATCATTCACAATTTCCAGTAAGACCTCATGTATCAGAAGCTTCTATGAGCAGGCTATGCAAAAGTGATCCTGTGGAATATGCAAGGTTGAAAGACCTATATTCAAAAGAAGATAAAGAACATGATTTATGCGACAATATGAAGATGATGGCATGGTAGATTTTATTGAGGATCGCTATTAAAATGACAGTGAGAGCATTGATATTTCTAAAAATGAGAAATATCTGTGAGAGGAATGTGTAAAGCATGTATATATAGGAAGTTGTTTGACACGACTAAGTGTGAACTTACTTATTCTCAATCTTCAAAATCATTTTGGATGGAGTAATGCATCTGTTTGGACACTGTTAAGGTATAATTTTTAATTTTCTATCTATTTATATATACATGCATAAATATATACATATAAATACATGCATATATAGACATACACATATATATACATGAATGTATACACACATATACACACATACACATGTCATGAGAGTAAAGTCAAGTTATACGTACTTGTATCAAATGAAGATATTTTGTCCATCTAGCCTTTGGAATTGTCCACCCAACCTTTAAAATATTCCTAACACATCTGCTTCTCCTATTCTAGTCGACCTAACCCATGTGCTGCTAACTCTTTTATGAAATTTGCATACAAATATTAAGTATGAATTAGCTATCACTACAACATATCAAGGGCATACTGACGTTCTGCATATCGATGGTCATGTATCGGCATGGGTATGACCGTCGAAAAACTTTGGAAAACTGACTAGGCAATGTACATGTCGGTACAGCTGCATCGGTATGAGCGTCGGTAAATTACTAGAAACTACTGATGCTCTTACCGACGCCCTATTTTAATCGGGCCCGAGAGAAAATATTCGACATTCACCGCGGTTTGAAACTAGATCTGCTACTGTCAAATTTCTGCGTGTGAGAAACATATCTCTGTTTGTCACTCTTTCTCTCTCTCTCTATCTCTCCCTCCCTCTCTCTCTAAGCTCACCTCTATTTTTCTAGATCTTAAGTTTTGGTAAGTATATTGCACATACTGTAGCACTCTTTATTCTTTCTTTATGTTTTTCCTTTTCTAATATCTTCTCTCTTTAGTTTTGCAAGAGATTTTGGGATCAAGTCTTTGGAACTTCAACGAAGGAAAACTTCAAGTGGATTTTGACGACAACGATTCAAATAATTACATCGATGTAAGTGATTGTTTTGTTTTCGATTGACATAGAGAGAGAGAGACATATACATATACATACACACTCACATATGTATAAACACACACATGCATATGCATACACAAATACACACATGCATACACAAATACACACATGCATACACAAATGCATATACATACACACATGCATATGCATACACAAATACACACATACACATACACAAAACTATACACATACACACATGCATATCAATACACACATACACAATGCATATGCATACACAAATGCATATACATACATAAATGCATATGCATACAAATGCATATGCATACAAATGCATATGCATACAAATGCATATGCATACAAATGCATATGCATACAAATGCATATGCATACAAATGCATATGCATACAAATGCATATGCATACAAATGCATATGCATACAAATGCATATGCATACAAATGCATATGCATACAAATGCATATGCATATAAATGCATATGCATATACACATACACACATGCATATGCATCCACACATGCATATGCATACACACATGGATATGCATACACACATGCATATGCATACACACATGCATATGCATACACACATGCATATGCATATACACATGCATACACACATGCATACACACATGCATACACACATGCATACACACATGCATATGCATGTGTGTATGCATACACATGCATATACATACACACATAAATATACATACACACATGCATATGCATACACACATACACACATGCATATGCATACACACATACACAATGCATATGCATACACAAATGCATATACATACATAAATGCATATACATACAAATGCATATGCATACAAATGCATATACATAAACTCATACACACATGCATATGCATACACACATGCATATGCATACACACATGCATATGCATACACATGCATATGCATACACACATGCATATGCATACACACATGCATATGCATACACACATGCATATGCATACACACATGCATATGCATACACATGTATATGATACAGATGTATACGCATACACATGCATACGCATACACACATTCATACGCATACAAACAGTCATATGCATACAAACATGCATATGCATACACACATGCATATGCATACACACATGCATATGCATACGCACATGGATATCCATACACACATGCATATGCATACACACAAGCATATGCATATTCACATGCATATGCATACACACATGCATATCCATGTGTGTATGCATACACATGCATATACACACATGCATATGCATACACATGCATATAATTACACACATAGATATGCATACACACATACACACATGCATATGCATACACACATACACAATGCATATGCATACACAAATGCATATACATACATAAATGCATATGCATACACACATAGACACATGCATATGCATACACACATGCATATGCATACACACATAGACACATGCATATGCATACACACATGCATATGCATACACACATGCATATGCATACACACATGCATATGCATGTGTGTATGCATACACACATGCATATGCATACACACATGCATATGCATACACACATGCATATGCATACACACAACCATATGCATACACACAAGCATATGCATACACACATGCATATGCATACACACATGCATATGCATACACACATGTATATGCATACACGCATGCATAAACACATGCATATGCATACACATGCATATGCATACACACATGCATATGCATACACACATGCATATGCATACACACATGCATATGCATACACACATGCATATGCATACACACATGCATATGCATGTGTGTATGCATACACATGCATATCCATACACATGCATATGCATACACACATGCATATGCATACACACATGCATATGCATACACACATACATATGCATACACACATGCATATACATACCCACATGCATATACACACACATACATACATGCATATCCATATACACACATGCATATGCACACACACATGCATATGCACACACACATGCATATGCATGTTTGTATGCATACACACATGCATGTGCATACACACATGCATGTGCATACACACATGCATGTGTATACACACATGCATGTGTATACACACATGCATGTGTATACACACATGCATGTGTATACACACATGCATGTGCATACACACACGCATATGCATACACACATGCATATGCATACACACATGCATATGCATACACACATACACACATGCATACACACATGCATCTGCATACACACATGCATCTGCATACACACATGCATATGCATACACACATGCATATGCATACACACATGCATATGCATACACACATGCATATGCATACACACATGCAGATGCATACACACATACATGCATATGCATACACACATGTGTATGCATATGTGTATGCATACACACATGCATATGCATACACACATGCATATGCATACACACATGCATATGCATACACACTTGCATATGCATACACCCATACATATCCATAGACACATGCATATGCATGTGTGTATGCATCCACATGCATATGCATACACACATGCATATGCATACACACATGCATATGCATACACACATGCATATGCATACACACATGCATATACATATACACATGCATATGCATACAAACGTACACACATGCATATGCATAGAAACATACACACATGCATATGCATATACACACATGCATATGCATACACACATGCATATGCATACACACATGCATATGCAGGTGTGTATACATACACATGCATATGCATACACACATGCATATGCATCACACATGCACATGCATATGCATACACACATGCATATGCATCACACATGCACATGCATACACATATGCATACACACATGCATATGCATACACACATGCATATGCATCTGTGTATGCACACACGTGCATATGCATACACACATGCATATGCATACACACATACATGCATATGCATACACACATACATGCATATGCATACACACATGCGTATGCATATGTGTATGCATACAGACATGCATACACACATACCTGCATATGCATACACACATGTGTATGCATATACACATGCATATTCATAGACATGCATATGCATAGACATGCATATGCATACACACTTGCATATGCATACACATGCATATGCATAAACACATGCATATGCATAAACACATGCATATGCATAAACACATGCATATGCATAAACACATGCATATGCATAAACACATGCATATGCATACACACATGAATCTGCATACACACATGCATATGCATGTGTGCATGCATCCACATGAATATGCATACACATGCATATGCATACACATGCATATGCATACACACATGCATATGCATACACACATGCATATGCATACACACATGCATATGCATACACACATGCATATACATACACACATGCATATGCATACAAACATACGCACATGCATATTCATATACACACATGCATATGCGTATACACACATGCATATGCATACACACATGCATATGCATACACACATGCATATGCATACACACATGCATATGAATGTGTGTATGCATACACACATGCATATGCATACAGACATGCACATGCATACACACATGCATATGCATACATGCATACACACATGCATATGCATACATGCATACACACATGCATATGCATCTGTGTATGCATACACGTGCATATGCATACACATGCATATGAATACACACATGCATATGCATACACACATGCATATGTATACACATGGATATGCATACACTATGAAGAGAGATGGTGGATGCAATCCAAAGATGAGTAGGTGTTGCTACAACCAGCTTCACACCAGCCAACTGAGACTTGAGATTTGATTAGTAGACCCTTTGAGATTCTTAAATGCACCAAAATATCAACCAAGTACTTTGGAACATGTATCCCAAAAGTTTAAGTGAGGACAGACAAGTTGCAAGCTGACTAGCTCCCAAAAACTTGCTATTTTTGGACATACACCTGCTGGAAAAACTGAACAGTGCTCTCAACCTGGTAAGAATTAGATAAATTCGTTTTGGGCATAGCAAATAGACATAGCAAGCTTCCCAATCCAAGTTACAACACTTCAAATGATGGACTGAGCACTGAGAAGAAGATTTATTAATTTCTAGAACATGCCCACCATTCTCAGGGCTCTACAGAGATAGACCAATGAGTAGTAAAATGTAGATATATCCAAAATTGTAAATCCAATGACCTTGAAAATGTATATGTAGAAAGAGGACAGTAAGTGCTATCCAACGCATGTTAAAACACTGACAAACAATGCGTAGAACGCGAGATATGACCAAACATGCTTGATATGCTTGATAAGTCTAACATGCCTAACATGCTTGGCCTCCAAATAAGTCTTCAATTGTCCTTGATTTCCTACAAGCCAGTCATCAACTTGAATCTACTTAACTTTGTACTATCAAGAGCTTTAGTCAACATGTCTGCACATTGCATATCTGTAGAGACATAGGATAGTTGAATATCCTTGCTCATTAGCTTCTCCCTTACATAATGGTAATGGACTTCAATATGTTTGGTTCTAGCCTAGTATACCGGATTAGCTGCTAGACGTAGTGAGCTTTTGTTGTCACCAAAAATGTGAGGTGTTGAAGAATGAAGTCCAAATCTATGTACAAAGACTTTAACCACATGATTTCTTGAGTTGCATTAGCCAAATCTCTATATTCGGCTTCGGTAGAAGATAATGCCACAATTGGTTGCTTCTTTGATGACCAAGAAATGATTTTTGAACCTGCAAACGATATATACCCGGATGTGCTTCTTCTATCATCTCTAGATCCAGCCCAATCTACATCTGAGTAGACCTTTAGCTCAATATCTGAAGTATATGAATAGAACAAACCTTCATTCATGGTCCCCTTCAGGTACTTGAGGACTCTCTTGGCCACTTCCATATGTGGTCTTCTCAGCTTATGCATAAACTGACTCAATATGCTAACACTATAACATATATCCACCCTTGTGAGTGTTGCATAGTTCAAACTTCCAACCAAGCTTTGATAGCTTGTGATGTCTTCAATTGGCTCTCCTTCATAAACACTAAGCTTATGATTTTGCTCCATAGGTGTACCTGCACACTTGGTATTTTCAATCTTGAACTTGACGAGCATGTCATGCACATAGTTCCTTTATGTGATGTATATACCTGAATCTGTGTAGATTAACTCCAATCCAAGAAAATAAGTGAGTGGTCCGAGGTCACTTATTTTGAACTCCTCCTTCATTTGACTCTTTACCTGTTTGATTCCTTCAAGATCATTGCCTGTGATAATAATATCATCAACATACACACATAAATAGATCACTTCAGATCCATTCCTCTTTATGAACAAAGAGGTATCTGCTTTGCTAGCTTTGAATCCTTGGTCCTGCAAATAAGTCACCAATCTGAAATTCCAAGCCCTTGGAGCTTGCTTCAATCCATACAAAGCTTTCTTTAGTTTGCATACATAGTTAGGATGATGTGCATCCTCATATCCAGCAGGTTGTGCCATATACACTTCCTCAGAAATCCATCCATTCAAGAAAGCATTCTTTACATCAAGTTGATAGAGATTCCAATTTCTAGATGCAACAAGACTAATGAGAACCCTAAATGTAGGCATTTTTGCAACGGGAGAGAAAGTCTCCTCATAATCAATACCATGGGTTTGAGCAAACCCTTTAGCAACTAACCTTGCTTTGTGTCTATTTATACTTCCATCTAGATTCCTCTTGATTTTGTATATCCATCGGGATCCAATTACCTTCATAGATGGCTTGTTAGGTACAAGCTCCCAAGTGTCATTCTCCTTCAAGGCTTCCATTTCTTCATCCATTGCATCTCTCCAAGATTTCTTGCTTTGTGCTTCTTCGAATGTGGTAGGTTCTTCATTGGTTGAATCCTTTGCAATGTAGATTGAGTGCTTGGTGACCAAAGAAGTATCATAACCAAACCTCTCTGGTTTCTTCTTCTCCCTTGAAGACCTCCTAAGTGGTTGATGTGAGCTCTCGGGTCCATATGTAGCATCTTGCATCTTTGCTTTACCTTTGTTCTTCCATAGCTTTAGTCTTTCCAAGTCTTCTAGGTCAATCTCTGAATCACTTTCTTCAATCTGCTTTGGCTCCTTTGGTTGAAGTGATGGAAAATCTTCATCCAAGTCATAAGGCAGCTTCACTTTCCTATCATCATCAAACCATAATTTGTTTTCATCAAAAATTACATCTCTACTCACAGAAAATCCTTTATTGGTTGGATTGTACAATCTATATCCTTTTTGGTTTTGGTCATAACCAATGAATACACACTTCTCTGCCTTGGGATCCAATTTCCCTCTTACTTGAGAAGGAATGTGAGCATAGGCTACGCATCCAAAGATTTTACAATGCTCTAGACTAGGTCTTCTTCCATTCCACACTTCATATGGAGTGGTTCCATCTAGTGACTTACATGGAAGTCTATTTATGAGATATGTGTCTCTAGACACAACCTCTGCCCATAGGTAGTTTGGCAATCCTTTTTTGTTGAGCATGGACCTTGCAGCTTCGACAATGGCTCTGTTTCTCCTCTCTCCTACACCATTGAGTTCGGGTGTATACCTTGTAGTGACTTCCCTTTTAATGCCTCTTTCATGCAAGAGGGCATCAAATTCAGAAGAGAAGTATTCTCCTCCACCATCTGATCTGAGTCTTTTCAAAGTCCTACCTGTTTGGTTTTCAACAAGAGCAATATACTTCTTAAAGCAATTAAACACTTCATCCTTGTGCTTCATGAAAAACAAAATGGTCCACCTGTTACAATCATCTATGAAGGACACATAATATCTTGAGCATGATATAGATGGCTCCTTACTTGGACACCACACCTCCGTGTGCACTAGATCCAAAGGATTTTGATACATATATCCTTTCTTATTGAAAGGTTGTCTATGAGCCTTGCCGAGTTGACAAGCTTCACACTTATAAATCATGTGTTGCCTTGTGATATTAGGCAGACCAAGTACACTTTGGTCCCTGCAAATTTGTTTGAGTGTCCTCTCACCAATGTGAGCAAGCCTTTTGTGCCATATCTCCAACTCTGTTAGAGTTTGAGATCCATAGCTAAACAAAGCTATGTTCTTTGTATCTTCCACTTCAAAAGTGAAAAGCCTTCCTGTTTTTTCTCCTTTGGAAATCCTTCGAAAGCCTTGCCTTGGGTCTTCAACATATGCTCCAAGTCGGTTGAATCTAACCTGCAATCCTTTTTCAAGAATCTATCCAACACTTATTAAATTTTTGTTAATTGTAGGGACATACAAGACTTTGCTTAAGAGGTTCATATTCCCATCTGATGTCTTCACATTACCTATCTTCTCCACTGAGTGCTTTGTGTCATCTCCTGTTTGCACTTCATGCTTGTTATGAGGATCTTCCAAATTAGAAAGTAACACCACATTTCTTGCTACATGGTTTGAGCATCCCGAATCAATGTAAAATATGTGATCATCATCCTTACCCTTCTTCACTGATAGATTCATAATCAATAATGAATCTTCTTGACTTTGTTCCTCTGCATAGTTATTGTAGTCTCTTCTTCCTCTATGGACACTTTGATAGTTGTTGTTGTTGTTGTAATTGTTGTTGTAGTAGTTGTTGTTGTAGCCTCCATTATACCTGCCTCTATTTGATCCATATCCACCTCTATTGAATCCTCTTCCTCTTGATTTCCTCGGGTTTCTGAAACATTCTTCAGTACTATGGTTAGATAAGCCACATATATTGCAAGGTTGAGATGATTGGAATCTCCCCCTGCCTTGCTTTCCACCTTTGCCTCTTCCTCTAGCTCTTCCTCTACCTGCAAAGTTTGCTTGGAAAGAGCTACCTTCATCTTCATTCTTCCTATTCTTTGACTTGTCCTTGACCTTAGCTTTATCAGAATATAAGGCACAAGTTTGATTACCTCTTGAGGACTCACCACCTTTGCTAATCTTTGATTCATGAATGAAGAGTTGGCCCATGAGTGTGTTGAGGTCGGGTACATGCATATCCATGTATAAATCCATGGCTGTTGTGAATGACTCCCACTTGTCGTCTGCTTTGATTCCATTTATGATTTGTCTAATGATTTGCTCCTCTTCAATTACCTCTCCAATGCTTCCAAGTTGGTCAAAAATCTCCTTCATCTTTGTGACATAATCAGTCACATTTTGCTTCGGGCTTTTCTTCATTGTTGTGAACTCCATCCACAATTGGTTCTTCCTTGCTCGAGTGTTGGAGGAGAAGAAAGAAGCAAGTGCATTCCAGGTCTCTCTTGATGTCTTGCATCCCTTGACATGAGGTAAAAGAAAATTAGAGATTGAGTTTAGAATATAGGACCTTGCAAGTGCATCCTTCGAACACCAACTTGGAAGTCCTTCCACTTCTTCATGTGATGGTTGCCCTTTGTTGCTCATGGTTGGCATTGCTTCATCTCCGGATATGAATCCATATAGATTCCTCCCTTGAAGGTAAGCCTACATCCTTAGAGACCATGCCGGGTAGTTTTTTCAATCCAATTTGTCAATTGTTGATGGAAATCCATCTCCCATGTTGCTTGACTATGCTCTGATACCACTGTGAAGAGAGATGGTGGATGCAATCCAAAGATGAGTAGGTGCTGCTACAACCAGCTTCACACCAGCCAACTGAGACTTCAGAGTTGATTAGTAGACCCTTTGAGCTTCCTAAATCCACCAAAATATCAGCCAAGTACTTTGGAACATGTATCCCAAAAGTTTAAGTGAGGACAGACAAGTTGCAAGCTGACTAGCTCCCAAAAACTTGCTATTTTTTGACATACACCTGCTGGAAAAACTAAACAGTTCTCTCAACCTGGTAAGAATTAGATAAATTCGTTTTGGGCATAGCAAATAGACTAAGCAGGCTTCCCAATCCAATTTACAACACTTCAAACAATAGACTGAGCACTAAGAAGAAGATTTATCAATTTCTAGAACATGCCCACCATTCTCGGGGCTCTGCAGAGATAGACCAGTGAGTAGTAAAATGCAGATATATCCAAAATTGTAAATCCAATGACCTTGAAAATTTATATGCAGAAAGAGGACAGTAAGAGCTATCCAACGCATGTTAAAACACTGAAGCACATTGAGTAGAACTTGACATATGACCTTCTGAAGTCGCTAATCTGAGTGAGTATAGAAGAGAACAAAACAGAGAAGTAGATAATGACAAATGTATAGATTCACATATGATTACAACCACATTGGCAATGAATGTTTGCACAATGGGAGAAGAATGATAGAGCTATGGATTAAGCTCTTCAATCTCTACAAAATGACATGAAGTGGTCACGTACAAGGCTTGCTAATCACCTCTTCCTTCTTTCTCTTTTTATAGCTATTCTTGGAGGGAGTTTTGAATTCGAATTCAAATGGCTCCACCTAAACGTGATCCCCAAATTTAGGCGATATTCCCTCAGATACAAAATTCATGGTTTTAGGTAGTTAGAGCCACGAGTTTGCTTTTACATCATGGATGAGATAAGCCATCTTTTTCCTTTTTCCTTTTTTCAATTACAAGGGATAAAATTTACTCTTTTTACAAGAGGTGCTCACATGACTACACATGTGACTTACAAATGATCATAATATCAAGCATATCAAGCATGTAGGCTTGGGTAAAATGCACCAATATACACACATGCATATACATACACACATGCATATGCATACACACATGCATATGCATACACACATGCATATGCATACACACATACACACATGCATATGCATATACACACATGAATATGCATACACACATGCATATGCATACACACATGCATATGCATACACATGCATATACATACACACATTCATATGCATACACACATACATCCATATGCATACACACATACATATGCATATGCACATGCATATGCATATACACATGCATATGCATACACACATGCATACACACATGCATATGCATGTGTGTATGCATACACATGCATATGCATACACATGCATATGCATACACATGCATATGCATACACACATGCATATGCATACACACATGCATATGTATACACACATGCATATGCATACACACATACACAATGCATATGCATACACAAATGCATATACATACATAAATGCATATGCATACAAATGCATATGCATACAAATGCATATGCATAAACACATACACACATGCATATGCATACACACATGCATATGCATACACATGCATATGCATACACATGCATATGAATACACACATGCATATGCATACACACACGCATATGCATACACACATGCATACGCATACACACATGCATACGCATACACACACGCATACGCATACACACATGCATAGGCATACACACATGCATATGCATACACACATGCATACGCATACACACATGCATATGCATACACACATGCATATGCATACACACATGCATATGCATACACACATGCATATGCATACACACATGCATATACATGTGTGTATGCATACACATCCATATACACACATGCATATGCATACACATGCATATGCATACACATGCATATAAATACACACACGGATATGCATACACACATACAAACATGCATATGCATACAAACATACACAATGCATATGCATACACAAATGCATATACCTACATAAATACATATGCATACACACATACACACATGCATATGCATACACACATACACACATGCATATGCATACACACATGCATATGCATACACACATGCATATGCGTACACACATGCATATGCATACACATGCATATGCATACACACATGCATATGCATACACACATGCATATGCATACACACATGCATATGCATACACACATGCATATGCATACACACATGCATATGCATACAATTGCATATGAATACACACATGCATACACACATGCATATGCATGTGTGTATGCATACACATGCATATGCATACACACATGCATATGCATACACACATACATATGCATACACACATGTATATGCACACACACATTCATACACACATGCATATGCATGTGTGTATGCATACACATGCATACCCATACACATGCATATGCATACACACATGTATATGCATACACACATGTATATGCATACACACATGCATATGCATACACACATGCATACATGCATATGCATATACACACATGCATATGCACACACACATGTATATGCATGTGTGTGTGTGCATACACATGCATATGCATACACACATGAATATGCATGTGTGTATGCATACACATGCATATGCATAGACACATACACACATGCATACACACATACACACATGCATATGCATACACACATGCATATGCATACACACATGCATATGCATACACACATGCATATGCATACACACATGCATACACACATGCATATGCATGTGTGTATCCATACACATGCATATGCATACACACATGCATATACATACACACATGCATATACATACACACATACATATGCATACACACATGTATATGCACACACACATTCATACACACATGCATATGCATGTGTGTATGCATACACATGCATAACCATACACATGCATATGCATACACACATGCATATGCATACACACATGCATATGCATACACACATGCATACATGCATATGTATATACACACATGCATATGCACACACACATGCATATGCACACACACATGCATATGCATGTGTGTATGCATACACATGCATATGCATACACACATGCATATGCATACACACATGCATATGCATACACACATGCATATGCATACACACATGCATATGCATACACACATGCATATGCATACACACATGAATATGCATGTGTGTATGCATACACATGCATATGCATACACACATACACACATGCATACACACATACACACATGCATATGCATACACACATGCATATGCATACACACATGCATATGCATACACACATGCATATGCATACACACATGCATATGCATACACACATGCATATGCATACACATGCATATGCATACACACATTCATATGCATACACACATGCATATGCATACACACATGCATATGCATACACACATGCATATGCATACACACATGCATATGCATACACACATGCAGATGCATACACATACATGCATATGCATACACATACATGCATATGCATACACATACATGCATATGCATACACATACATGCATATGCATACACATGCATATGCATATGTGTATGCATATACACATGAATATGCATACAAACATGCATATGCATACACACATGCATATGCATACACACATGCATATGCATACACACATGCATATGCATACACACATGCATATGCATACACACATGCATATGCATATACAGATGCATATGCATACACACATGCATATGCATAGACACTTGCATATGCATACACACATGCATATGTACACATGCATATGCATACACATATGCATATGCATAGACACTTGCATATGCATACACACATGCATATGTACACATGCATATGCATACACACATGCATATGTATACACGCATGCATATGCATACACACATGCATATGCATGTGTGTATGCATCCACATGCATATGCATACACACATGCATATGTATACACACATGCATATACATACACACATGCATATGCATACAAACATACACACATGAATATGCATATACACACATGCATATGCATGTGTGTATGCATACACATGCATATGCATACACACATTCATATGCTTACACACATGCATATGCATACACACATGCACATGCATACATAGATGCATACACATATGCATACACATATGCATACACACATGCATATGCATCTGTGTATGCATACACATGCATATGCATACACACATGCATATGCTTACACACATGCATATACATACACACATGCATATGCATACACACATGCATATGCATACACACATACACATACACACATGCATATGCATACACACATGCATATGCATACACACATGCATATGCATACACACATGCATATGCATACACATTCATATACATACACGCATGCATATACATACACACATGCATATGCATCTATGTATGCATACACATGCATATGCATACACATGCATATGCATACACACATGGATATGCATACACACATGCATATGCATACACACATGCATATGCATACACACATGCATATGCATACACACATGCATATGCATACACACATGCATATGCATACACACATGCATATGCATACACACATGCTGTCACATAATCCTAGTAGGAGATGGTTGAACCACGCCTTAAGAGAGAGGATTAGGAAGTAATCTTCAACCATGGCTTTTGGGGCAAGTGGTTAGCCCATCGTACTCCTAACCCGGAGGTCGTGAGTTCAATTCCCAACATTGGTATCAGAGCCTAGTTGAGAAATTGGGTGAGACAGAGGTTCGCGTCTCATTCATGGGCACTTGGAAAAAGCGCTTATCTGCGGTGAGTGTGAAATTGGCCTTGGATGAAGGCGCATGGGATTTGGGCATCCACGAAGGGTGGGATAGGTCCAAATTTGGTCCATGTGCTGGAGTTTGAGGTTGGTGGAAGCACTCATGCATGGAAAGTGGGTCCAAGAATTAGAAGGGTCCACAAGTGAGCATTGAGGACAATGCTCAGTCTAAGGGGAAAGGAATGTCACATAATCCTAGTAGGAGATGGTTGAACCATGCCTTAAGAGAGAGGATTAGGAAGTAATCCTCAACCATGGCTTTTGGGGCAAGTGGCTAGCCCATCGTACTCCTAACCGAGAGGTCGTGAGTTCAATTCCCAACACATGCATACACATACATAGATGCATATGTATACACACATACATAGATGCATATGCATATACACATGCATATGCATACACACATGCATATGCATACACATGCATATACATACACACATGCATATGCATACACACATGCATATGCATACACACATACATGCATATCCATACACACATGCATATGCATACACATGCATATGAATACACACATGCCTATGGATGTGTGTATGCATACACACATGCATATGCATACACACATGCATATGCATACACACATGCATATGCATACACACATGCATATGCATACACATGCATATGCATACACATGCATATGCATACACATGCATATGCATACACATGCATATGCATACACATGCATATGCATACACATGCATATGCATACACATGCATATGCATACACATGCATATGCATACACATGCATATGCATACACACATGCATATGCATACACACATGCATATGCATAATATGCATGTGTGTATGCATACATACATACATATGCATAGACACATGCATATGCATACACATGCAATATGCATACACATGCATATGCATACAAATGCATATGCATACACATGCATATGCATACACATACATATGCATACACATGCATATGCATACACATGCATATGCATACACATGCATATGCATACACACATGCTTATGCATATGCATACACACATGCATATGCATATGCATACACACATGCATATGCATATGCATACACATGCATATGCATACACACATGCTTATGCATATGCATACACACATGCATATGCATATGCATACACATGCATATGCATAGACACATGAATATGCATACAAACATGCATATGCATACACATGCATATGCATACACATGCATATGCATACACATGCATATGCATACACATGCATATGCATACACATGCATATGCATATACACATGCATATGCATATACACATGCATATGCATATACACATGCATATGCATATACACATGCATATGCATATACACATGCATATGCATATGCATACACACATGCATACGCATATGAATAAACACATGCATATGCATATGCATACACATGCATATGCATACACATGCATATGCATACACATGCATATGCATACACACATGCATATGCATACACACATGCATATGCATACACACATGCATATGCATACACACATGAATATGCATACACACATGCATATGCATACACACAGGCATATGCATACACACTTGCATATGCATACACATGCATATGCATATGCATATGCGTACACATGCATTTTAACATCTCCACATTGGATCAGATGGGATTTCCACATACACGTTGGGGAGCGCATGACCATGACGACTCCAAGATATATCACATACGTAATGGAGCTCTAGTCATGGATGTAGTCGGAAAGTCCATGCGTCAGCGCATTCGATAGCTTTGCTCCATAGAGTTTTGGAGATTCTATCGTGTTAAAATGGAGCGAAGAGGATAAGGATTCCAAAACTTATATCACACAATCGACATATGAAGAGTACCGGCCAGCACCTAGGTAGCTTATTGTGAGTTCGGAATGGATTTAGCATACGGCACGTGAGGTGATGTCTCATTGGCAGCCTGAAGCTCGGGATGCTTTCAGAGCAGGCTTACGGAAGACTATATGGTTAGATGTTGAAGAGTGGGAATCCATTCAGCATGAGGAGCAACATTCTCCTGATCGATATTGTCAACATCGAGATGCGACGGGCACATGTTTAGATACGGTTGGAACATTGCACTTAGGTAGCAGCGGATGCGACAATATGCGCTACCAATTTGCAAGTATCATTTTAATTATTGAATTTGTTTGAGTTAAGCACATCATGTATGTTCATCTAACATTTTGCATATTTATTATAGGAGTTTGTAGTGGGTCATCCTCCGATGCGAACCAAAGAAGCTTATGGATATCGTCATGGATTGGCTACAATGTTGCACGACTTAGAGGGACGTGGTGCAATCATTACATGGGATAATCTATGATTAGGTAAACTTATAGCTTGGTTTTGTATTTTTAGTTGTTGTTTATAAATTTCATGTCAATTTGTCTTATTTTACACGTATGCTTTGTTGCAGGATTGTCGGTGTAAATGTTTTGATCCCCTTGCATATATGTATGGTAGTTCTTTGCCACAATTTTGTATTACACTCCTATGTGGCAATGCTGTACCATAATTTCGTATTTGATTCCTATATGGAAGTTCTTTGTCACATTGCCACAATTTTGTATTACACTCCTATGTGGCAATGATGTACCATAATTTTGTATTGGATTCCTATATGGAAGTTCTTTGTCACATTTTGTATTTGGTTCCTATATGGAAGTGCTTTGCCACACTCTTGTACATCCTTAATTTATGGAATATACAACTTTTTGTACATGATTCATGGTTCATTTTTTCTCATATAAAATCATGTTTTGGTTGCCATTAGAGTACATATCACATGTACTCGGTTTAGAGTTGTGCAAAGTGTATCGTCTTTTGCTAAACAACATCATGCTGTAGCAAAAGACAACACACTCTGCCCGAAAAAATTTCTGCAGATATGGTCGTCGATATAAGCATCGGAACGCCCAACAGAGTCATTGTTATGGGAATCCGTACACCCAGCAAAGTTTTCGGTATGGGCATCAGTATAAGCATCGATAATACCGATGCTTATAATGATGCCTATACTAGCAACTATGGCGACACCTATACCTGCGTTATGTTTCTGACGTGCATACCGACTACGACACCGATGTCACAGAGAAATTATGCCCGTTCATTTTCCTCGGTAATAGCCTCGGTATACCCTCGATATGTTGTAGTGTGTGAAGGTACTAAGTCTTCTGAAAAATAGGAATTTATCCTGAAGATTTTGAAGGATGGAAGAATAAAGTGTTCAATCAGTGCAGGTTTTTGTTTTTACTTTAGCTAAGGTAAGAACAAGAACTTGCATTGAATGATCACTTTCTCCCTGCCCATACTTTAAAACTATTCATCCATCTTCCAAAATCTTTGAGAGAAATTGGCTTGTCCAATTTTCCAAACGACCTAATACCTCCATAGTTAAGTGATACTTAATCCTTGTAAACAAATAAGTAAGTCTTAGTTAGCAAGGCAGGTAATAGATTGACTATAAAATGGGAGACAGCCAAATGATTTAGTGGTCTAGATATCTATATGAAAGTTTGCAAACCACAATAAACAAAAAAATAAATAGAAACGAAATCAAATATACACAGCTACACATGCATACATACATATACATACATACATACACATTCATACATACATACACATACATACATACATACATACACATATATACACACATACACATACATATATGCATACACACACATACATATATATACATACATATACACATATAAAACACATATACACACATACATACATATAGACATACACATACGTATACACATGCACATGCATATACACATCCACATACACATACACATAAGCATACACATATATAAAATAATATGCATATATATACATATATACATGTATATTTATTTATTTATTTTTATTAATATGTCTTTTTTTCATGAACTTATAGGTTATTATCTGAAAAGTTTTTACCAAGACAAACTATTCTTCCTACCTCACATGATGAAATGAAGATAATCAACAATCTTGGTATAAATTATCAATGTATACATGCATGTCCTAATGATTATATTTTATATAGAGCTGAATATGTAGACTCTTTGACATGTCCAAAATGTCAATCTCCTCGATATAAGGACAAAGAAGGTAAAATCCCAAAAAAGATATTGAGACATTTTCCATTGGCTCCATGGATGAGACATATGTTTCAAAGCCCCGAATTATCAAAGCTTTTGACATGGGAACATGATCATAAAAGTACTGGTGGAATAATCAGAATTCCTCATGATAGTGTTGCTTTTTAGCATATTGATTCTACTTGGCCTGATTTTGCACAAAATCCACAGAATCTAAAGTTAGGAGTTGCATAAGATGGGGTTAATCCATTCTCCATGAAATCCAGTAAATGGTCAACATGGCTAGTGGTAGTCATAAACTACAATCTTCCACCATATCTTAGCATTAAAAAGGAACATTTAATGCTTTCACTTTTGATCCCAGGAAAAAGACAAGTTAAAGATATGAACATATATCTTGCTCCTCTCATTGACGATCTCCAAGAGTTATGGTTTGTGGTATTGTGGTTTTGACTGCTCACGATTTTCTAGGATATGGTGTTTGTTCAAGTATTGACGTAATTTTTTTATTCAATACACATACAAATAAATATGAGTTAATCTAATTATATTTTTATCATTTTCATGATGTAGGAATACCTATTAAGGGTTATAAAGCTTTTCCAAATTATGATGGATGGTTGAGATCAATCTATAGTAAGAATCTCAACAAAAATATTTATCTTCAATATGGATGATTCTTTCTTGATGATCATCCATTAAGATCTAAAAGAAAAGCGATATATTTTAATGGAAAGCTTGAAACAAGTTAGTTTCCAAAACCTATGACGCCTATGGATTGGTATAAAAAATGAACGGATGGAACTCTGATAGATCCAGAATTAGAAATCTTCAGTGATGATGAAGTTTTGGGATAGATGGATGGAAACTTCAAGAAATGAGTAGGTATTGCCAAATCCTGCTTAGTACCTACCACTTGTAGCTTCAAAGTTGATATGTGGGCCCTCTAAGATTTCCGTGCCTATGTACTTTGGAAATGATGTAAGAAAAGATTGAATCAAAGCAGACTACTTCCAAATTGAAGGATCAATGAAAACCTTCTAGTTTTTATCACACACCTGCTGCTTGTTATGCTGAGTGCTACCAATACAATAGGAAATAGAAAAATTCCTTTTAGAGGTATCTAATTAGCTTAGTAAGCTAATTATTCCAAGTGGAATCACTTGAAATGATGCACTATACACAGAGCAATCAATTTAGCAATTTCATCATTATCCCCGATTTTTTAGGACCTCTGCAAAGTTTGACCAGTGAGTGCTTCGATGCACTTTTCTCCAAATTGGCTGATTGGATTTCATTATAAATTTGTAAGATTATAGGTAACTTAGATCTGACTCCAACAAGCTATAGATATTTGAAAATGGTGGAGAATCGACTGAGATATGAGCAGCACAAGTTGACAGTTATGAATAACTATAACAGAGAGATCATAGATGAACAATGTAGATGTGTTGTATTAATGAACAATGTTGTACAAGATCTTAGGCTTGATAATCATAGCTTAATGATGGAGACGTGTAGGCTAATATGTAAACCTCACACTCTTACCAAATGACAATGAATAACTCGGGAGTAGAGACTTCTACACGTGACTTTTTCAAGCTACCTTTTATAAGTGATACATTCAAATTTGAATTTGAATTCAACTTTTGGCTCTCTCTAAAAGTAATCCATCAATCTAGGAGTTATTCTCTCTAACATAAAGTTGTGATTTATCAACTAATGAACTCCATGACTTTGTTGAGAGTTACAAAGATTCTTTCAAGTTAAAGCAACTTACAAATGTAAAAGATAAAATTCTCCTAGCAATGGTTTCCATTGAGCTTCAAATGTTCATGAATCTTCCAGCCAAATGTGTAGGCTTGCGTTTTGCACCAATAGCTCCCTCTCAAGTCAAGCATTCTAGCTTAGTCTTGATCTTCAATTTTCATGAATATCTTGCAATCCAATCATTAATTTAAATCTGCAAAGTTTCGTACCATGTAATGCTTTAGTCAATAATTCTGCACATTTAATATTAGTTGATACATAAGCCAACTGAATATCCTTGCTCAATAGCTTCTCTCTCACAAAATGATAGTGGACCTCTATATGCTTGGTCCTAGCATGATAAATGGGATTTGGTGCAAGATGTAATGAACTTGTATTATCTCCAAAAATCATTGGAGATGTAGTATGTAAACCCAACTCTCTATATAACAACTTGATCCATATGGCCTCTTGAGTACCATTGGCCAGTCCTCTATACTCTACCTCTGTAGAAGATAAAGCAACAGTAGGTTTCTTCTTTGAAGACCATGATATAGGTTTATCACCTGCAAAGGATAGGTATCCTGAGGTACTCCTCCTATCATCTTTGCATCCTGCCCAATCTGCATCTGAATGTATGTTGATGTCCAAGTTTGATGTATAAGGGAAACACAATCCATGATTTTGAGTACTCTTAAGGTACTTCAGAATCCTTTTGGTAGCCTCCAAGTGAGGTGCCCTAGGCTTGTGCATAAACTGACTTAGAACACTTACTCCATAAGCAATATCAATCCTTGTTAATGTAGCATAGTTCAAGCTTCCCACTATGCTTTGGTAACCTGCAATGTTCTCAAGTACATCACCTTCATGAGCACTTAAATTTAGGTTTACCTACATTGGAGTACTTGCAACTTTGGCATCCTGCAAATGAAACTTCTTTAACATATCGTATATATACTTTCTCTGTGTATTGTAAATTCTAGAGTTAGTATAGACTAACTCAAGTCCAAGAAAATATTTTAGTGATCCAAGGTCACTAATTTTGAACTCTTTCATCATCTGGTTCTTGATCTGTTTGATGCCATTAGCATCATTACCTATGAGTATGATATCATCAACATATACACATAGGTCTATTACCTCTGAATTACTTCTCTTGATGAACAGAGAAGTATCTGCTTTACTCATGATAAAACCTTGATCCTAAAGGTATGTAGTCAACCTATGGTTCCATGCCCTAGGTGCCTGCCTCAATCCATAAAGAGCTTTGTTCAATTTACATACATATGTTACCTTGTTTGGGTCCTCATAGACAGGAGGTTGAGACATGTACACCTCCTCTGAAATACAACCATTTAGAAATGCATTTTTTGATACATGTTCCGTTTTGATGCACCCACACTTACCAATACCATGATGGTTGGCATTTTGGCCACAGGTGAGAAGGGTTCTTCATAATCAACTCCTTGGGTTTGTGCAAAACCCTTAGCCACAAGTCTAGCTTTGTACCTGCTTATTGATCCATGAGAATTCCTTTTGATCTTATAGATCCATCTAGAACCAATTACCTTCATAGACTCCTTCTTTGGTACTAGTTCCCAAGTATCACTCTTATTGAGTGCTTCAATGTCCTCATCCATAGTTTCCTTCCATTTTGCCTTGGTCTTTGCTTCTTCATATGATGATGGCTCTTCAAATGACTAGTCTTTTGCAAGATAAACAGAGTGCATAGTAACTAGGGAAGTGTCATACCCATATCTGATTGGCTTCTTGCTCTCCCTTTGTGATCTTCTCATTGCTTGGTTGGATGATTCAGGTATATCTTCCAACTTCTTCATCTTGACTTTGCCTTTGGACTTCCATGCCTTGAACTCTTCTAAGTTGATGATGTCCTCATCATCTGAGTTGATGTATCCATTCTGAGTAGGCTCTTCTTTAGTGAGGCTTGGAAACTCCTCTTCCAATTTATAAGGTAGCTTTACTTTCTTGCATTCACTGTCAAACCAAGAGTCATTCTCATCAAAGAAAACATCTCTACTCACCATGAATCCCTTGTTTCAAGGATTGTAGAACCTGTATCTTTTCTGATTTAAATCATACCCTATGAAGATGCACTTCTCTGCCTTAGGGTCTAGCTTACCATGCCACACTTCATATGGGGTCATGCCATCAAGAGATTTGGATGGCAACTTGTTTACAAGATAAGTGGTAGTAGATACACTCTCTACCCACACGTAGTTAGGTAATTTTTTCTCATTTAACATTGACCTAGGTGTTTCAACAATTAATCTATTTCTCCTCTCTACCACCCCATTTTTCTTAGGGGTGTCTTTTGATTCCTCTGTCTTGCAAGGATATATCAAACTCATTTGAGAAGTTCTCATCTCCTCCATCTGACCTTAGTCTTTTTAGGTTTCTCCCTTTTTGGTTTTCAACAAGTGCAATATATTTTTTAAAGCAACTGAATACTTCATCTTTGTGCTTCATAAAGTACAATACAGTCCATCTATTGTAATCATCAATGAAAGATACATACCTTGATCCAGAGATTGAGGGATCCTTACTAGGTCCCCATACATCTGTATGGACAAGCTCTAGGTAGTCCTCATGCATGTAGCCTTTCCTTGAGAAGGGTAACCTGTGAGATTTTCCAAACTGACAAGCACCACATTTATAAATCATGTGTTGCTTGGATACATTAGGTATCCCAAGCACACATTGGTCTCTGCATATTTGTTTCAAGGTTCTTTCACCAACATGCCCTAATCTCTTATGCCAAATTTCAAGCTCTGATAATGTTTGATCTTTATAACTATAAAGCGCAATGTTCCTTGTATCCTCAAGTTCAAAAGTGAATAATCTACTTGTCTTTTGCCTTTGGAAATTTTCTTGAACCAATGTTGGGGATCCTCCACAAATGCTCCATATTGGTTGAATCTTACCTGCAAACTGTTTTCCACAATCTGTCCAACACTCATCAAATTCTTGGTAATTGTAGGTACACATAGAACCCTACTCAACAGATTCTTGTTTCCATTAGAGGTCTTAACATTCCCTACTTTAATCACTGAGTGCTTCGTGTCATCACCTGTTTGTCCCTGATGCTTACCCTTTGGTTCCTGAAGGTTAGAGAGAAGAGCTATGTTGCCTACCACATGGTTTGAGAATCCTGAGTCAATGTAGAAGAGATGATCATCATTAATACCTGGTTTTGAAGTCATGTTCACAATCAGAAGAGAATCTTCTTGCTCCTCTGTGTAGTTGTTGTAATCCTTTCTTGATTTGTAGCCTCCTTCGTAGTTTCCATTTTAGTTTTTGTTATTGTTGTAGTTGTTATTGTAACTTTGATGGTGATTAAATCTTCCTCTTGATTGTGTATATCCACCTCTTTGATATCCTCTACCTCTCTGATTCTTGAAGTTCCTCTAACACTCATCTATAGTATGATTTGAAAATCCACAAATATTGCATGGTGAGGAATTATAAGGTCTCCCCCTACCTTGCTTACCTCCTCTGCCCTGTCCTCTTGAGGTTCTACCTCTTCGTGCATAGTTGACTTGGGAGGTAGTTCCTTCATCTTCAACCTTCTTGTTCTTTCCTTTCTCTTTGGACTTACTTTTATCAATGTATAGGGCAAAATAGCCATTACCTCTTGATGAATCTCCATTCTTGTTGAGCTTGGATTCATGGGTAAATAGTTGCCCCATGAGTGTGGTAAGGTCTGGAATCTGCATGTCCATGTACAAGTCCATGGCAGTTGTGAAGCTCTCCCATTTGTCATCAGCCTTAATACCATTGAATACTTGTCTCACAATCTACTCTTCTTCAATTTCATCTCCTATGCTTGCCAATTGTTCTGCTACATCTTTGACTTTGGTCACATACTTTGATATGCCTTGGTTAGATTGCTTTCTTTGAGTGGTATACTCAATCCACTATTGGTTCTTCCTAGCCCTTGTGTTGGAAGAGAAATAAGAAGACAACGTTTCCCAAGTCTCTTGGGATGTCTTACAGTTCCTAATATGTGGAAGAAGAAAATCAGAGATTAAGTTAAGTCACAATGACCTTGCTAATGCATCCTTGGCACGCCATGTGTTGAGTCTTTCATGCTCCTCTCTTGTAGGTTGTCTTTTGCTTCTCAATGTGGGCATCTCCTCATCTCATGAGATGTATCCATAGAGACTCCTTCCTTGTAAGTATGTCTTCCTCCTCAAGGAACATGCTTGATAGTTGTTCCTGTTCAATTTATCAATGAAAGAGGGAAAACCATCTCCCATTTTACCTTAGCTTTGCTATGATACCACTGTTGGGATAGATGGATGGACACTTCAAGAAATGAGTAGGTACTACCAAATCCTGCTTAGTACCTACCCCTTGTGGCTTTAGAGTTGATATGTGGGACCTCTTAGCTTTCCAATGACAGTATACAAGTACCTATGTACTTTTGAAATGATGTAAGAAAAGATTGAATCAAAATAGACTACTTCCAAATTGAAGGATCAATGAAAACCTTCTATTTTTTATCACACACCTGCTGCTTGTTATGCTTAGTGCTACCAGTATAGTAGGAATTAGAAAACTTACTTTTAGGGGTATCTAATTAGCTTAGTAAGTTAATGATTCCAACCAGAATCACTTGAAATGATGCACTATACACAGAGCAATCAATTTAGCAATTGAACCATTACCCTCGATTTTTTAGGACCTTTGCAGAGTTTGACCAGTGAGTGCTTTGACAAGCATTTCTCCAAATTAGCTGATTAGATTTACTTAAAGCTTTTAAAGCATGTAGGTAACTTGGAGTTCATTCTAACAAGCTATATATCAATGAAAATGGTGGAGAATTGACTGAGATATGAGCAGCAAAAGTTGACAGTTATGAATGACTATAATAGAGAGATCATAGATGACCAATGGAGATGTATTATATTAATGAACAATGTTGTACAAGATCATAGGATTGATAATCATAGCCTGATGATGGAGAGTAGTGTAGGCTACAATGAAGACCTCAAACTCTTACAAAATGGCAATGAAGAACTCGGCAGTAGAGACTTCTACATGCGACTTTTTCAAGCCACCTTTTATAAGTGCTACATTCAAATTTGAATTGGAATTCAAGTTTTGGCTCTCTCTAAAAGTAATCCATCAATCTAGGAGTTATTGTCTCTAACATAACGTCGTGATTTCTCAACTAATACGAGTTTGCTAAGAGTTACAAACGTCTTTCAAGTTAAAACAACTTTTATAAATGTAAAAGATAAAATTCTCCTCGCAATGGTTTCCATTGAGCTTCAAATGTTCATGAATCTTCCAGCCAAATGTGTAGGCTTGCATTTTGCACCAACATGAAGATAATGAGAATGTGAAGAGAGGTTAAGGAAAATTGGCACTCGTAGAGAATACATCAATATATTATTCTTTTGAGTATTGGAAAGAGTTAAAAGTATGTCATCTTCTTGATCCTATGCATATATTCAAGACTATTGGTTATTCATTATGGAAGCATCTTCTTGGATTTAAAGATACCATAGCATCAAGGAATGACTTGAAGGATCAAAACTCAAAACCAAAGTAATGGCCAATTTTTGATAGACATTGATAGGAAACGACTTATGCACCTGCTCCTTGAGTACTTACAACAAAAGAGATACAGAATATCAACAATAGAATTCAATTGATTTGGACTCCTACAGGATGTGGAGCATCTTTCTAGAACATGTTTACTATGCATGATAAGAGATTATCTGGGTTAAAGACCCATGATTGATATAACATTTTGAAACATATTTTACCTTTGGTTATTGATGGATGTACAATGAAAGGAGTATGAGATGTGACCTATAGTCTTGGATGGCTTATAAGGTAATTATGATAGTTTTATATTTAATATATATGAATATTTGATATCTTTTATTTTTTAATTAACTTCTTTATATTTTTTTAATGATATGTATAGGTGGATTACATCAAAAGAGATTGACAAAAAACTCGATCCCACAAAAGGTGAATGCAAAGAGCTACTATGTTTGATGGAGAAAGAGCTTCCTACTTCATTTTCTGATATTTACGTTCATTTATTAGTCCATCTTGTAGATGAAATAGAGATTGCAGGTGTTGTCAACACTTGGTGGATGTTTAAGGTCGAGTGATTTATGGGAATATTAAAATGTTATGTGCAGCAAAGAGCGAAACCACAAGGATGCATGGCAAAGTGTTGGATGCCTGAAGAGTGCATGTACTATGTTAGTGAGTACCTGAAAGAGTTCATGAAGAAGCTCCACCTGCATGGACCAACGAGTCTTCTTCAAAAATAAAAGACAAGGTATTATCAAGTAAGGGAGTTCCATTTTTATTTACATTTCAAGAAACAATGATGTTTTTACTTTTGTAGCATATAATAGCGAATGCATGCAAGCATTCCTTAGCGAGTACAAACAGGAACTTCAAAATCTCCGAAGTAAAAGAGTGAGAAACAAAAGATATAGAACTAATCTCGATAATAATGAGATTACAAATATATCTTCTTTCGCGGATTGGCTATATACTTGTTTGCAATGCACCAACGCAAATAATGAAGAAATCTCAGATGAGTAGAGAGAGTTAATGATAGGTTGTGAACAAAGGGTAATTTTATTTTTATAATATTTTATTTTTTTCATATATGTATATTTTTTTCTCTTTACTAATTTAATTTCTTTTGCAGGCTCGAGTACTCACTTATATGTGGGCTTTTGGACATCATATAAGAATCAAAGCTATTGATTCTTTATGTAAAACTGAGGATTCTAGTATTGTTGCTTCTTTCAAGCAACTATCATGTGATAGCTCAAAAGACATGAACCTTATAGATGGCGAACTTGGTTTTGTGGGAACTTCTATTGGTATCTACAAAAAATCATTTTGTACATTCAAATAGGTAGAATTTTTTTTTATTTTTTATGATAGAGTTTATTATTTTTTTAAGCACCTAATAATGGTTTTTTGTTTTTATATATTTTGATATGTCATTTTGAAGGTTGACTAGTTTTGAGCCAAGTATAAAGGTAGTAGTTTGCCATTGAGTTAGGAATTATCTGGGTTTTGGGCAATTGATTCTTCCAAGGTAATGCGATCTACTAGAGAACCATATATTCTTCCTAGGCATTTTGAACAAGCATTTTTTTATAAAAACCTTGATGTTCATCCTTGGTGGCAAGTCATTCATATTCAACTTAGAGGTAGGTCATTGTTTGAACAGTTTATTGTTAGAGAGATTGAAGAAAGTCTTCTTGATGATTCACCATTAGATACTAATACATCAACATCTCAAAGAGAAATTAGAATCGTTATACATGATAATGATACTAATCTTTTTGATGAAGAGGATAATACTCTACATGATGATTCTACCGATGATGAAGAGGAATTACCAAAAATATATATTAATTCATCAATAGATGATGTCATTCATGAGAACACAGATTTAACAATATAAGAAATAAATGAAATCCATAAGAATAATGAAGATGAGACTATATTGATGTCTTACCAAACTGATGGTAACAATGAAAACATATAAGTAGATTAGATAGTAAGTCCTACTCTAGTTATCGATCAGTAACTTGAATCATTTGAGTGGATATCAAATAATGGATTCTTCTTTATTCAACTAGAATATCGATGAATCCTACTAGAGAGATGAAGTCATGTTCGTTTAAGTTAGAACATGAAGCTCGGGGCATGCCTAATTATTTTATATATAGCTTTGTCTTCGAGGAGCAAATTGGTTTCATGTATGTATGCATATATGTGTGTATTCATGTGTATTATATGTATAGAGGTGTTAGTATGCACATATATATGTTTCATGTATATGTATGTGTGTGCATGTGTGTGATATGTGTATAGATGTGTTAGTATGCACACATGTATATTTACATATGCATTTGTGTAATATAAGCAAGTGTGTTTATAATTGTGTATGCATGTATAAGTATATATGTGTGCATGTAGGCATGTATATGTGATCTGTACATGTACATATGTATATGTATATATGTACATGTGTGCATATAGGCATGTATGTGTGATGCATAATCTATCTACTCCATTTTATATTTATGTATGTGTATCTATATCATGTATATGTATCTTTATATATATTATGACCCTTGTTGATTCGAGTAGCTATATATAGAGTCATAAAGTTGGTAGGAGAGACATCTCTCTAGTAGGTGGTCGGAGGAATAGATGCAATGTGTACGTATACTTCAATCATATGACTAAAAGGCTGAATTAGAGTTTCTGCATTAGGGTTTATAAAACCCTAATATCAAAATTAGTGTTTTCGAATTAGGTTTCTTGAAATAGGGTTTCTGAATTAGAATATTTATAATAGGGTTTTTGAGTTAGGATATATATATATATATATATATATATATATATATATATATATATATATATATATATATATATATATATATATATATATATATATATACACACACACACACACTATATGTATGTGTGTCTATATGTGCGTATGCATGTGTGTGTATGTATGTGTATCTATATGTGCATATGCATGTGTTGTGTGTGTGTGTGCATGTGTATGTGTATATATGTATGTAAATATGATTATGTGAGTCTATGTGTGTGTACATATGATTATGCATGTGTATGTGTATATGAGTATGTGTATGTGTATGTGAGTATGTGTATCTGTCTATGTGTGTATTCATTATATGTGTGTAACTGCATGCATGTGTATGTGTGTGTGTAAATGTGCATGTATGTGTGTGTATGTATAAATGTGCATGTATGATGTATATGTGTGTGTATGCATGTATTTGTACCTCTAGTCAGACTCTTTACTCTTTCTCTCATATACATACATACATACATACATACATACATACATAAACACACATACTCATATCCACATGTATATACATAAAAGCAATCCATACCATGCATTATCATGACGATGAGCCATAAGTGTGGACATCTCTTTTAGACACCACTTATGCGACCATCGAGTCCCAAACTTTGTCTCAAGTGAACCAAACATGTATTTTTTTATCCCTCTCATCATGATCCTACAAAAACAAATATAAACAGGTAAATAAAACATAAGATATTTATTTCAATTTACATGTAAAACTTATACTTACTTCCACTGCAAGTGGACAAGGTACAAGTAAGAGTCACATAATGCTCACATTCTTCTCTTGAACTCCAATCCATTTCCTATATACACTATATTCCCCTCTGGCTCTATATTGCACTCCAGCCCTAAGGTGCCTATGCATGTCCTCATAGGCACCTGTGCTCTAATCTCATGATATGGAGGTGGTATAGGTGTCCTAAAAATAGATAGGTAAAAATAAATAAAAATATGTGTTATAATATCATCAAAACAAATTTGTGAAAAAAACATACCTATGAACAGATAGCTATCTTTGTGCATGTGGAGCCGCAGAAGAGCTCTCCTTTGATTGCTTGGTAAGCATCTGGATCGTAAAATCTAGCTCATCATTAGGCATCTCTGAATACTCATGAATGATGATTCCTAAAGTATTAGGCGGAACTCTTGCTCTCATAAGACTTTTTATGAGACTGAGTTTCACCTTTCTCTCTCTACTAGGATCCATAATACCTGTACATATAAAACAAAATGGGTTAGAAATCAATATATGTACGTGTACATATGTATGCATGTATATGTATATGTGTATATGTATGTGTATGTATATGTATATGTATAAGTGTATGCATATGCATGTGTATGTGTGCATTGTGTATGCATGCATACATATATATGCATGTGTATGTATGTGTGTATGTTTGTGGGCAAGCATGCATGTGACCTAATATGCATCTACATATAAGTATGTATATGTATGTGTGTGTATATGTATGTGTATGTGTGTATGCATGTGTATGTGTCTATGCATGTGTGTATATGTGTGTATCTATATGTGTATATGTATATGTAAGTACGTATATGTGTGTGTATGTGTCTGTAGGTGTATATGTGAGTGTGTGTATGTGTGTATGCATGTAAGCATGTATGCATATGCATGTGCATTATGTATGCAATGCATGCATGTGTATGCGTGTGTGTGTAAATCTGTGTATGTGTGTATGTGTCTATGTGTGTGTGTATGTGTGTGTATCTATGTGTATGTGTGTGTGTGTCTATGTGTGTATGTGTGTGTGTGTCTATGTGTGTATGTGTCTGTCTATGAACGTATATATGTGTGTGTGTATAGATGTGTATGTGTGTGTGTAAATCTGTGTGTATGTGTCTATGTGTGTGTATGTGTGTGTATGTCTATGTGTATGTGTGTGTGTGTGTCTATGTGTGTATGTGTGTGTCTATGTGTGTATATATGTGTGTGTATGCATCTGTATGTGTGTGTGTAAATCTATGTGTATGTGTGTGCATGTGTGTATGTGTGTGTGTATGTGTCTGTGAATGTGTGTGTATGTGTATGTGTATGTGTCTATGTGTGTGTCTATGTGTGTGTGTGTCTATGTGTGTCTATGTGTGTGTGTGTCTATGTGTATATGTCTGTGTCGATGTGTGTGTGTGTGTCTATGTGTGTATGTGTGTGTCTATGTGTGTGTGTCTATATGTCTATGTGTGTATGTGTGTGTGCGTGTGTAAATGTGTGTGTATGTGTCTATGTGCATATATATGTGTGTGTGTATGCATGTGTATGTGTGTGTAAATATGTGTATGTGTGCATGTATGTGTCTATGTGTGTATGTGTGTGTGCATGTGTGTGTGTCTATCTGTGTATGTGTGTGTGTGTGTCTATGTGTGTATGTGTGTGTATGTGTGTGTTTCTATATGTATATGTGTGTATGTCTATGTGTGTCTAGCATCTTTTGTTCTCTAGCATCTTTTGTTCTCTAGCATCTTTTGTTCTCTAGCATCTTTTGTTCTCTAGCATCTTTTGTTCTAGATTACGCATTCTTAGATCTAAAAAGACTATAGCCAATACATGCAAGGTATTGATACAAATAGAAAAATCCAAGAATCATAGGATTATCTAATTCAAGAGGTGATAGAAGCACTCCAAATCTTAAAGAGCACCAAGATTCTTCATGTCATCTTGAGTACAAGCCAAGTTTGAGGAGTATTAGAAGAACTTACATTTCAATTTTCATGTATTTTGGAGCTCATTTGAGCCATCAAAATAGCAGAGGAACATATCTTTTTAAGTAGGACAAAAACTAGTTCCAAAACAGGGCAAAACTAGTAAAAAAACCTATAAGATGGGCTAGAGAATTTATTTTTAGTTTAGCTTGATAGATATTTTAGCTTTGTAATAAATCATTTGTGAATTGAACTTGAGAATAGAAGATCCCATTATAGTATTCTTTGCCTCTTACCTTGTGTGCACGTGTGTGTATTGAAAGAAGTTGGAGAAGCTTGTAGGAGGTAGAAAAGTTGGTTGCGAAGCAACAAAGTTTGGTCCATCCAACCGGAACAAGAACATCCCTTGAGATTATGGACACTTAAACAGACCTTACATGCATGCTATAAGTGCAATAAAATACGCTATGTGCTTTGGAGCATGAAGGAGAAAGAGTTGATACAAAATAGAAAAGATTTGCACATCGACTAGCGCAAAAAACTTACTATGTTTGGATGAGACAATGAACTTCAGATGATCATAGCAAGTAGCATGATTACAATTAGAAAAACTCCTTTTATGGGAGTGATACACATAGGGTTGAATGTATACAATGCATAAGATTATAAGGAATAAGAAAAATATGCTATTGGAATGAACCTAACATTCAATATTGGTACCTCCTTTTTTTTTGGAATACGAAGAGATTCACCTTGAGATAGAAAAACTGAGATGTCTCCCAATCTGCTGAAGAAAATTCTTGGAAATAATTTAGACATAAACTAGACACCAATAACCTTCCAATGAGTTCTTTTTCATTAAATTTAAAGATCTTTAGAGAGAGCAACAACCTCTGGAAGCTTACTGTTCTTGAAGAAGATGATGTAGAAAAATGAAGGCGCAAGATAATGATGGTCAAAAGTGTATGTATATTGCTTCCATATAATGTAAAAGTGATTTGAAGTCTTTATATATATTCTAGAAGTGTTCCACAAGTTCTACAAGTGGATTTTGAATTGAAATGAAGGTGAAATTGTTGTTGGAGGGAATCAATTCACTTTCCTACAATCTAGGAAAAATGAAGATCTAGTTTGATCTACTTTTAGGTGATTGATTAACTGATTAAATGCAACTCAACCAACTCAAATTCGTGGAATTTGGGATCTCTTTTTATACTTTTACATGTGTAAATCTATAGGCTTTTAGAACGGTAAATGAACCATCAAAAAATCTCTCAAAAAAATATAATAAACGAGCATAGGTAAAAGAACTCTCCCACGGATATTCTTTCGACATAATCCAAACCATAGATTTTGAGGTAGATCAAATCCACCTCAAGAATAGTGTAAAACTGATGTCCCAACATGTATGTGTGTGCATGCCATCGTGCTTCTCACTCATGCACTTGTGCATTCCTATCAATCATAATACCATCCTCACATCTCCACAAATTGACATTTATGAGATGAATCTTCACCATGGTGGTACTTCCATTGTGCTAGAGTGGTACTAAACTTTGCACCCTTCCCGGGTAGCATTATTTGATGGAGTGTGTGATGGTGCGATGTAGAGTCTTGATGTTGGAATTAATGGTAAGTAGGTAATTTTTCTATTTTTTCTCTTTTTTAGCTCCAATTCCATCTCCTAATATCTACTTCATCACCCAAAATTTTAGTTTTTGGTCATATCCCCACCTTCCATATCCATTTCCTCATTTCACTTATGAGAGACAGAGTGAGAGAGAGAGAAAGAGAGTGATTGTGTTTGATATTTCTGCATGTTCTAAGTGTTTTCTATAGGAATCTACTCAAGCATCACCTCTAGCAACATCCTCAAGTACGATAGAACTCTGTAGGTGGCCCGAGGAAACTCAATTGTCTTTCACAATGGAAAAAACCTTAGTATGTTTTGTTCGCATCATACACATGATAGAGATCTGCCTATGAGCATCTCAAAACTCTACATGCATGTGCTGAATTCCCATTCTCTTGGTCTATCCTGATAGATAGAAACAATGATACAAACTTTTCTATCGTGACAAACCATTCTATCACAATAGACACTATCTATCACAATAGAGAGGCAATTGTGAAAAAGACCATATATCTTGATAGACCCATCTATAGTAGTAGAACAAAAAGCAAGATAGATGATAGAAACCCTCTATCATGATAGAACATGTATCAGAATAAATAGGTCCCATGAAAGATGATAGAGACCACCTTTCATGATAAACAAAACCCGTTGATTGCAATACACACCTGCTTATCATGAGAAGCACTCTTTACGATAGATGATAGACCCATCTATTGTGATAGATAAGCCACTCATCATGATATATTTAAATCCATGGCAAACAATACATGTTGTCTATCATGACAGAACCATCTATCAAGGCAAAGAAAATCCCACAAATTGATCTATCACGATAGATAAAAATCTATGACAAATATGCAATTTGGCATTTTGGTTAGCATATATAGTTTTGGAAAATTTAAGCCTAATTTTGTGATTTTTCAAAGTCCTTTGGATCTTTTTGAGTAGGAATCCAAGGAGAAATCTTTGATCAAAGCTTGGGAGGATGTTGTGAGCATCCAAATATTTTCAAAGTATGAAACTCAAGGTTGGAAGATTACAAAACACCCTCCATCAAGTTTTACCTTAGATTAAGTGCAAACAGGTGAAATTGAATAGTTAGAGTGATGATAGGAATTGATCAAGCTCAAAAAACCCTGATTCTTTCAAGTCCAAGAGCTAGGTAGAGAAAAGTTGTGGAAAATCCTAAAGGGAAAGAACATAGTTGAGCGATCAAACAAAATTATGAATAAATGGAAAACACTTCTAATGACATGAATATACAGACAAAACCCCATATTGAAGCGAATCAAATTGAACAAGTGATTGATACAAAGAACCCTTAAACATCATTGTACTCTAACATTGGGAAGGTAAGTGTATCATATAAACCTTAGGCCAAGAAGACACATAGAAAGAGAGGATAGACAAAGCATTAGATCATCACAGATGAGTGTAAACAATACTGCTAGATATTGGGCTCAACAACTAAGTAAATATCCTTGTGTATTGAGCTTAGAAACAAGAAACTCAAAGATGTCCTTCTGCATGCACTAGATACTTACAAGTAGTTCAAGGCTAGCATACTTGGAAACCCTAGAGCATTCTGATAAGGCTCAATTAGAGTATATTCAAATTAAATGGTTAGGTGCTCACATCTCTTAGAATAGTTTAAGAAGATTAGTGATCTAACGAAACCTTGAGTACCCCTTTGGAATGGATCATCTTGTTGTCAAGTTCAAAGAGTGATCCCATATTGCTAAGCAAGGACCTTGTATATGGTAACTGTTAGTCCCCGGAAAGGAACTCATACTTTTGTAATATATATTCTGAAAAGTCACACGCATCATGAAAAGGCATAACGCAAAGTTGTAACCTTTGGGGGAATATTAATGAAAAAATTCACGTGAAGCAAATAGGTAGACGCCCGACTGTTCGTCTGGGCGGAAGCCGGAAGCGAAGCGCTGTTTGCCAACCTTTGTGTAGTACTGTGTCTTCTGTCAATTCTGTTGATTAAGTCTAATCATTAAGTGAAGTTAAACAAAGTATTAAGTAAATTGATTAACGCGATAAGTGAAGAAGTTGTACGCTACACTGTCTGATGTGGAAGTGTATTGAGGAATGTATCCGAACCATTACTGGAAGATAATCTAGATTAACGTGTTATTTCAGTGAAGTAGTATAGTACTACTCTGCAGATTGGGAAAATACAAACAAGGCCTCTGTTTACAGACCCCGAACCATCCCAAGAACCCAGAACTAAAAATAGATTAAACTAGTGAAGGTTTAAACACTAGTGCCGTCTGTGGGAAATGGAGTAGCCGTTTGCATCGAAGATTAAAGATTTAGGAAGAATTCTTTGATATATGCCTGTAACACATTCCGATGAATCATACCCCAAATACCGCAGAGATCAATATCCCCGGGTAGTTCCGAATCTATTAGGAACACCCCCTGGTGGTAGAAGTACAGGAACATTAAGTTCAGTTGCAAAAGGTTCAGTACAGTTAGCCAACAACAATTCTGGTGGTAGTTTGGTAGCACACAGTGAGAATCTGGTTCGTTCCGGTGCGAGTCTGGTACCTTCTAGAGAAAGTGCGGTGATTTTTGGTTGTACAGAGGCATAGTGCGGAGACAATTTCGCATTATTTGGTCAGAATCTAGTCACTTTTGGTGATAGGTTCGCGTTATCCGATGAGAATGTTTCTGACGACAGTGCAATCTGATCCGGTGAGAATTTGACGATTTTCGGTGAGAGTTCGGTATTAATTACTTGGTAACGATTCGAAGCTTTTCGGTGAGACTGCGGTGCCGTCGGTGGACACCTATTGCGTTCACCATTTTTTGATGCAAGTTTAGCTAATTTTGATACCAAAGTTGAGGAAGGGCTGATAGATTTGTAGTTAAGCCATCGGTTCAATGACATTTTCAGACTGGAAAGTGAGCAGGTCGATCATACAGTCCAGGAAGATCAAGAGATACCTCCCCAAAATTTAGGTAACAACAATGCCAATAACAATAGCACCATGAGTGGCACACAACAACAACAACAAACACCGCCACAGCCGCAACCACAACATCAGCAGCAACAGGTTATCCCACCAGGCCCGGTACGAGCGGGAGTCACACATACCAAATTTGGAGGATTTTCAGGGGATGATCCCGATGTGCATGTACGGACCTTTGAGATTAATTATGCAGTTCTGAATTATCCTGCAGATTTTGCGTATAAAGCTATTGTGTTCCAGTCAACCCTGGTTAATGAAGCTACACGATGGCTAACCGAATATGATTTGAACCACTTTCAGCAGTATGATGATGTGAAGGATGCCTTTCTACAATGGTTTTGGTAAAAGAAGAACCCCGCCAAAATTTTTAATTACTTGTAGAACAATAGGCAGAAACCACACAAAACTGTAAAAGATTATGCCACGCTATTCCGGACTCATTTACGGTAGTTGCCACTAGCACATGCTAATTTACTAGATGATGTTATCACACAGTGGATCATCAATGGATTCAAGCCCCAATTGAAGCAGATTATGATCATACGGTGCGTGGGCGGAATGACTTTGAATGTCCTAATTGCTATGGCACTACAATTAGAAAATAAGGTGGGTGGATTCACCGAAGACCTAGAGTGGCTGAAAGCATCCAGGAAATCCAATGAGGATCCTTTGAAATAGATATACTGTACTAAATGCAAAAATCCAGGGCAGAGCAGCTCAACATGTGCACTAAATCAACTGTATTGTGCCATTTTCCACACAACAGACCACACTACGGAGACTTGCCCTTACAATGTCAAGGTACAGAACAGAGCAGCTGTTAATGCCATCCTTGAGGAACAAGGGCAACCGACCAGCCATTATGTCCCACCATAGATGAGGAATACCCAGTACTAGGGATACATGAATTATCAAGAAGGACGGTCAAATAATTTTGGACAAGCCCGGTGGAATGCAAGTCCATTAGGAGAAGGTACATCTCCCCTAGCCCCGAAATGTCATTTTTGTGGTGAAATTGGGCATATCCGAAGGTTTTGCAAAGATGTAGCGGAGTATGAAAAAAAGAAAAAAGAACGACAACATCCAATGGCAAAATCTGACTCATACACTACCAGAGTCCATACCGGAGACCGTACCGGAAACAGCCAACTAATGCAGTGTGGGATGCGATGTCCAAGGCATCAATTCCATTGCCCTTGGGTCAACTATTGGCTTTGTTCGCGGGAGTACGTCAACAGTTCTAGTAGCAGGTCAGCCTAGGACCCTCGAGTACTCCCGCAACAGCCACAATTCAATCGGAATTGGACCCAATGTTGGACCATACGATACCACTGATTATGGTATGGTACAAAAATCATAAAATCACACAAGTCTTAATTGATGGAGGATCTGGTGTCAACATTGCCATAACAACACTTTGCAAACGGCTGGGGTGGATGCAAATTGAACCTGTTCAATTCTTTGTACACATGGTTGATCCATCTGGAGTCCATCCGGTGGGCTTCGTGTGAGATATTCCGATCACTCTACAAGGTTCTATTTTCAAAATGACCTTTTTTGTGCTGGAGTTGCCAGAGTCGAGCCTGGACTACAATCTACTCTTTGGACATCCTTGGCTAAAACAAGCTAAGGTAGTGCAAGACTAGTCAACGCATGAATTAGTCTTTAAAAATAATCACTGAAAATATGTTGTCCCATTGGACGACATGAAACCCTGTGATTTACATGCACGACCATACTTAGCGGAGCATGTACACATGTTGGATGGTCTCTCCGATGATGAGGAGGAAGCTTTTCTTATCGCCAACAAGGATCTGATGGCACTTGGCACTGTGGATTTATAAACAGTGGCTAATAACTAGAGTCCGGCAGCTTGTACAGTGATACCACTGATCAGAGCGCATGAGTCAAGCATAGAACAGACCTTGGATGATGCAATGCTCCAACAATTACTTCATTCAGGAGACGATTTGGAGAAACTCTAGCAGTTCTATGTACCGGAAGATCAGTTGATCACCTGCAATTTAGGTGACCAAACCAACCCACGACCAGTAAAAATAAAAGCAGGACTATCCGAGACCTTCCAAGAGCACCTGTTACAGCTGCTACGAGAATTCGCTGATGTGTTTGCATGGGATTATAGAGACATGAAGGGGTTGGACCCACGAATTTATCAACACAGAGTGGTGTTGAAACCGGATGCAAGACCCATCAAACAACCCAATTACAGGATGAATCCTAACTATGTGGTAGAAGTTAAAGCCGAACTTGATTGATTGTTGAAGGTGGGATTTATTATGCCTATTGAGCATGCAGAATGGATCTCTCCATTGTTATAGTTTCGAAGAAAAACAAGCAGCTACAGATATGTGTGGACTACCGAAAGCTCAATGCCGCAACCGTACCTGATCCATTTCCGTTGCCGTTCCTGGATACCATGCTAGATGACGTGGCTGGTAGGGAAATGTATTCCTTTCTATATGGATATAGTGGTTATAATCAAGTCCAAACGGTCAAGCAGGATATACCCAAGATTGCATTTATTACAAACTGGGGTGTCTATGCTGTACCGTAATGTGGTTTGGATTACATAATGCTCCCAATACGTTCTAATGCTACATGCAAGAAATTTTTTCCCCTTATCTCACCACATTTATGAGAGTGTATCTGGATGATTTCTCGTTATCCGATGCTACGTCGGCGCTCCTGTACCATTTACGATGTTACTTTTCAAAGTGTCGGGAATACCGATTGTGTTTGAACCCGAACAAATCGGTATTCTCTGTATCCTGTGGCAAGTTGCTCGGACACGTTATTTCCAAACAAGGTACTCAGGTGGATCCTGACAAAGTGAAGGCCGTACTGGAGGCTCCTACTCCTAAGACACCTAAAGACGTGATGCGGTTTTTGGACCAAATCCAGTGGCATGGGTGGCATCTATGTTGGCTTACTCATCTGGCAATACCACTTAATCCATTGATAACCAGTAGCCCACATTAGTTCAAATGGACAGAAGAGTGACAACTTTCTTTTGACCGGTTGAAATCATTGTTAACTCAGGCTCTCATTTGACAAGCACCAAATTGGGAATTGCCCTTGCATGTCTTTGTGGATGCATCCGACAGTGCCATTGGAAGCGTGTTGATGCAGCAGACAGATAAATGGTTTCGTCCCGTATATTATATATGCGAGTCATAGATTGGCCGCGGTAGAACGTAACTATTCAATTATTGAACGAGAATGTCTTGGCTTAGTATATTTTGTGAAAAAATTTTGACATTATCTGTTGGGCAGACGCTTCACCTTCCACGTAGATCATGCTGCATTGGTGTATCTTGTGCGACAACAACATTTGGGTGGACGACTAGCACGGTGGGCCTTGTTGCTTCAAGAATTTGATTACTCCGTCGTACATTGACCAGGGTCAGCACATGCTCTTGCTGACTTTCTCTCTCGATTGGATTTCGATGAGCCTCCGAAGGGCATTGATGATACCACACCAGCCATCTATGCAGTGGAGACAATACAAGATGATCAACAGGAATTACCGGCTCCTTCTTCTTACTATGATACCTTGCTTTTGTTCTTGACTAGTGGATGTCCGCCTAGTATTATTTCTTCAGCTGCTAGAGGAAGACTAGCCACGTACAATCGATGCTTTTGGATGATTGTCGGACAATTATATTACATGGACCATTCAGGCATTTTCAGGCCTTTTTACTCCATGATCAATACTGTCTCCGGAGAACCCGTCAATTTCACATCCTTTTTCTTTTGACGCATTCACCGTGAATGCTTAGCAGTTACAAAACAATTAGCCAAGCATGACATTCCTTGCACTCGATTACCCCATCTCCTTACCCTTCTCCTTCCGGTGCTCCAAGCCGCACAACCCCCCCCCCCAACCAATACTATTCTGTTACACAAGGAATCTACACACATGCTGGAAGATGACGCGGATGAAGACCTGCTTCATTTTTTTCAATAAAAATGCAGACGCATTAGCCCATTGCAAAGCCAGGTGCAGGGTTCCACTACGGTTCAAGAAGTTGAACTCTTTCATGGCACCACCACTTCCTTACATGTAGAATCAGTCTTGCCTTCTCCTAATCAGCAGCCGGACAAGGACATTATTATGGAAGATGTAGCCGAAGTCTCATCACGGGAGGAATCTCAGCAACTGGATGCTGAGGTTGTGAAGGAGATAGCGGAAGCTACCGTTGTTACAGATTGTCAACCTCTTTCTTCACCAACCGCAGATGCCCAAGCAGATGCAGTCAATGAAACCGCAGATGCCCAAGCAGATGCAGTCAATCAATTGATTGGAAATGCAGAGGCAGTTATCGAAGCTGCCTTGTCACTACCACCAATTGAGACTGGAATAGTTTTGGTTCTGATTACCCTTATCCCTCTTCCTCCTCCAACTACCCTTTTTGATACTCCTGCCGTTCTTCTCGTTGTGCCTTCAACTGATATTCGTGAGGCATCAACCCATCTCCTCTCTTCTCCCGACTACTCTCCACCCTCCTCACTTCATCTGTTCTCTGCCTCATCATCACAGCCTACTCCTTCTCTTCCCCCCCAGTAGTAATGTTCAAGGAATTGGATTCTATGGGCCAACGTCTCATTCAATTTTCTCAATAGCTGCCTTTCCAGATGAAGATGGCAACTCAAACAATTCAACAGGAATTGCAGCGCAAGGCTGATCTTCTAGAAGCAGATATTGCACCCCCTCAAGAGGAATTGCTCGCTGCAAAGGCTGAGACCAGTACCTGCAAAGAGCAAATTCATCCTTTACAAGCCGAATTGAATGAGAAGAACGTTCTCCTTGCTACTCGCGATGAAGAAATTTCTCAATTGGAACAAATGGTACGTGATAAAGAAGATGCTTGGGTTGCACTAGGAAATTTACTGGAGGATAACCGCGCATATCTTGCTATGGTAGAGCAAAAAGGACAGGAAATGGATGACCTTGCCATGCAAACCACTACAGAGTTAAAGCAGGTGTCCGAAGACCTTTTTTAGAAAGGTCATGATTTGGAGGCGGAGATTGGCCAGGCTATTCAGTTAAAGGAGATGGAAGCGATTAAACAGGAGAGAGAGGATTATTATAAAACCATGCAGTTTCAAGCGTAGGAACTTGACAGAAGAGAAAAACAGTTAGGAGCTCAGGCAGACACGCTCTCATGAATTGATGCAGATATAGCAGAAATGAAGCTGCGACGAGACACTGCTCTGTCCAATGATTTTTATTTATAGGAATCTTTTTTGCACACTCAGACCGAATTACTTATCAGCCAGGTTATAGGTGCTAGTTCGGTTAGAACTAATGCACAACTTATCTTACCAGCTATTTTGAAAGATATGCTAGATTCCCTCAAGTAGAAGATTACCCATACATTTAAATTAGCTTGGACAATGTATATTCAAGGAATCATAGAAGAACCTTGATTTTGTAATCACCATTTTTGGGTTCGAGTCCACCATGTGTGTCAGTGTTAGCTGCCAGAAAGGAACTCATACTTTTGTAATATATATTCTAAAAAGTCGCATGCATCATGAAAAGACGTAGCGCAAAGTTGTAACCTTTGGGGGAAGATTAATGAAAAAAGTCGTGTGAAGCAGATAGGTAGACGCCCGACTGTTCGTCTGGGCAGAAGCCAGAAGTGAAGCATTGTTTGCCAACCTCTGTGTAATACTGTGTCTTCTGTCAATTCTCTTGATTAAGTCTAATCATCAAGTGAAGTTAAACGAAGTATTAAGTAAATTGATTAACGCGATAAGTGAAGCAGTTGTACACTACACTATCTGATGTGAAAGTGTGTTGAGGAACGTATCCGAACCAGTACTGGAAGATAATCCAGATTAACGTGTTATTTCAGTGAAGTAGAATAATACTACTCTGTAGATTGGGAAAATACAAACAGGGCCTTTGTTTACAAATCCTTAACCATCCCAAGAACCTAGAGCTGAAAATAGATTAGACTGGCGAAGGTTTAAACAGTAACTAACTACTTATGTGATAGGAAACATATGTTTATATCGGTCTTACTAGCCCACCCAAGGCTTCTCCAAGGCTTATGACTAAGGGGCCAACAAAGACATAGACCTTGGCATACCTTGTCATCGGAGTCACTGAATTCACCATCGGCATTTGCTATGTGTGAGGGGGGACCTCAAGGATCAAGGAAGTCTGCAATTCTCTGTAATTCTTGGGAGTCACCCATCCTTGTTTGTTCCTCCTAGAGGTCACTTAACTAACAGATCTCTTGCCACTAAGTTACACTATTGTGGTGCTTGAGGAAGGGGAAAGAATAAGGTTCACATTACCTTGAACATGTTTTGCGCCCTCAAAGCTTCATTCTTTATTTTCAAAGCGTATTTTGAAGAATTTTTGGGATTCTTTTTGGAGCCATTTTGGAGTACTTTCATGCACAGTTCTCTTTTACACAGATTTAGTAACAATAAGAAGAGTGTTCTTTATACGTTTGTGAAAAAAACAATATCTAGATCTGGGGCTATGTTTTCACGTGCACTAGTAAATATACACGTCTCTTGAAAGGTTTTCAATTGTGGTGAAGGGAGCCATCGCATGTTTATTAAGGTTTTTTTGAGCCTAAAGAAAAGAGTTGATAGAAACTTGTAAGTGTTTTTGGCTAGTGTTTAGTCTATGAAATCAGCCTTTCAGTGCCATTTATATTGAGCACATATGCACTATGTATGCTTCTATGGATACCACTTATGTACGTCCATGTGTTCATTGATATAACGATTGTTTTTTTGGCATAAAGCCTTTTATGTTTGATAAAGAGGGTCTTGGTGAGGTTTTCTTGATGAGGAGAGACCTAAATTTTGAGTGAGTTCTCTATCATCATGGCATCACAAATCTCAAGCACATCTTGTGGATCTGGGTCTACTACCATAGGAGCTATAATCTGCAAGGAAAAGACTATTTTGAGATGCAAAAATTTGAATACACAGACTTTGCTTTATGGAAAAATCAGATTAAAGATAGTGCTGATTTAAAGGAGAGAGTGAAAGCTAGTAAACGGAATCTCAAAGAAGTATCTTGATATGCATAATGATGGTTGGGATGTGTTGGATGAAATGGCCAGGTATACCATTCGATTGCACCTGGAAGATAATGTTTACTTTACAATATTGGACTTTGAAAGTGTATAGGAGCTTTGGAAGAAGTTATGCAATACATATGAGAAATAAAATTACATCAATTAAAGTGTTTTTTATAAGAAAATTATATCATCTTTGCATGAAGGATAGAGATAGTGTTGCTTATCATCTAAATGCATTTGAAGTTATATTCTCCCAGTTATAGGCTCATAAAAATGGAGATGGACAATGAAACGAATTTAGTGTTGTTGTTATCCACCTCAACATCATCATGGGATATGTTTCACACAAGTATTAGCAATAGTGCACCTGGTGGTAAACTAGTCTATGATGACATATGTGGAGCACTCTTGAGTGAGGAGATTTTTAGAAAATGTATGGTTGGCAAACAGAGTGGAGATGCATACAATGTTCATGATTCTTACCAAGGAAAGAATCAGCAACATGGCAAGAGCATGAGCAAGGAAAAGAATGGTCAATAGAATAAGATTAGAATTAAATCATTGAAGAGGGATCTCAAATGCCATTATTATCATAAAAAGGTCACATGAAGGATTGCTATGTGTTAATGAACACTAAATGTAAACAAAAAAATGTTGATGGGAATTTTAAATAGCTACCTGGAGCATCTGCTTTGACACTAAAGATTGGAGAAATCAATGCTCTTTCTGATGATGATGATGTGTTGACACTTGATAATAATATGGCTACTGAGGCTCTTATGGCTGATTCTCTTTCCCACACATGGCTACTAGATTCTGGTGCTTCTTTCTATGTGACACCACATAGAGAATGGATCTCTACTTATGCAACAAAGTCTCTTGGTACTATGAGACTTGGTGACTCTTAATAGTGTGAGGTTGTTGGGATTGGAGATGTGGTTGTGCAGTCCATTGATGGTTCAAAATTTACTATGCATGATGTACACCATACCTCAATTATCATGAAGTTTGATGTCATTCTTTCAACTTGATGACCTTGGTTACAAGGTGGTTTTCTATGCTCATTCATTTTGCATATCAAAGGGCAATATGGTTATTGGAAAGGGAAGCAAAGTTGGCTCACTTTATCCTTTATTTGTATCATAGAAAGAAACCTTGTTAGTTATTATTGAAGTGCCTATGGCTTGTATTTGGCATGGCCATTTGGGCCACATATTGTGTAGTGGAATGGAAAATATTTCTCTTTTTGCTACTTACATGTGTTATCTTTCTTTGAGTTTTCATTTTGTGAGCATTTGTCAATATGGAAAATAAACTAGGAATGCGCATAAAGCACACATTGACTCTTCAATTCAGCCTTTAGATCTCATTCATAGATATGTGAGTGGTCCTGTGCCCACAAGGTCAATAGGTGGTTCTTTTTACTTTTTTTCACTTTCATAGATGATGTGACTAGAAAATTTTGGGTATATCACATCAAATCAAAAGATGAGGTATTTCCTATTTTTAGAAAATTGTTGCTTTAGTTGCAACTGAAAAAAGAGCTAATATTTAGGATTTACCTTAAGATAATGGGGGTGAGTATACCTCACATGTATTCAACCTTTTCTGTCAGTCTAGATGAAATTGTAAAGAGTTTAGAAATCCTTATACCTTAGTATTGAATGGTGTAGTTGAAAGGATGAATGTTGCATCATGCAAACCTTTCACAAGGCTTTTGGGAAAAAATAGTATTGAATTTAGTTCATGTGATTAACCTTTCACCTAGTAATACCAAAGGTATGAAAGTGGCACAAGAGTTATGGACATCAAATCCACCATATTATGATCATCTTCGAGTTTGTGGGTGTCAAGCATATGTTCATATACTGAAGAATCTTAGAAAAAAGTTGGAGCAAAAGTCAAAGTAATGATTTTTTCTTGGATATGGTCAAGAAGCACAATTTGGAAATCGTTTATGGGAGCCTCAAACATGGTCAGTGATTAGAGGCAGTGGTGTCATTTTCAATGAGTCTAAGATGTATAAACATCCTATTATAGAGGTTGAAGTGAGAGGAGTGGTGTTTGAGGATATTAGTCCTCTAATTCACATGCATAAAATATTACACATAGGGATTATCATAAAAATTTCCAATGAGATTAGTCCGCAAATTTTCCTATCCAACAATCATTGAGACGCTATACACATGTCTTGCATTGACCTGAGAGATATGTTCCAGGTTTGGGATATGATATGCTAACAGATGCGGGTGAGCCTTGTTGCTTCAAAGAGGCTATGTAGATAGAAGATCATGTCGTGTGGGAGCGTGCCATGAGGAATGAATTGGATTCTATTCACAAGAATGATACTTGGGATTTAGTACCTTTTCAAAGGCATGAAAGCTTTCCCATGTAAATGGGTACATAATCTTAAATTCAAATCAGAAAGTGCTTCTCTAAAGTATAAAGCACCACTTGTTGCAAAGTCTTTTGAGTAACAACATGGCATTGATTCCATGGAAATATTCTCTCTAATAGTAAAGATGATGACCATACACATGTAACTTGGATTTTTGCAATGGAGAACTTAGTGCTAGTCCACTTGAATGTGAAAATGGCTTTCTTGCATGGAGATCTTACAGATGAAATCTATATGAAACAAATAGTGGGTTATGTAGTGGATGATATGTGTAAAGGAGTCATGATGCTTGTGATGAATGTAGTTACATAAGCTGAGGTATTTCTCTAGCAATGCATGATAGTGGACTCTCCTTCTTGAGAGCTCCACAATAATACCTTGCTGTAGAAATAGGAACTCTGACACTACACACAGTACTTGCACAATGGCTATAGAATACACAAGAAAACACATAGTACATAATCCACAAACACTAGTTTCTTAGGTCATGAAAATGCAATCCAACGTAGAGTTTGTGGCTGACTAGGACACTGTATGTTTTATAAAAGAACATATACAAAAGTTTCCATCAACCATTTGGCCTTTCACATGGACATAAATGGTAACCATCTCCGAGTAAAGGACAATATGACCAAAGTGAGTATGGGAGAAATTTATAGAATGATCAAGAATACCTGAGTGTAAGTATATAAATTATACCTCCCACCTGATGGGCATGTTACATAGTATATAAGTAACTGTGTAAGATCATGAATGAAGTAACCCCCATCAAGTGACAACAGTGTTGAAAGCTATCCTCTAATAGAGCTTTAGTCAAAGCATCTGAAGCATTATCTAGAGTATGAACCTTCTCAAGAATGCAGTTATTTGCTAAGAAATCTCTAATGAAGTGATACTGCACATGAATGTGCTTGATCTTTTCATAATAGACTAGATTCTTAGCCAATGCAATGGCACTCTTTTTATCACTAAGCAAATGGGGTACATGTAGAGAAAGACCCATATTACAACCAATGCTATAATGCCACAAGGATTCCTTACATGCCTCACTTGCTGCAAAATACTCTGCTTTTGTGTTGGAAACAATTCTACAATCTTGATGAGCAGATCTCCAAGAGATAACACCTCCAACAAAATGGAAAATGTACCTTGATGTAGACTTATGATTGTCTACAAAACCAAAATAATCAGAATTTGTGTTACAAATAATGGATGCTTTCCATCTACCTAAGTAGAGACATTTCCATCAACTATCTCAAAGTCATATCGATCACTTCCTAATGCTTCTTTCTAGGTTAGACATATATCTACTCATAATTCCCACTACAAATGCAATGTCTAGTCTCATAGCAACCATAGCATACATGAGACTACCAACAATAGAGTGATAAGGAATTTTCTTCATGAATTCCTTTTCCTCATTAGATTTGGGACAATCATCCTTGCTCAATTTCACATATGTGGGTAAAGGTGTACTCAATGCCTTTCCACCCTACATATTGATCTTGTGAAGTACTTTGGTTATTTACTCACTTTGAGAAAACTATATGCATCTTTTATTCCTATCATGAGTAATGCACATACCAAGAATATGCTTGGCATCCCCCAAATCCTTCATATTAAATGTCTAACTCAAATTCTTTTTAAGAATTGACAATTCAAACGAGGACTTCCAGGCAATCAACATATCATCAAGATAAAGCATCAATCATATCAAGATTCCATCTCAACATCTCTTTGTATAGATACAATGATCCTCATGCGTTCAAGAATAACCTTGAGACTTCATAAAAGCATCAAAAGTTTGGTACCACTATCTAGGGGAATATTTAAGTCCATAAAAGCTGTTCTTAAGCTTACAAACTAGAATTTCTTTGCCAAATCAAGCAATTGAAAAAGTATGGATTAGAGTACTAACAATCAAAATAAGAGGCATTTCAAATAGGGGTATTCAAGAAGCAAACAAGCATCTTGTATTCTATATTACTCATTCTAATATCTAGAAAACGTATAGGCAACACATGGAAGGTTGTGATAGAGAAAATAAATCCAAGACTCATAAGATCATTTAATTCAAGAGGTGATAGAAGCTTTCTGAATCTTAAACATCACGAAGTTGATTCAAGTTATCTTGAATAAAAGCCGTCCCTACACAACTATGAATGGCCTTACCAAGGATAAAAAATTTAGAAGGAAGGGTGTAATTTCAACATTTATGTAGTTTAGATAAGGAAAGTTTGCAGTAGAACTTTTTACACATGTATGTGTATATGAAGGAAGTGTCATTAGTGGTAGGACTAGCCAAGGTGGCCTGAGAAGACAACAAAGAATGATGCACAAAAGACAAAGAGAAGGTAGGGCTCTGATATCAAAGTGAGTAGGCAAGGAGGTCAAACAAGATCTCATAGAAAATAGGCCTCGAAAAATTTTCTAACTTTATTTTCATCAAATAGTTATCTTTATCACTACACATCCTTATAAATACTCATTTTTTGTAAAGTCAACTCCATTTCTTGCAAGGAAAGGAGTATTTGAGGTTGAGGAGCACTAAAAACGTTACATCTAAATTTTATATATCTTCGAGCTTGTTTGAGCCATCAAAGTAGCATAGGAACCTATGTTTTTAACTATGCTGGACATTAGGTCCAAAATAGGCCAAAACTAGCCAAAATCTCTAAAAGGGGCTAGAGAGCTCATTTTTAGTTTAGCTTCATAGAGATTTGACCTTCGTACGAACTCCATTGTGACTTGAACTTGAGAATAGAAGAGTCAATTATACTACTCATTGCTCTTACTTTGTGTGTGCATGTGTTTGTATGTGGGTGCATGTCATCATGCTTAGCACTCATGCGCTTGTGCATTCCTATCGCTCACGATCATCATACCTTTCTCATGTCTCCATAGATTGACATTTATTAGATGAATCTTCACCTTGTTGGTACTTCCATTGTGCTAGAATGACACTAAATTTGGCTCCTTTGCTAGGGAGGAATATTTGATGATGAGCGTGTGATGATAAGATGTAGAGTCATGATGTTGGAATTTCTTGTAAGTAGCTATTTTCTCTATTTTCTTTAGTTTTTCATCTCCACCATCTCCAATCTCCATACATATCCTTATTCACCAAAAAAATTATATTTTGATCATATCTCCACCTTCCATATCCATTCCCTCATTTCCCTTATCACAGAAAGTGACGGAGAGCGATTGTGTTTTCTATTTGTGCATGGTTGTAAGTGTTTTCTATAGGAATCTATTGGATCATCACCTCTAGTAGCATCATCAAGTAATGATAAAACTCTATCGGTGGCCCGTGGTGATTGGTTTGTTTATCATGATAGACAAAAAAACAACGTGTTTTGTTTGCATCATACACATGATAGAAACGTCACAATGAGCATCCCAAAAATCTACATGCATGTGCCTAATTCCCATTTTCCTGGTCTATCATGATAGATAAAAACCATGATAGACACATGTGCTATCATGATAGACTAGTGTATTATAATAGAAACCATCTATCGTAACAAGAGACACTTGCGACAAAGACCATATATCACGATAGACCCATCTATAGTAGTAGACCAAAAAGCACGATAGGTGATAGACATCATCTATCAAAATAGATGCCCCATGATAGATGATAGAGACCATCTATCACGATAGACAATCCCATTCATCACGATGCACACTTGTTTATCACACCACACACACTTTACGATATATGATAGAGTCATCTTTCATGATAGATAGGCTGTCTATTATGGTATACTAATATTTATGATAGACAATACATACTCTCTATCATGATAGACCCATCTATCATGATAGAAGAAAATATGCCATAGAGCGATCATGATAGACACAAATCCATGATAGACATGCAATTTTGCATTTTTGGTTAGCACATAAAATTTTGGCCGATTAGAGCCTAATTTTGGGACTTTTCTAGGGTCTTTGGATCTTACTTAGTAGCAATCCAAGGTGTAGTCTCTAAACAAAGCTTGGGAGAGCGTCCTGAGACTTGAAGCATTTTCAAAGTATGATACTCAAGGTTGGAAGGTTACTCAACCCCCTTGATCAAATTTTATCCTAGGCTAACTACAAATAGGTGAAATTGAATGGCTAGAGTGATGATAGGAATTGATCAAGTTCAAGAAACCTTATGTTGCTCTAGCACAATGGTGAGAACCACGTTAAGAAGCTCCACCTCCTTAATGTCAATCCGCGGAAGAGATAGGAGTGATATGAAGATCGTGAACGTGAGATGAAGTGAGAGTGAAGGTGAGAAGCACAAAGATGCACACACACATACACACACACAATGAAGAGACAAGCAAGACACAATGGAAGGTGGGAAAATAGCTCTATTACTCAAGAACACTCTTACAAGCTCAAACTAGCTCTAGGCTCACACTAACCAAAATGAATCAACCCCAAAAATGAGCTCTCTAGCTCTTTTTATAGTTTCTAGACTAGTTTTGACCGGTTTCACATCTAGTGACCGGCATAGTTAAAAAATAGGTCCTAGAGGCTATTTGGAAGGGTAAACGATGTCTAAAAATAACGAAAATTGGTACGCGCATTCTACCTAAGCTCCTCAAGCTCGAGGACTCCTCGGCTTGCACAAAATGGAGCTATGAATTAGAAAATGGGATTTTGTCTATATTACATATGTTACAAGAGTGATGAAAATCACTGTTGGATGTTTGAAGAGGTAATAACAACATAGTTGTTTGAAAAATGATCCGACTGGCTCCCTGCTCCGTTGTTACATGCTTCCGCGTCGTCTGTGCCTCTGGCTGCTTCCAACACCCCCCTCCCTCTCGCTTCTGTCGTCCCTGACAGAACCTTGTTGTGCGGTCTGCCGGATGTAGTTTTGTAGGAGGTCGTGAGCGAGGGTGTGCTCAGATACTCGAATGCCTCGGGCCAGATCAGCCTCGAGTTTCTCCCAATCTATTGGTTGCGGTTCGTCGGATGGTGGGAGTCTGTAATGCGTGGAATACACCAACTGTTCGCAGGCAAATAATTGCAATAAGTGAGTCGGCCTGCTGATGAACACTTCAGAGTGGTATTCCCAAAAGCCGGTTGTGAACATTTCTTCGAATGTCTGCTTGTAGCACGCCGGTAAGTACTTGACTCTGCAATGCCAGGCATAACATACCCGGAGCGATGGCGTCGTACTCATGTCATATGCGAGATCCAAGTTGCCATGCTCAAAACCTGGGGTATTAACATGTGGTGCTTTGACTCGCCGGAAGACTTTAAATATCATTTGCATCATGTCAAATATCTTGACAGTCATATGCGCTGCTATATCGTCCATATATCTCAAGCGAGGGAGCCAGTGACGAATCGTTGCCATCATGTAGCCAACGGTCGGTGGTCCTGTAGGTGGCCTGAAATATGGGTAGTTCAGCCAGTCTTGGCACTGCTTATTGTTTTGTACTTTGATAGCAAAGGCAGTCCAGGAGCGGCGTCGTGGCACTGGTCCCCAACACGGATTGTATTTTAAATGTAAAGGTGCCTTAACCCATGTGCTCATCATTTCAGGGTACTCTTGTAAAAGACGTGTACGCCAATCTGGTTGATAAATAGTGCCTTGTTGCGCATCCAGTGGCAAGTCTTCAGGCTCAAATTGAGTTGCATGTGAGGGCTTCTTGCCAGTTCGCTTCTCTATGGCCAACTGGTATTCGGCCATTAGCATGAAGTATGGTTTGTATTGAAGTTCATGCCCAGATATGTACCTGCGTGGGGCCAATTGAGCAAAGTAGGGAGATTGCAAAATTCTTTCTTCGATCATGGCCATTGCATGTAGCTGGGCCTCGACTCTAGCTGAGTGCGTTGTTCCTATTTCCTCAACAGTTTTCATCCATGCGGGGGTCGGAAGTTCGTACGTCATCTGACCTTCGGTCGTGATGCGTCCGCCTGGGATGGGTTGTGGCTCGTACGCTTCTTCAAATGTTTCCTCCACCGGAACGGTTATGTTCTCGTCGTCAGCTGGGATCTCCGGGGGGGAGTCAGGCCGTGGTGGTGCTTCATATACATCTATGCGTGATTGGAGTGTGGTTACCTGGGCCCGTAATGCGTTGAGTTCCTCTATGAGGTCAGGGGAGGGGTCCACAGGTTCTGGTACTTCTGCTGCTACTTGTACTTGTTGTGGTGCCGGTTCTCTGAGCTGTAGTAGCTTGTGATCTTCTTTTAACTTCTGATGCTCTTCGTTCATTCGATCATAGTCCTCTAGCAATCTCACGTGATCCTCTAGCAACATTTGCATCGATTCGGATGGGATTGCCTTGAATCTGCTAGGACTTAAGGGTTGTTCTGGATGGTCCAATGCCGCTTCCAAATTCTCTCTATTCTGCTCTTGGAGTCTCTGGTTCTCCTCTTTTGCTGCGGCTAGGTGTCTCCTGAGTAAGCCCATATTCCTTGTCAACGTCGCATTGCGTACTGTCTGGGCTCTTAATAAATTATCCAGATCAGCAGTTGCCTCTTTTGTTTTCTCTTCACTTTCTAGTTCTAGCTTATGATATGCCTCTCGTAGTTCTTGGTATCGCGTATTTAAAGAGGCATTCTCGATTGATAATGAATTAAGCTGCGACTGTAATTCATTTGTCGTCCTCTGCAGCTGTTGATAATTGTTGCCAAGAGATGCAAACTCATCTCGTACTTGTGTCATGCATGTGATCATTTGTTGAAGTGCAGTGTCTATGGTTGGCGATAATAGTAATGGAGTGCTAAGTGAGGATGCAGTGGAAGTAGATGCAGCGGGAATGGGAAATGGGGTTGGGAAGGTGGATGCAGTGGTGATTGTGGAAAATTGTGACGTACCTAAATATGATGGTGCTGCGAGTGGAGTGGGTGCTGGTGCGGTGGGTGGTGAGATGTCCATGTCACTGGACGTGTCAAGTGTGGTGACTGTGAAAAGTGGTGTGTATGTGGGTGGTTGTGTCGGTGTGAAGACGGGATTTACAAATGTAGAGTAATTTACAGGGGGAATGGCTGGAGCAGCTTGGTGAAAGGGGGAAATAGGAGTTATAGTGGGTTGGGGAGGTGAAACTGGTGAGAATGTTAATGGGGTTAGGAAGGTGAAAGGGTATCTTAAAGGTGGGGGAAAAGATGGGAAGGATGAAGGGATGAAGGGGTTAACACGGAGGCTAGGCGGGGTGGGTGCGGTCATGGTTGCATGAATGGGCAGGGTAAAGGCTGTGGCTATGTTGCCGTGGACTGGTGTGGATGTGGGCAGAGCAGGTGGGTGTGCGGGGGATACAGGATGGTTTGGTGAAACATGAGGTGAGAGAGGAGTAGATGGTGTGGATGTTATCTCAAGGATAGTGGTAGTATGTACAACGGTAGTATGTGGTGGGGAGTCGACTAGGGTAGCTTCTTCGGTGATGGCTCTTTCCGGACGTAGGCGTGCATCTTGCGCCTGGTGGGATGATTGAGGACCTACCGGAACTCGAATATATTCACCGGGCTTTGATAACAGGCGAACTCTGCGAGGGTCATATTGGGGGAGTGGCTTCCTTTGTAAATATCTCAGTGCTTCGACCGGGCCAATGGATTGGACCAGTTCTCTGAACCCTCTGATGTAAACTTCTTCAAACCCTCCGGAGATGAGTTCCTGTTCGATTATGGTTTGGCTCTCTTCTTCAGTCAATTTCTTTCGTGCCCAGACTTTCTCCATCGTGCGATATAATTTCTTGATTGCCAGCGTGTAAGCTGCTGCTTCGAAAGTCTCCTCTTCATGCGTACTGGTGTCACCATGTGCATCGGTTTGTTGGCCCTGGCCATCTGTCTGTTCTTGTTCTGGGGAATCATGCGTGCCCTGGCTGGCTTCATCGTCACCTTCATCGTCATCAGATGCTGTTCTTTCGTCATCAGAGCTCGACACGAGCTGTCCTTGTGGCTGACCCCTGGGTGTGGTAGGGTAACTCGGTCTTTCATATTCTTGAGAAAAGAACTGTCCTTCTGAAAACTGGAACTCATTAGAAAATGCATCAGGCATCTCAAAATCGAATGTTGTGTTTATTGGTTCTGCCTCCATGTGTGGTATTGGGAAAGAAAAGGCTTCCGCACCAATAGTGGTGGGAGCTTCTGCTGTCGTGGGGGTGGGTTCTGTGGTTGTAGCTGCTTGAGGTGCAACGGTACTAGTAGTGCCCTCCGTTACCACTGGTCTAGATAACCTTATGCGAATAGGTTGTACTGTGGGAGTGGCGTCTGTCGGTGATTGCTCTGGGGAGGGTTGTGGTGATGGTGACCCTGGCACTTGAAGGCAAGGAATAGTGCCTCTCATGCGCTTACCTGCCCGTGCTCTGCTAGGCTTCCTGGCTTTCTTCGTCGTTCCTTTGAATGCCTTCAGCTCTTCTCCTGTTAAGGCACGTTCAATTGGCAAGTCATAAGCCAAGCACATATAAACAATTCTTGTCAGCGCACAACATCCATTAAGCACTTTCTTTCGTTCCCATCTGTGTTGTGCCAAATACATTTGATCAATGATCCAGCTCGCCAGATCGACAGTCTGAGGTCCAGTACAGGCTAAGTATAATCCAAACCATATTCTTTTATGTGGCATGGTGAATCTGTCCTGAGCGGGGAATGCAAAATGTTGCATGCATATCCGTAGCGGCTTTGACAGCTCAGGTGTAATTGCTGAGATCTCCTCCCACTTAGTGACATCACCACGCTTCATCTGCTCTAGGACTAGTCGTTCTTTCTCCGTTGGAGTGTGGGTTCCATGTATTTTGATGGCGGCTCTGATTAAATCCTTTGAAAGATAAAATCTTTTGTAAGGTGGATCTTCCACTAAAGAAGGTAAGATAAAGGTTCCTGGGATATCCTTATTCTCTGAGGCCAGCAAAGTAGTGATTAAATAATAACACCTATAAAAGTCAGGTTTGGGTAGAGGATCACTGAAATACTCCGTGAAACCGGCTCTGGCCCAAACATGAGTTAAGTCCTGGGTGTTCTGTAGGTCTTCGAATTCCCTGGAGAAAAATTGGTACTTGCCCCATGTGCGATCGTCAAATGTCATATTTGCTTCAAAGATGAAATCAGCATCAGATAAGGGTCCTGCTAGGCCTTGGAACCAGTGAGAGTTACGGTGTATCTTTTCTGTGTAGCCCATAGGTGGGTTATCGATCGGCATGGGCCCTGGAAATCCTTGGAATTCTGGCGGTGGAGCAGTCGGGTGGGATTCTGCTCGTAAAACATTGAGGGGCACTGCCGCCACGCTGGGGCCTGCTTCTGCTGGTCCTGCTTCGGTTTGCATGATGATTGATGCGCTAATGAGAAAGATCTGCTACAAAAGATTAACACATTAGCATGGAAATTAATTATGATCCCATTAAAGTGAGACCGCAATCCCTTTCCATAACTGATGCGTTACCCGTGTAGCCAAGTGCTGTGATGTGATGGATGCAATGCTTCTTGTAGCACTAATGCAGGTCTCTAGACACCTACACTTCTCAGATTAGGTATACATTTCTTGATGAGATGAGATTATGAGTGATGTGTGATGATGGTGGGTGAATTTATACAAGGTTTAAAGGTTAGTGATTTATTACAAGGTTGTATATTAGTCGGGGGGCAGTTAGACAATGGGTTAGGGGAAGACGGTTGGACACGCTTCGGTATCCATTTCCTAAGAGTCCTTGAGTGGGTGGCGGGTTTCTGCTGAGGTACAAAAAGTGATATCGGGTTTGGTGGTATTGAAGGATGAAAGGATGTCGGAGGGGTATATATTACATGGCTAGAGGATTGGGCTATAATACATTGTTTGGGTACCCAAATCTGCGTGGGTGTGGGTCTATGGGTAAGATATTTCTTGGCGATCCAAATTTGTCGAATGCTCGGACTTGTAGAAGAAGGTAGAGGGGATGGTGGATACTGATTCTGTTTCTGCCCTGCCTTTTTCTTGTCGATTTCTGCTTGGTTGGAGTTCTTCGGTGTTTTCTGTCCTTTTGGCACCCATATTTGTCTGGTGCCGCTTCCTTTGGGTGGCCTAGACTGCTTTCCTTGTTGTGTCTTCTGATACTGCCGTCGGTCAGGGTTCCTTCGTCGTGGTTGACTCTGTTGTGGTTGAGGTTGAGAGGTCGGATGGACGCTCTGCTTTGGAAAAGAAGGGAGATCCAACACTTGCGTGACCTGCCCATTAGGAAGTGATTCGTTCTTTAACTTTAATCTAGGCCAGTCCGCAGCAAGTTTGGAAGGATGAGCACCGCAGGATGGTGTGCTCGTTTGGCCGCTGATGCAACCCACCTGACCGCTGATTGTGTCCATCTGCCCTAGCGGTTGGGTAGCTGCCTCTTCTAGTTTGCAGGAAGTCCCAGGGAAGATCTCCTGTCGTCCTTCTGATTGACAACTGTCTATAGCCAAGACCGAGCGGGTTGGTGTAGACGTAACGTGATTGATCTGATGCAAAATCTTCCGGTCTTCCATCGCATGTATTTCATAGGGTCTAGGGTTACAAACCTCAGTTGGAATGCCATTAGGGAAGTCAAGCGGTATCACTCGCTTCTGTTCTAAGGTTCCAATTTGTAAGGAGCCTTGTCTAAGATTTAGGTCCACTGAGTGATCGTATAGCCAATCTTGGCCAAGGATTAGGGGTTCTATCAGGTCGTCATCATGGCACACTAGTAGCTTTGCTGTCATGGTCACATCCTTAATGAGGATAGGAAGGTCCACCTCACCCATGCAAGGGGTTTCCATGCCTCCTAGCCCTATGAGGTATGCCTCAATTGGCCGCATTTCTATTCCTGAATCCTTATAGTGGGACCATCTAATCGCACTAGTCGCAGCACCTGAGTCAATTAAAGCCCTGAGCTCTTGGCAAGGGTTGCCGTGCTCTAGCCTAACTGTAATGAATGGTCTCCTGTCCACTATGCTAGGATGAGTGGTTGACTTTACTTGACACATGGCCATGGGGTATCTGGGTGTATTTTCCAGATGGTTAGAATGTTCTCTCCCTAGTCCTTGTCTCCTTAGCTTCATGCGCTTAATGCGTTCTATGGCTTCTGCCTGAGCTTCAGCTCGTATTCTATTTTCTTCCTCCTTACGCTTCTTTGCCAACGTGAGCCGTCTAAGCATATCCTCCGTAAGAGGTTCCTGATATAACCTGACTCTGCAGCCACTAATATAATTAGGCATTATGTTTCCTTCTAAGGTGGCTAACTGTACTGCCCCACTTGTCGAGAGTCTGTTAATGATCATAGGTCCATAACCTCGCTTTTCTAACTTCCGTGCGTGTTGTTTCAGCGTATATACTAGAACTAAATCTCCTTCTTTTAGTCCTTTATCTTTCACATGTGCATCAAAATATGCTTTCTGTCGCTTCTTCGCTGCATATATTCCTGCTGCTGCCTTTAGTCTGGTTTCTCCTAATCGTTCCAAGTCCATTATTCTTGTTGATAATTCATGGCCGGTCCACTGATGTTCTTGTGCAACCTTAAGGTTCGGTATCAAGAAGTCCAAAGGAAGCACAGCATTCTGACCAAAAACCATCTGAAAGGGGGTTGCATTGAGTACGGTCTTGTAGGCCACTCGATATGCCCAAACAGCGTGGTGTAACTGTTTGTCCCAATCTGAATGTTTGTTGTTCACGAGTTTCGTCAGTACGTTACAAAGTATCTTATTAGTGCTTTCAGCCTGACCATTGGCCTGAGGATGATATGGTGCGGATTTCTTGTGAATCACCATAAAATCCTGTAACAAATATTCAATGACTTGGTTTAGAAAGTGAGTTCCTCGATCACTCACCAACTCAATAGGCAATCCATATCTTGTAAAGACATTTTCAAATAAGAATTTTGCAGTTGTGTGTGCATCATTCTTTTTTGTGGCTTTTGCCTCTACCCATTTCGTAAGATAATCTGTGGCAACAATAATATATTCCGCATGTGTACCTTTTGCAGGGGGGTTAATGGGTCCTACAAAGTCTATACCCCACTTAGAAAATGCGCGTCCGCCCATCATGGGTTTCAATGGCATTTCATCTCTGCGAGTAGGAAGTTGAGTTCTTTGGCACACATCACATCTCTTAACATAGGTATGAGCATCCATGTGAAGAGTGGGCCACCATAATCCTGCAAAGAGGATGGCTTTGATTATCCTATCGGGTCCAAAATGACCTCCTGCAACACCTTGGTGTGCAGTCTCTAGTATGCTCAGATAATCGCTTTCATGAACACATTGTCTTAGATATCCATCTCGTCCTCTTTTGTATAGATTATCGCCAATCAGTGAGTAATCTTGAGCTTCCTGCTCCAGACTACGTTGTCGAGCTAAGGTCATGCCTTGAGGGAATGTGTTCGTCCTCAAGTATGTCACTAAAGGTTCACTCCAGTCTGGTGTGAGAGACACATGATATAAAGTAGCATGCTCTACTGGTGGTCTTTCACAACAAACATGGCATTCTTTACACAGCTTGTAGACGTCTGCTTCCATTGAAGGCCAATATACTCCTAGTCTATGCAGAGTCTGTAATGTTCGATGTTTCGAATGGTGTTGCTTTAGGGCACCTACGTGTGCTAATTGCAACCAATTTGCATGTTCTGATTCATCGACACAACAAGCAAGAATCTTTTGATTATCCTGTTTATATATGCTTCCTGCTAAGATTTGGTATCTTTGAGACTTGGTAATCTCTCCTTCTTTGATCTTTATCCTAGGGTTCTTGGGTCCATATGTCAGGATAGGGACTATAGACTTAGCCCATTCTGGCGCTATCTCAAGATTAAACAAATATGCATCTGGTAAATCATCCATTACTCCTTGAGGAGCTTCTCCTGATGTTAATCTTGAAAGGTGGTCAGCTCTAAGATGTGTCTTTCCTTTCCTGACTACAACTTCAAAATCGTACTCCATGAGTAATAGAAACCAACGTATCAATCGTCCCGTGTTACATGGTTTGTTGACTAGGTACAATAGGGCTTGATGATCTGTAAAGAACTTGAATTTGTTGGCCAACAAGTAGTGTCTAAACTTCTTTACTGCGTAGATCATCCCTAATCCTTCTCGTTCCGTCGTGGTGTAATTTCTTTCTGCTGCGTTCAATTGTCTGCTTGCGTAAGCTATGGGGAGATCGATGTTACCTTCGCTCGTGGGTTGTGCTAACACACATCCTATGGCGTAATTGGATGCATCCACATGTACATGGAATGGCTTACTCCAATCTGGGGTAGTCAATATAGGTGCTGAGCACAAGCGTCGTTTAAGTTCATTGAATGAATTTTCACAATCCTCTGTCCACTCAAAATTGGTTAGAAGAGAGTACAATGGCTTGGCTATGATTGCATACATGTGTATGAATCTCCTATAATAGCCGCAATGGCCCATAAATGCCTGTACCTCTTTCACATTAGTTGGTCTAGGTAATTCTGCGATTACCTTCACCTTTTCTTCATCCGTAGAGATTCCATTTTTTGACACAATGTGTCCTAGAATTTTGCCTTGTCTGACCATGAAAACGCATTTTTCTGGGTTCAAACAAACCTGATATTCTCGACATTTGTCAAATATTTGTCTTAACTCTGGGATATGCGTTTGTCTTACATTAGAATGAGCGCATATGTCATCGACATAAACTTCCAAATTCTTGCGTAAGAATTCCTTAAAGACATGACACATGAGTCGCTGGAAAGTGGCGGGTGCATTTGTTAAGCCAAAAGGCATTACACGAAATGCAAATATGCCCCATTCAGTGGCAAAAGCTGTCTTGTGTTGATCTTCTGGAGCAATGGCTACTTGATTATAGCCTGAAAATCCGTCAAGAAAGCTGTAAACTTCCTTGCCCGCAACTCTTTCCAATAGATGTTCTGTGATAGGAAGAGGATAACTATCTCTAATTGTGGCGGCATTAACTTTTTTAAGGTTAATACACACACGCAATTTCCCATTCTTCTTAGGCACTACCACAATGGGTGATACCCATTCGGTATGCTCAATTTCGTAAATGAATCCTGCTTCTATCAAGCGATCTATCTCCTCTTTAATCTTTGCAGCATAGTTATCATTGTACGTGTAAGGTTTCTGTTTCGTAGGTTTTGCCTCTGGAGTCATAGGGATTCTATGAGAGCATATATCTGGATCTACTCCTTTCAGGTCTTTGTAACTCCAAGCAAACACATCTCTATATTCGCGCAATAGGGCAACTAGCTCTTCTTCTTCTTCAATCGTCAAATCATGCCCTATGTATGTGCATTTTTCTTCTTCTCCTTCTAGGGCAACTATTACTTTCTTGGTTTTCTCTCGGTTATCATATACTTGTCCATCATTCGCCTTTCTATTAGGCATTCGTACCATTATTCTTCTATCTTCAATTTCATATTTCTTGAAATTCTCCGGTACTTCAAATAAAGATTCTTCTTTTTCTGACATGGTTTCTTTCTTCTTTCTTTTCTTGCCTTCACTTTTGCTAGTCACTTGAGTGGCTATTCTCACGTCATTCATAACTTCCTCGTGTCTCTGAGGGTGAGTCTCTACTTCGTAAAAATATTCTTCCTCTGATGCAAAGGGTGGGTCCATGATAATTGATTCTAAATCAAAATCGCTTGCATCCTCAAATGCATCAGTGTTAGGTTCACACTCTTCTAAAATTGCATCGCCCATGATTGGCTCTATCGTGAAAACTGAAATGTCATAGCCATCCTCGTCACAGTGGGGTGTCCATTGTTCTTCATTGATGGCTACGTCCATGGTTGCTAGTATTTCTGCCCAACCGTGGGGTTCAAACTCTTCGTCTGGGAATACTACAGGTGCGTAAGCTGGATCTTGAAGGGTTCGTGGATGTTGTTCTGCACCTAAGGTCCTTGCTTCTAATCTTTCTTCCTCTTGTTTTGCAACTTTACACATCCATAAATGAGTATCCTCGTGCAACCAAGAAGGATCTGATTCTAATGAGTGCACGGATTCCGTTTCTACTTGTGTCTTATGGATGGTATTCCATTGTATTGGGGGTACGTCTCTGTGTGAATAGTCTTTAAGATTGACTTTAGTGGTCACTCCTAAATGTTGCAAGTACAACGAATTAGTTCCCCAATCTTGTACAATTTGCAACTGACGCATGAATGGTCGTCCCAATATCATCTCATAAGCATGATTTTTACTAAAATCACAAATGGCAAAGGTATGCTCAAATTCTACACCACAAGTGGTGAGAGATATTCCTTCTAGTAAGCCTAATGGTTTTTCTATGTGTCCGTCAGCCATTTGTAGCTTCATCCTGGTAGGTTTGAGTGCTGGCTTACCCCAACGTTTCCATAAAGCGGTGGTAGCTATGGCTACTCCGGCTCCTGAATCTAGGATGGCTTTCGTGGTGTAGCCCTGATGGGTTATTGGAAGATATGTGTTACCTTCCTCTCCTTCGCTTACGTCTCCGATCTTTTCCACTGGTATCTCTGGTACCTTATTATGTGATCCTATTTGTGAGGGAGTAGTAGCGAGCTCGGGGAATTGATTTGCTACATGTTTCCACAATTCTGGTTTTACCTTTAACAACTCCTCTAGAGTGAGGTTACACTGTACCTTAGTGTTCTTGATCACTTCTGTGTTTCTAGGGATTACTGATTCTTCATTCCTCACTATTATCGTGGGTGCTCTCATATTAATAGACTTTGCTTCCCAAGGTCCGGTGAACTGAGGTAATTCTTGTAAAGAATTAGATTCAAAGCCTGTGTGTTCACTCAGTTGTTCTTCCTCTATATCATTGTAAATAGAGGGTATATCTTGGGGAAATTGTTCCTGCAAGTCATCTATTTCTTGAATAGGAGGATGAGTTCCTTGTTCTTTTCTCCATTTCTCTTCTTGGATCTCTCTCAAAAATTCATGTGAGTACCTATGTATAGAAGACAAATTGTCTTGACTTTCTGAATTGGGTATTTGAGACAAGGATGGTGCATTCCTTTCCTGTGTCTCTGGGACAATAGGGTTCCTATGCTGATCCTTTTTCTCTTTACTTTCTATCAAGTGTTCTAGCCTCTCCATTAGTCCTTGAAAGTGTAACTCCGGTTTTGCCATGTTACTCCAATTAAGATATCTAGAGGCTTCGAACAAAGCTTGTGCTAGTTCTACCATCTTCATGCAAAGTTTAGTTCTCTCAATTTCTAGATCAGCTCGAGGGTAGTTCTTACTCATTTCAGCTACTTGAGGTCCCTCTTTTAATCTAGCCTGATATGCACGAAACATCATGTCTAGATTTTCTGGTATGGGTTCTGCTAACACTGATCCTGATGTCTGAGCTGGATTCTCTTGATTCAATTCCTGCGAAGTTAATTCCTGGATTTTAGCTCTAGATTCCTTTAAACTCCCTTCCAAATCAGTTATCTTTTTACTCCATTTTCTCTTAATTCTTTCTCTAGAATCTTTCCAAGATTTTGTCTTTTTACTGCTAGATTCTGCAACTTCACTGGTTCCGGTTACTTTCTCTTGATTAAGCTGTTGGCTCTGCAAGAGCGCCTGGGCTCTAGTGATAGCTTGGATAGGCACGTATGTAAGGTTGGATCCATCTGCGTTATTTACAATACCTATCACGTTGATTGGTGTCACATTCGAAGCATTAACTGGGTTCTTAGGACAATCTTTGATTATGTGCTCTTTGCCACAATCGACACAAAAGCCTTGGATGTTATAGTACTGTGATTGCCCTGCTATGGGAGGATGTGGACAATCCTTTATAAAATGATCTCCTTGGCACCTAAAGCATGGTCCTTCCAGGGCCCTGTGGTTTCTGTTGTCTCAATTGGGGCCGTGGGTTTGGGTTTGTGTACATCACATTAGCATAGTCGGGCTCCCAACTAGGTTCTACTGGAGGACTATCGTAATGATATGTCTCCACATGTTCTGGTGACTCCGTGTAATTTGCGGGTGGGCTATCTACATGCGTAGAGTCAAAACTGTTTGAGGTTGGATCACTCTCTGTGATCAAAGGTGAAGAAGGCACTAAGGCCCTACTTAGGTTCTCTTCTGCAGCAGTGTATTTGACTGGGATGACATTCGCTGGTGGTGGTGGCTGCTGAGCTAAGACAGGTTGAGGTCTCTGTTGAGCCTGGTATGGGTAGTTCTGAGGAGGCCTATAGTAATAAGGCTGAACATTGTAATGGCCTTGATATCTACCGGGCTGTGTGTATGCTTGCGGGTAGTTCTGTCTCACGGTCTGTTTGTTGTATGGGCAGTCTTGAGCTGTATGATTCGTGTATCTCCTTTCAATTGTACAGTATTGGCCACTAGGGTTGGCTTGTGGTTGTGGTGCATTGGGGCACACATTTGCCATATGATCACCACCACAGGTATAACAACGCTTGTTCATTAGTACCCTAGGTTTACTAGAAACTCCTAGTTTCTGGGCCACTTTCTCTGCTAGGTCCTCTATCGAGCTAGACAATTTCGTGGATGCTAGAGATGAACAGTCTGAGTCCTTATAGACCTTCGAGAGTTTCAACTCGTCTCCTAAGTTGTCCTCAATGTCTATGCAAATTCTTACACATTGCTCTAGCGTTCTGGGTTCTTTCAGGTACACATAGGAGCGTAGTTTAGAGCTCAACAAGCCATCTAGGAACAATGACACTTGCTTGGCTTGTGAGGGTAGCTCTTGCATTGGACATCGTTCAACATATTGTCTAAATCTACGTCCTGCGAGTCTAACTGTTTCTTGAGGGGTCTGTTTAAAGCTATGAATCAACGAAGACGTGTCATGTCTAATCCCACTTTTAGAGAATTCAGTGATGAATGACTCTAAAAAGTGATGGATGTCCCTAAATTGCCTTTGTTGCAATGGTTGGAACCAAGTCAAAGCCGTATTCTTTAACGTTAGCCCAAAGGCGTTGTATTGCGTGAACATGTCTTCGACTTGTTCGGCTCTTAGTACTTGCTTGAATTCTGCGACATGGTCATAGGGATCTCCTGTCCCATCAAAATAATTTTTCATGGATTTCACTAACTGTGTGGGTCTCAATATTCTTGCGTGTTCACGTGGTCTCGGTAGAGGAAAATCATCTCTACCACCTGGTATTCCATGATCTCTTTGTCTATCCGCTCTATTAGTGTCTGTGGTTGTTCTATCTCTCCCCATGGGATGAGTGAAGCTTACTTCGGGTCTTTCTTTATTCTTTTCTCTTTGATTTCCGTGGGCTGATGATGTTCCTGCCCCTTGTTGACTTGTATTCATGTTCGTTCTAGATGGAGGGAATACCAATTCACCTCTCCATGTGTATGTGTTTCTAGCGTGGTCAGGCACCACAAAGACTCTTTCTGAAGTCTCATCCAGGTATACGACCTTTCCAGGTGTATCCGGGTCCTTGAACTCGTAGATTGTGATAATTCCTACCTCACTAAGTAGCTCTGTCTCGTATCTCCAAAAGGCTTCATCAGTTTCTTTGTTTACAAACAACTCTATGCTTCTGTTGTCCTGAGGGATCCATTCCGAGATTAGTACTCGTGTCAGTACAGATTTCCCTCTAGGTGTTCTAGGCTCTTCTAATGGTTCTTTTCCTTGAGACTTAGTTTCCGTCTCTAGCTGAATTACGCCAAACTCGTTCGTGTTGTTTGGCTGCGTACTTAAGATGTACATCGTTCCTTCTTTGTCTATGTACGCGTCTCTCTCAAATTTCACCACTGGACGTTCCAATCCAATGGGTTGATCGGGGTTGTGCATTTGCACCACTTGCCTTTGCAAACCATCCTCATAGATGCGAGCACCTAATCGGTTGGTTCGGAGAAACTCTAGTTGAGTCCTATAGGGTCCCTCTGGTTTTTCTAAATATGCCACATTTGACCCTTCTTCTTGTCTATGTGTGCTAAATGCCATTTCTGATCCGCTGGTGTCTGAGCTCTCGTAGGGGTAATTACTATTCAATTGCTGAGCCCACGATCGAGCAGTAGTTCTTACACTCGCCTCTGACGATCTAAGGCTTCGTCGGTCTGACTTACCTATATGTTTGCCCGATCTAAGGTTCATTAATTTTCTTCCTTGCACACTCAGTACACACTCAAATTGTCAATGATTCTTTGTTATTACTGTCTTGATTCCCTTTTAGATTTCTTTAGATTCTTGTTTCAATGTATGCGTCAGGAATTCGACTTTCCGTGGTACTTTGAGTTCTCGTTCCGTTAGACTTATGTTCTTTTCTTTAGGTTTTCGTATCACACACCTTTACTTTGGTCTTGGACTTGATAACTTTAATCTCTTGAGCTTGAGGCGTTCCTATCGTCGTTAATCCACAACACTACCGTTTAGCCTAAGCTAAGAATTGACTGAGGGGGTTGAGTAATCTTCCAACCTCGAGTCAGCTTTTCTGGTTGCTCTGATGCCCAAGAAGCCGCGCTCCCCAAGCTTTAAGCCCTTTGCTGCCTTGCCTTGGTTGCCCTTGATTGTCCTTGCTCGACCTGGAAAAATCCAAAATTAGACCAATTCACAGTTGGATGATCAAGCACTTGAGTATATATACCTTTTAAGTCCCTTCCCTTTTGCCCAACTTTTCAATGTTTGCCCCCTGGCTTTCTAGTCCCAAACTAGGTCAACCTCAAAAATAGCTTATCTAAAAATAGATGTATTCTTTAAGAAAAAAAAGTTGAGGTCACGTAGTACTCGTCAAGAGCTTTCTAATGAGCTATTAAGCTCAAAAAACGGACTTCGGATGAAAAAGTTATGACCGTTCAGGCCCTGGGGGGTAAAAACTGACAGACAGGTTTCTCTCCAAATATGAGCTAAGGGGTCTCCTATGAGTATAATCACCCAAAAATTTCCCAAAAATTGCCCCAAAATTGGCCAAAAAATGAAACCCTAAAATTTGCGATGGGGGTGTACAATCGCGATGGTCTGAGATAATCGCGATGGTCTGAGACCGTCGCGATGGCGTGAACTTACACAATCGCGATGGCGTGGACTTGCGCAATCGCGATGGTCTGGGATTGCACCGTCGCGATGGCGTGATCTTGCACAATCGCGATGGCGTGAGGGTACACAATCGCGATGGCGTGATCTTGCACAATCGCGATGGCGTGGACTTGCGCAATCGCGATGGTCTGGGAGTGCACCGTCGCGATGGCGTGGTCTTGCACAATCGCGATGGTCTGAGGTTGCACCGTCGCGATGGCGTGAACTTACACAATCGCGATGGCGTGAACTTGGACCGTCGCGATGGCGTGAGTTGACACAATCGCGATGGTCTGAAGAGCACCGTCGCGATGGTCTGACCGCGATGGTCTGGGCGCGATGGCGTGAGCCAATCGCGATGGTCTGAATTTTTGGGCTGTCGCGATGGTCTAAAATTACACGATCGCGATGGCGTGGATTAGCACTGTCGCGATGGTCTGCTTGCCACGTGGCACCGTCGTCGCGATGGCGTGAGCCAATCGCGATGGCGTGACACAATCGCGATGGTCAGAGACCGTCGCGATGGTCCGGCCAAGCCGTCGCGATGGCGTGAGCCAATCGCGATGGTGTGACACAATCGCGATGGTCAGAGACCGTCGCGATGGTCCACCAAACTATGAATTTTTCTGATGCACCTATGGATTCGTGCAAGCGCAAGGGTCACCTACCTCGTGGTGTGGTCGCCTACCAAAAATACCGAAAGTTGCAGACCATCGCGATGGTCTGACACACTCGGCAGAATTCTGATAGAAGATGATTTTCTTACCTTTTCCAAGCTTCTTGATGCACTGGAGCTCTGTACCTGCAAGAAAACTCAAGAAAACAGAAACACATGCAAGCACAAATGCTCTCTCTCGCTCTCTCGCATGCACAAATGAGGGGAAATGAGGAGAATGGGTGGATATGGTGAATTTTCTGATTTTTTTGGAGATGAAGATGATGATGCGGTGATGAAGATGGAGTGTGGGGAAGGTGAAAAACACTAAAAACTAAGTAAAAACAACAACAAAAACTGAAATTTTTACCTTCCAACGCCACTTCTTGCTATACTCTTACCATCACACATTCGTCCTAGACTCGATCCCCGGCAACGGCGCCAAATTTGGTGTTGCTCTAGCACAATGGTGAGAACCACGTTAAGAAGCTCCACCTCCTTAATGTCAATCCGCGGAAGAGATAGGAGTGATATGAAGATCGTGAACGTGAGATGAAGTGAGAGTGAAGGTGAGAAGCACAAAGATGCACACACACATACACACACACAATGAAGAGACAAGCAATACACAATGGAAGGTGGGAAAATAGCTCTATTACTCAAGAACACTCTTACAAGCTCAAACTAGCTCTAGGCTCACACTAACCAAAATGAATCAACCCCAAAAATGAGCTCTCTAGCTCTTTTTATAGTTTCTAGACTAGTTTTGACCGGTTTCACATCTAGTGACCGGCATAGTTAAAAAATAGGTCCTAGAGGCTATTTGGAAGGGTAAACGATGTCTAAAAATAACGAAAATTGGTACGCGCATTCTACCTAAGCTCCTCAAGCTCGAGGACTCCTCGGCTTGCACAAAATGGAGCTATGAATTAGAAAATGGGATTTTGTCTATATTACATATGTTACAAGAGTGATGAAAATCACTGTTGGATGTTTGAAGAGGTAATAACAACATAGTTGTTTGAAAAATGATCCGACTGGCTCCCTGCTCCGTTGTTACATGCTTCCGCGTCGTCTGTGCCTCTGGCTGCTTCCAACACCTTAATTCTCTCAAGTCTTGGAGCTTGGAAAGCAAGATATATGAGAATCACTCCTAATGACATGAATATACAGATAACACCCCACACCAAAGGGAATCAAATCGAGCAAGTAATTGATATAAAGAACTCTTTAACATGCTTCTACTCTGACATTGGGAAGGTAAGTGGGTCACATGAACCTTAGGCCAAGAAAATACAAAGAAAGAATGGTAAGAAACATCATCAGATCATCTTAGGTGTGTTTCAACAATACTGCTAGATATTGGGATCAACAGCTGAGTGACCAATGGTTTCTTTAATCTCACCGGCAGTGAGGGGTAGGTCCAACATGGCAGCAAGACTAGCACGGATAGTTTTTTCCCTTTTTGTGGCAATGGAAGCTCTAGCTTTGAGGATATCCTCCCCCCATTATGGAGAACTAGAGAAAACATCCGTAAAGAAGCGGCTAGCCTCCTGCAAATTCTCCTCAACTCTTGCAAATTCTCCCTGCAAAACTCTTGTCCTTGATGGCCTTCCCAATGAGTGTTTATTGGCTCTTGCTGATTTTGTGGCTCCATTCATTCTCTTGGACTTAAATAATTAGAGACCTATAACCTATTTGACCTCTATTTACAAGATCATTTCTTCCTCCTTGGCTAGGAGACTCAGTCCTATTATGAAGAACATTATCCTCCATGAGCAAAAAGGTTTTATTAAAGGTAGAATCATTCTTGATGCTATCATCTCCTTGTGAGAGGGCATTGAGTATGCCTAAGAGTCCAACCAACCTTTCTAATTTTTTAAAATAAACTTTGACAAAGATTATGATAGAATAGAGTGGGATCTTGTGCTTCAGTACCTACATGACTCTGGTCTTGGTAAAAACGTCATTAGAGCTGTCATGACCCTTTTTGGAAATGCTCTCTAGAATCTCCATAAATGGTGTCCTTTCTCATCATTTTAGACTCAAAAGATCTATTAGGCAAGGATTCCCCCTTGCCCCCTCCTATTAGCTATAGCTAGTGATGCTCTTTGGTGGCTTCTCAAGGATGCTATGTCCCAAAAGAAGATTGAAGGAATTTCTATCCATGGTTCTGATGAACATCTATGCCTTCAAGCATTTGCTGATGACACCAACATTTTGGTCAAAGCCAAAACCAGATTTGCTGATTGTGTTCTTTAGGGTTTGAACACCTTTTGTTTATCCATTGGGCCCCACATTAATCATAAAAAAACTTCCTTTAAAGCCTCCACCAATCTGGTGCTCCCCTCTATCTCGACTCTAGGTTATGACATCATCAGAGATGAGGATATTTTTAGATTGCTTGGAATACCTATGGGCTTTCAAGTGTCCCTAAAGCAAAGATGGGATTGGATCATAAACAAATTTAGAAATACAGTTGTTCATTGGTAAGCTTGTCAATCTTCTCTCTTTGATAGGGTTTTTGTGTTGAATCACTATATTTTGCCTTCTTTTGTTTACTTTCTTTCTTGTTGGATGCCTAACAAAAAGAACTTCAATCAGGTGTTTGCTCTTTCTAGAAGATTTCTTTGGGGGTGGGAGGGGGGGGGGGAACTTCTTTCCAACCAAATCCCTAGGGTGGCTTGGAAAACATGTTGTCTTCCAAAAAAGGAAGCTAGGCTAGGTATTTTTTCTCCCATCAAAATGGCCTCCAATCACTCAGCTAAGTGGATTCATAGGGCTACTGACTCCATGGATTTTTGGGCTCTCTTAATTAAACATAACATTGAAAAGTTTTCTTTGGTTCACTACAAAGCTTGGAAAAAGCATAATCAGTGGGATATGTTGGTTTCTCCACATATATACTCACCAATTGGAAGCTCTATTTCTTGTAGGTTTTGGAATGCTTGGATGTCTGTCAAGGAAGTGTGTTCCCCTAACCCTAAGTTCTTTCAACTAACTGATTTTTTTATGTAGGGAAGCATTTGGACTGGCTGGATCTCCCTATGGGACAATGGTTCTCTAGGAATAAAACAACATAAATGTTGCAAGCTTGGTTTTTCTTCATGGAGATACCTCACCTAAGGGAATCACGTATTATCTAATGAATAGATTTCTACCAACTCTAAATTATCCTCTAGCTGCTTCCAGGTGTTGCTGCTGCACAAGGAAATGCTGATCAGAAGCTTGATTGTTTGTAACGAGAGGTTTGATATCAGTTTGAAAGAAGTCTTCAGGGACACGCTGAGGAGATACAAGTAGTAGAAAGGCTCCATTAACTTGATTCTTCCCAAGCTTAATCAGAGATGGAAGACCAACTAGAATGCTACTCAGTGGTCTCACAAGTTCATGAGTCTTTGGCACCTACCTTACAACATTAAGCATTCCTTCTTTATGTGGCTGATTTTGCATAATGGTAACTGGTGTGGTGCCAAAGCCAAGAAGTTTGGCATTAAAGATCAAGTTTTCATGTTTTTTGGCAATGAGGAGGATATCCTCCACCTGTTCTTTAATTGCAAGCATGCTCACCAGTTTTGGAGTTTCCTCTTGCCTACTTGTCAGAAGATGAACATCAACCTTAGTTTTCAAGAGACTATTCTTGGATCCCGCAAAAAATTTGACGATGCTTTCTAGAACATATGGCGAGGCCATATTCTATGCGAGATCTAGAGATCGAGGAATCACAAAGTTATGAACAATGGAAAAGGCTCAAGGTTGCATACTTTTTGGAAAGGTTTTAGGGACCTGAGCAAGAAAGCTATCTCTGATATCAGAGATGCCCCCAAGGATGATTTGAGGCTGTCCACTCATCTGCCACTACTGCTCCTTGTAAATGGAGGGGGTCCCTCCTTCACATGTACTCTAGCTCTTGATTTCAAATGGTTTTGTACTATACCTAATTGCTTGATTGTCATCGTGCTCCTTGGCTATTTCTCTCTAAGTGCTATGTAGCCTGTCTAGGTCATATGTGGTACGAGGTTCTTTGTACTTGTGGTGCGGGCTCAGCCCTTTGTACATCCGTACATTTCATATTTAATTCATACTTCCTATTTCTTAAAAAAAAAACCAATTGAGTGACTATCCTTACATGTACAAATGACTCAGAGATTTCCTTATGCATCGAGATATCTACAAGTGGTTCAAGGCTAGCATACTGAGAAACCATAGAGGGTTCTGAAAAGGCTCAGATAGAGTATATTCAAATCAAATGCGTAGGTGCTTGCATCTTTAAGGATGGTCTGAGAAGATTAGTGATCCAAATTACAAAGTTAGAGTAGCCCTTTGGAATTGATCACCCTATGGTTAAGTTCAAAGACTGATCCCATATTTATAAGCAAGGAACCATGCATGTGGTAACTAACTTACGTGATAGGATAGATGAGTTTAGATTAGTCTTACCAGAGTTCGAAATAGGAGACTTGGAACAAGAGAACAAGAAGATATCACAGAACTCCTAGAGATAAATCACACATGTCTTGGATTATGACACTAAAATGGATTCCACAAGATAGCAAGAGTATAGAGTATATGATCCAATGATTGGAAAAACAAGAGAGTATTTGAACTTGTAACTTGTGTTTGTGAGCACTGAAGGTTGATTTTTCCTTCTTTTTTTATAAGATACACTTGGACAATTAAAAGAATGCATCCTTTACCTCTACATATTGATATTAATTGCAATTAGATGAGGCCGAATCTTATTGAGTTCATATTCTAAAGCCATATATAAGTGCTACTACTATAGCACATACAACATAATTAAATGTCCTAGAGATACACAACATACTAGCAAAATGCATTCCAAAAACGAAAACAAAAATCTTATAGATATTTTGTAAAAAAGATATTAATGGCACGTGAAAAGTATTATCAATCACACAAGGCTACAAAAATCAATTGAATATGCATGAAATTGTGGTAAGCTACCTTGTAGATACTAGAATTCAAGTCATGGATAGAAAGTGATCTTTCTCAAGGAATCATTTTCTTTTCTTAATTGAGTGTATGGTTTTCATAGGAAATCATGAGCAAAACGAAGTTCTTGTTTTTGCAAATTGAAGGGGATGGTGCAAGGAAATATGGTGAAGCTTTACTCTTTAAATTCCTTAGGGATGTTTCTTTGTACGATTAGTTGGAATATACTACTTTAGATGATTGGGGTTGCCTACTTTACATGATTAGTGGGGTTATGTTTTCATGCGAGTGATGGGTTTCTATAGTTTATTAAAAACTTAACACAAGTGTTTTTGGAAAGTTCTATCATGTGATCAACTAAAGTCTTCCATATGTAATTGGATAAGGGATTATAGAGTGATTAGAAACCATGCTATTTATGGGACATTGTTCAAAGTTCTCAATGGGTTATTTGTCAAGCTTTCCTTGAAGCGATCGATTGAGCATTGATATCATTAATTGCTCAAGTACTTATAAGTCATTGGAAGCTCCCTTCAACAGGAAACTCTCTAAGTCATTTAGAGGGATTAGCACTTAACTGTTCTTTATTTATAAATCATGTATGCATACATTTATCGATCATGTGTGATTTTATTGATCAATTATATATGCATATATTGATCAATCATATGGACATTAGTGATAAATTTCATGGGAATAAAGGGACGACTAACATGTACATTGTAATTATCAGTGATATATGAATTATTTTATCAGTAGCGTGTTCATAAAGAGATTAATCATATAATAGTTTAACGTTAAGTTGTATGGGAATATAATGATGGACTACATACACATGAAGGGGTGGTCCTACCTTCACATGCAATCCTAATAGTCTCTAAAAAGTAATGGAACTGAATTTCCATAGCGCCCATCACTGAATTTTCTAAAGCTTAAAAAATCTAAGACAAGAAACGAACTTCCTAACTACTTTCTAGCTTCTTCAGTTTTGTGATTTCATGGTAAGAAACTTCCCTCAGATATGTACAAAGAGATCTACTCTCTAAAGTTAAGATATGTAATTTACAAAACTATGGAAAGAATTTACTATGCTCTTGTTTGCACATGGGATAGCAACATGAAGATCATGGTCAATTAAAATATTACGAATTTATCCTCACTTTCTTTAAGGATAGTATCCTAGAAATCAATGTGCATTCCTTTTTTATTTTCCATCATGTTTTTTTTTCGAAATAGTTATAAGTCTTTAACTGTCTGTAAAGAATTACATCAAACTATATTTTCCATGTTTATCAAAGAGTAGTGTTAAATCACACTCATTTTGTTCTTTTACGTTTGATGACACAAATTTATATCAATTCTGGGGAGCACATTCTATTTCATTTATTTTTGGAAATCGTACCGTCTTATGTCTTTTGAAAATTAATCTTAATGCAATCTATCAAAATTTTAATCTTCTAATATCTGGAAGCCTCCTACTTACATAAACTGATTTGGCCAAGTTTTTAAGACTATCATTCAACCTTCGTTTTTAATGAGGAACCATTCTTTTCATACATGTTCTCAAATAAAGGACAATAATCATCTTAATCATGATTTGGTTTTAAGTGAGGAATCACTCTTTCATTCTTTGAATTAATTTAAGAAATCGCTATATTGATTACAAATGGCCTCCAAATTTTGATTACTTGGTTGAAAACCAAAGCAGGTTCAATCTTAAGCCTAGATACATGTACAATATCATGAATTCTATACTTATCACCATAAATTTATTTAACCATTTTATTTTGACATTTTATATCTCATGTAGATCATCATATTTAGTTATAATATAATCTTCTATTAGAAATATCTCTTTAATTGGAAATCACAAAATTATTATTTATGTGATCATTATATATTGACTCTATGCATCGATTTCAATTAGTTTGAATTGTGATCAGAGTACCCAAGGTACGTTTTATAGCAATCACATTTCTCTTAATCTTCATCTAGCATGAGAACTTTTAATAGCACAGTTTTAAACTTGTATAGACCTTCTAAGTTCTTTTTCTATTTGATTGTCATGTTTAATTAAAGAAATAACGTTTTCATATTTTTGTCGTTTCCATAGTAATAGTAATGTCTAAATCCACGAGATCCTTGACACCTTGTTTATGTTGTGCACATCCTATATCTTTGAACATCACTACAAGAATAAAGGGGGTTTAGCAACACCCACAATTGACAAAACAAGTAGGGATAGATGCTTATGCGATGGTTGTGTTAGATAGCATTGCATACATGACACTCCAAAAGATAAATTAAAAAAACGGTTGTGCTGCATAAGCGATGTATAGCATGGCATAAGCAACACTCCTAACTACCATCGCTAAGAGCATCGACATTTAGCGATAAGGGAAAACTAGTTGCGATGCTAGAGTGTCCAATAAACGACATTGTGGGAATTTGAAAAACAAAATTGATTTCTCCCGGCACATTTGTGCCAAGATTAAGTGAGAGAAAGAGAGCGAACGAGCAACCAAATGAGCAAACGAGAGCAAAAGAGTGTAGGAGGGATCGAAATGAGCAAAGGTAGATGCACATACATACACACATATGCATACACACACGTGCATATACACACATGCACATACATACACACATATGCATACACACACATGCACACATATACACACAAAAAATCATACACACACATGAGCATACACACATACACATACACATATAGATACTGCACATATACATACACACATGCATACATACACACATGCATACACATACCTATGCATACATACATAAACACATGCATACACACACATGCACATCCATACACACATATGCATACTCTCACATACATACACACATATGCACACACATACATGCACACATATACACACAAACACAAATACACACATATGCATACATACACATACACATATAGATACTTGCACATATACACATACACATATACATATAGATACTAACATATACATACACACACATAGACACACTCACATGTATACATACACACATATGCATACATACATAGATACATGTATACACACACATTCATACATACATACACACATACATACATAAACACAAGCACATACACACACATATGCATACACACACATACACATATACAAATATACATATAGATACATACACACACATATATATAGATGTACACTCGCATTCATACATACGCTTACATGCATACATACATATACACACATACACATACACATATAGATACTTACACATATTTACACACAAAGAGACACACATGCACATGCACATATAGATACTTACACATACATACACATAGACTCACATATACATATACACATACACATACACATACTTACACATATATAAACACACATAGACACTATTTGGCAGGAGCTAGTGCCTCTACAAGAGAAAGAGAGAGAGAGAGAGAGATACAAAGAGAGAGAGATATATATATAGAGAGAGAGTAGACATCGCCATCATTATGAACAAAACAAGAAGAGAAACATGACACACATTCCTAGGGCATACTTTTAAGAACATGAAAATAAAAATAACAAACTAACTAACAGGTGCACATCGAATGCCATGAGTGGTGATGCAAATGAAGAGAGATATTGTATTACCAAGAAGGCACATAAATAGACCTTGATTTCTTCTAAAGGCTCTTCCGAAATTTGTCTTTAACTCACCATCCAATCCAACCTTACAATAACATTGTACATCAACTATAATCTCAAGTGTAGCTGTAGCCTTTACTTGCCCTAAGGGTAGCAAGATATCCACATCCCCTAATATTGGCATGCATGGTGGACTCGAACTACCACTATCCCTTGATAAGTACTACCTCCTCATCAATATGAAAAGTACATGGAAACCATTATAGGCTAGGAACTTTTATACAACATGCCATAGAAGAAAGAAAGGACGAGGCACATTACTTCTCTAAGCCTTCTCCAAATGTGCTTCAATCTGCAAGCCTCCACATCCCTTGTGCTTGAGGAAATCAGTTCCATCACACTTACTCAAACTAAAACAAATTTTTAGGAATGGAACGTTGTGAAGGTTACAAAGAAGTGTGGAGTAGTTCATTGTGCTATGTTATGCTACGTAAACACATGTTTATAAGTATAATTATATTCATAAATCCCCGTTCTCGTACCCATACCTTTGGAGATTTGGTGTTGTATTCAAATAAGTTATAGCATCTTGTAAACATTTGGCGACCACAATGGGATGGGGTCGATGATGAAACACATCACCGGATAGATTGATGCAATTATGGAGTGGGAAGGAATACCTTAAATGGAATCATCATTTCGACTATCTAGACCAATTTATCAAGTAGATGTTGGAAACAATACACCGTGAAGATATTTCCATTGAGGAGGCACTTAGTATTTGGAGGGAATTGTTGTATTGGGTGGAAAATGGAGTGCTATGTCCCTAACTCTTGTAGGATTGGATCTTCGAGTGGAAGAACTAGAAGTAAGCCAAGTCTTTGTGGCGAGGGGAATCCATTTGAACTGACTAGCAGTGCCTACAACACGAAGAGGAATACCCTGCAGAATTAGGTCAAAGTAGTGGTAGCAAGCCCCCACCGTAATTAGCCTTAGCCATAGTCCTTTCACCCGACTCAGTGTCTTGGAAGTAGTTGATGATATGATGGCACACCAAAATCCACTCCTAGGATAAAATTACACACACTTTTATGGTACAATAAAGGAAGCTTTGGATGTGCATGTTCGCACATTCAAAAATCAATGTATCTGCAATCATCGAGGCCTAATAGATGATGACCATAAATCATAGGTGTTCCAAGTGACTCAAGCGGGAGATGCAGTTAAGTTGCTTATATAGTATCCCATAGACCTTGTCTCAACTTATGATGAATTAAAAGAAGCTTTCTTAGAGTGCTTGCAAATGGCTAAAAGCATTTTGGAGCTATATGCTACTCAACAATATATGATACAAAAAGGAATGGTAGAACAATATGCCTCAGACTTCAGATCTAAGATGCGGCAATTTCCTGTAGATAAGTGTCCTTTAGAAAAAATGCTTCAAAATTTTTTTGTTGATGGACTCCAAGTAGCTATTAAAGAAACGATCTACATGTATACATTGGATCAAACTAGAACTTTAGATGAGAGAATAAATCTCGTGAAATGAGTAGACCTAAAAATACAACTAGCTAATTTGGGGTCTCAAAAGATTAGCCCAGTTTCGAAGAAAGTTTCTTCTCTAGCATAGTAGTTAGATTGCCTACGATGTCGGAATTCAAATCACATAACTACTTATTGTGCCCTAAACCAGGTATATAATGCAATTTGCAATAAGCATAATCACAATATAGAGGAATGGAGGTTTAATGTGAAGAACACATTAGTGGCTTCTACGCAAGTAGATGTTCCTTCATGTAAAGGAAATTTGATTAGATACAAGCCACCAACCTACTCTGGACAATGGCAGGACAACCAAGATGTTAGAGTAGTTGGACCATCGCAGTACTCAGGTATACAATAGTTTTTGGAACAATGACGAGGATTTCAGCAAAATTTTCAAAAATTTGGTAGAGGAAGGAGGTTTAGAACACCAAGCCCAAGTAATTCAGGGAATTTTCCAATACAGTGCCACTTTTGTTTACAATATGGACATAGAAGATGGGAATGTGAAGAAGCCAAAGAATATGATTAGTAGAAACAAGAGGCTAAGCTTAAGGAACCTATGGCTAATGTGGTGACCTTTGAATATTTGGAACCCTCAACATCACTGGTCACTAGATCACAGCAGGAATATCAGAGTGGATGGATATCAGAGCACCCGATACCAACAACATGAAAGCAAAGATTAAAAAAGGCAATATAGTGGGCTTAGGATTACCCACCATATTATGTGGACCCTAAGCTCGTTTGTGCTGCACCCTATAGCAAAGAACAACAAATTAAACTCGGTAAGACAATTTTTAAACCCACTCAAGAGATTAAGGAAATAGGAAAGGAGAATTTTGGATGTCCAAGTGAGTCCACATTTACGGAATTTCAACAATTATTGCCCAATTATCAAGAGACTGCAATCAGTGTTCGAAACGAATGACACAGATTAGAATGGTCCTAGAAAGATCCTGATCCCTAGCATTGGACGATAGTACTTCTTCTAAGTTATTGCAAAATTCACATATTAAACTATTATTAGGAGCATTACTAGAACTTGTTCTGAATTTTTGAAAGAAATTGCTATACCATTTATAGGAAAAATGTTCGTCATCTTTGAGTTCAAAACCTTGAGTCTCAATGGTAGAAGATGTCCCAGATAGAATAATGGACTATGCAGTTCCTATAATTATGGTCTAGTATAAAAACAAATCCATCCCCATGGTCCTAATTAATGGCAGGTCAAGTATTAACATTTCCTACACAACTACATGTAAATAGATGGGTTGCAGTAGTAAATAGATGGGTTACATGTAGTATAGGATCACTCACACGTACAGCTAGTGGGGCTGATTAAAGATATCTCCATCAGGATTTTTGAGGTGATGTTTAATATTACATTTGTAGTACTGGAATGCAAAGAGAAGAATCTAGATTATAATTTACTGTTGGGATGACCCTGGTTACAAAATGCTAAAGTCCGATAGAATTGGAAAGAGAAGACTATCACCTTTCGGAAAGGACATGCAAAATTTTCAATTCCATTAGAAGAGGAACAATATTGTCTTCCAAAGCATAAACCCATATTGGTGGAACCTCCTCATATGCTGGATGGCCTTGAGGAAGACAAATAACAATAATTTCTTGAAGACAATAGAGATCTCTTATCCTTTGGGGTTGTGGATGTAAATGTAGTTATCAGCCCACATTCTGATAGTATGGTAGCCACAGTCTGCACGCAACCTATCAAAACAGAAGAAGGGGATATTGCAGATAGAGTAATGAAAGATCCCATGGAGCTGGGGAAAATTTGGGCCAAAGAGGATTCATTAGAACTTGTAAACCTCGGTAGCAAGGAAGACCCCAAGCACGTATGAATCTGTTTGGCGCTTGCTCTAGAATTTCGGATGGCATTGATTGGTCTCTTACAACAACACAAAAATGTGTTTGCATGGACATATGCTGATATGAAGGGTCTTGATCCAAAGTTATATCATCACTGCATTTTGCTTAAGCCAGAGGCTACCCCAGTCATGTAAGAGTGATACAACATGAATCCCAACTTTGCGGAGTAGGTGAAGCATGAGCTCGATAGATTAATCAAAGATGGATATATAGTAACCATTGAGAATCCGGAATGGGTATCTCCTATCATCATCCTATCAAAGAACAACAAGCAATCATGGATCTATGTGGATTATAGAAATTTGAGTGCAAAGACAATACCGGACCCTTTTCCATTATCATTTCTAGACACTATGCTCGATGAGGTAGGAGGTCATGAAATGTATTCTTTCCTTGATGGGTTTAGTGAGTATAACAAAGTGAGAATGGTGGAGGAAGATATACCTAAAATGATAATCATTAAAAATTGGGGAGTATTCACCTGTAGTGTCATGTGGTTTGGGTTGCAGAAGGTGCCAAGTACTTTTTAGCGATGTATGAAGAAAATTTTTGTGCCATACCTTACATCTTTTATGAGAATTTTTCTAGATGACTTCTTCATTTCTGGCAAGATGGCTGTGCACCTAGAGCACCTCCATGCATGTTTTGATTTTTACAGAAAGGTACATCTTTGCTTAATCCTAACAAATCTACCTTTGCATTCAAATGCGCAAAACTACTATGACATATTATCTCAGAGAAAGGCATAACAATGGGCCCTAATAAGGTTAAGGCTATACTAGACACTCCTTCACCCTAGAACCCAAAAGCAGTCTTATGATTTCTAGGGTAGGTACAGTGGCATGGCCAGCATCTGCAAGGACTGGCACATATTGCCATTCCACTAAACAAATTGTTCCATGTCTGATCGATGGAGTTTGTGTGGACGGAGAAAGCACAACTTGCCTTTGAGTGACTTCGGAAGATGTTAGCCATGGCATGAGTTTTGAAAGCTCCGGACAGGACGCAACTTTGGATAAAGCTATTGAGTTTAGTTATGTAGAAGGAGGACTGTAGCTGGTTCAGACCTGTCTATTATGCCCGTCAACATCTCACATCACTCGAGCAATACTATTCAACTATGAAACGTGAATGTTTGGGTCTTATCTACTCTGTAAAGAAGTTTCACCATTACTTGTTGGGACGATCATTCACCTTCCATGTAGACCATAGTGGCCTGCTTGTATTTGGTGAAGCAACAAAACTTTGCTCGACAGCTTGTCAGGTGGGTCCTCTTATTGTAAGAATTTGAGTATGACATTGTTCATCGTCCCATGCTAGTCACGCCATTATAGATTTCCTGTCTTGCATCCATCATGGCGAACCCCACAAAGGTGTGGATGATATTCTTCTAAATGTGGAGGTCTTTACGATGGCCAAAATCGAGAATGCTCCTTAGATTTTGCATAATTGGTACGAGGAAATGTCAAGTTTTTTGGAAAATGGAATTGCTCCATCTCATTTGTGATCTGTAGCTTGAAAGAAACTAGGTCTTCAAAGTGGAAGGTTTACTATTAATACGGGTATTTGTACCACAAGGATCCGACTGGCATTTGTTTATGTTGTGTACCTCCCCATGAGGTGGCATTCGTCATCATGGAAGCCCATGCAAGGGAGGTTGGTAGTCATTTCAGTCATTTAATTACAGTCCAAAAAATCTTGCAGGCCGAAATGTGGTGGCCTACCATGTATGCAGATGTTCAGCACATAGTGTGGACTTGTGACCCATGTCAAAGAAGTGGTGAACTTTGCATTAGTCATTGTTTCCCACTATAGTGAATTCTGTTGTTGGAGCCCTTCTTGAAATGGGGTGTGGACTTCATTGGACCAATCAAATGACCAACAGCCAGAACAACAGCCTTGTATATTTTGACTTGCATAGACTATTGTACCAGATGGGCATAAGCCTGGGCAACCAAACATGCTGCAACAAGAACAATAGCAAAGAGACTCCAGAATGAAATCTTCCCATGATACAAATTTCCATTGGAATTAGTGTCATAAAGGGGAACTCATTTTTTGAATCAATTCATTTCCAAATTTACTTGAGAATATCAAATTAAGCACAAATTTAGTTCTCCCTAATACCCACGAGAAAATGCACTGGCAAAAAGTACTAACAACATCTTGCTCCACATGCTATAGAAGATGCTACTAGATTTTATGGATCAGTGGCAAATCATTCTTCCCACTATGATCAGAGCATATAGGACTTCCTATAAAGTTTTTGTTGGTAGTAGAACTTTCAAATTGCTTTATGAACAGGAGGCGATTCTTCCATTTGAATTTGTAGTGCCAAGTCTCTGAATTGCGACCAAGAAGCAATTGGTTCTGAAAGAATCATTCGCTTATCAGATGGATCAATTGAGAAATTTAGATGAGCATCGGTACCATAGCTTTCTCTTATTGTGGGAGGTGCAAAAATCATCGGAAGAAATGGCATGATCGAAATCTATAAAGAAAGATTTTTTGGCATGGTAATATTGTGCTATACTTTCATTCTAAGATGAAGAGGAAAATGGGAAAGTTGAAATTGCAGTGGACCGGTCTATTTTGGATTTACAAGCTTGTGGACTAGGCTCCTTCAGACTCTCTATGCTAGCAAGGGAACTCTTACCTATGGTCATCAATAGGTTTAAATTGCGGCCCTATCAGACTTCCGAAGGGTAACTTACATTAAAAAACGAGATATTATATATATATATATATATACACACACCTATTTACAAAAACAAGATGGATTTTGGACAAATCAAAATTACATGATCGTGCAATAATCATTCACAATCAGTAGAGTAACTACTATGCATGCAAATCGTATATTTACTCAACAATGGCAGTGGACATACTTTTTTGAATCAAATAGTGCAACTTCTTATTTTGAGAGCAATGCTAAGTGCCGAATCACTAGAGTTAAGATACCATTTAGGGTCATAATGATGCAAAGTCAACACTCTCAACACAGAAATGCAGGCCATAAAAGGTTGAGGACTAGGCCTAATCTCGCTTATTTGGTTAAGTTTCAAGCAGAGCGAGTGAGGTGAATAGAGTGAAAATATAGTATAGTAGTTAGCAGACAATGCAACAGTGTAGATATGGTAGTCACATTCTCCGATTGCCACCTTCTAAACATACCAGAGATGCTATCGTAGGAACAGAAAGATTGGTTCAACTACATAGGACTCTTGAAGTGCACATTGCTGGAATGGAGAAGTATTCATCCTCATCCACTGAAGAAGGATAATGCCAAAGAGATAGCATGATAGAAAGACGACAATGATGTCAATACTTAGGAGTTGCAGATGTGGATAGGGCAGGACACTTTTCAGCTAACACCAACTTTAATTGTAGAAAGAGTAAAAGTAGTTAGTACGGGAATCACAGCGAGTGCAGAGCCGGTGGACGTTGCAAAAATCTATGGGTTATTAGGAAAACTATGTTTCAATGAATATTGGTTTGCACAGCTCCTGATGACAATCGAGTTAAAATGGGATTATTGTTGATGACAATGATTATAAATTTGCAGGCTAAACACTACGGGGTATCACAACAATTATTTGCTTTGATAAAGGAATCACCTAAAACCCAAGTTAATTGGGTGAAAATCATTTTTTGGAAACTAAACAAGGAGGTGAGAAGACTCTTCAAGTGATCCAAAGGAGCCGTTAACATAGTTTTAGATTCCAAAGTCAGAGTTATTTTTACATTGTTATTTATCGAGAGCCCAATATTCTTACCTCGAGAATACATAGTATGTACGGTGAAGGTTTTCCTTCAAGTTTTAAAGAAGAGGGCTACAAAATGGAAGACAATAGAAGGAACTTCCCAAGACCAGACAATGAATGATAGAGATGAAGAAGAGTAGTCCCAAAGGCAATAGCTGGAGGAAACTAGTTTAAAGAAGCTGAGAGGAAGGCTGCACAGGAAGAAGCTGAGAGGAAGGCAAGAGAGGAAGAGGGAGCACGAAGAGAGGAAGAGGCAACACACAAGAGACAAGAAGGAGAAGTAGAGAAGCAATGTAGGGATGATGAGGAAAGAAGAAGGAAGTCTAAATCTGATGAAGAGTGACACTGCAAACAACACGAACAAGGGGACCAAAGTGCAAAGACATGTCACAAAGTTTAACACTCTTTTTCTTCTGGCGAACTTATTGAGAAATGGAAACAAGATGATGATAGAGTAAAGCTACTTGTAGTGAAGAATATTGATTTCATTTATCCATGGATGTATCCAAATGAGATTGTTGATCCAAAACTTCTAGGAGATTTAGCCAGAGGAGCTCATTGGAGTGCACTCAAGTTGAAGGAATTTCAGAATAAATATAATGCCATGATCCAATAAAACGATAAGTGGAAAGCATAGAAAGTAGAAATGATGGAAGAATTAAGTGGATTAAGGGCTGAAACAAAACAACTTAGAGCGAAGAGTGAGATGAGAGATAGTATTGCTCATGATGAAATGATAGAAGAACTTAATGATGCATATTGACAAAAAATAACACACTCAAGGTAGCAATTGAAGAGAAGGCTAAAATCATTGCACGTTTGTAAGGAGAAATTGGTCAGATGTAAAGGCTCAACAAAAGCTGAAGAAGCGCAAAAAAGAGCTTGTGGCTAGGGTATAGAAAGAGGAGCAAGAGGTTCAAACATTGAAGACAAAGATCAAGGAGTAGAGTGCAGAACTTGAAAGAAAAAGTGTATCTATTGCGAAAGTAGAAGAATGGTTGGTAGTGTGGAGTTCAAAATATATGACACTTTAAGAAAAACTCTACACTGTCCAAGAAGGCTATGATATGGTGTGTGCATAGTTGGTTGGCATTCCGGAGTTGGAAAGATAGATCAATGAGTGGAAGTAACATTGTGTAGATGCAAATTTGGTATTGGAGGGCAAGGAGACAGAAGTAGCAGAGTTACGGAAAAATGCCTCAGTTTTGGAGTTAACCTATAAAATCAAGTTAGATGAATCGCAGAAGCTTATGGAAGAGTACATGGATAAAATAACTAGTTTAACTATAGCATTTGACAACATGCTAGAAAGATTATAGAATCGGATACCGAAATTAGAAGCAGCGATGGTTAGTTATAGAAGTGCTACTCAGAAACTATTAAAGCTGAAAGAATTTTTTGAAGCAAAAATTAGACTTGTGAAGGAGAACTTAGAAGAGATGTTCAAGGCACTTAGGTATGACATATGTAAGTGTTAGCTGCTCGTGTGGACGACCACATTTTCTTGTAAATTTACTTATAATGGGAAAAGGGGATTTATTGATGTGAAGATTTCAATAGTTCTTGTATTATGTAATTTCGGTGTTCTATTGTAAATTATGAAGTATCGAACGTTATGAAGGTTATGAAGAAGTGTGGATTAGTTCATTGCGCTACGTTATCCTAATAAGATCGAAGTTCAGAGCAAGATGCTACAAAGTGGTAGATACCAAAAATTGTATCAAATGATTGATCTCTACTCTTGATGTGCAATTGTACCAAAGTGTAGACTAATGTATTTTAATCTTAATAATCAATGAATATTGTCTATTGCTGAAGACACTTTATGTTTGAAGTTTGTCTATGTGTATGGAGTCTCTGAACAATTCGCAGTATACTATTCTAAATTTGGTGTGGTGCAATTTCATAAGGAACATAAATGCATGTTTATGAGTATAACTGTATTCATAAATTCATGTTCCCATACCCATTCCTTTGGAGATTGGATGTTGTATTCTATTGAGGTATAGTACCCTGTAAACAGCACACACACATACACACACACATACAAACACATGCATACACACACATACAAACTTATGCATACACAACACATATACACATGTATACATACATGCACATGCATATAGAGACATATTCATTTACACACATGTGCATACATACACACATATGCATACATAGTCACATGCAATCGTACATGCACATGCATTTGTATACATACATAAACACAATCACATACACACATATATGCATATAGACACATACACATACACACACACACATAGTTACTTGCACATACATACACACACATAGACACACATATAGAATCACATGCATATGTACACTTACATACATACATACATATACACACATACACATACACATACACATACACATACATAGATACTTACACAAACATAGATACACACATGCACATACACATATAGATACTTACACATACATACACACACATAGACACACCTACGTAAAGACATACACAAACAAATACTTAGACATATGTACACACACATATACTCACATGCATACATACACACACATGCATACACATGCATATGCATACATACATACACACATGCATTCATACACATGCATATATACATGCAGAGACACTCACATGCACATACATACACACATACGCATACACACACATACATACACACATATGCATATATATGCACACAAACACACTTTACAAGCATTTGCATACACACACATACACACACATATACATACACGCGTGCATACATACACAGACATATACATACACACACGTTCATACATACACACATGTGCATACATACTCATATGCATTCGTATACATACATACATGCATGCATACATACACACACATGCACACACATGCACATAATATACATACATATGCATACACACACATACATACACGTATGCACACACACACATATATGTACAGCCATATATATACACACACATAGAGACACACACATACATATACACACACATAGAGACACACACATACATACATATGCATACACAATGCACATGCATATGCATACATAATGCACATGCATATGCATACACAATGCACATGCATATGCATACACAATGCACATGCATATGCATACACAATGCACATGCATATGCATACACAATGCACATGCATATGCATACATACATGCATACACGCATACACATACATACACACCCACATACACATAAACACACCTACATTGCCCATGCATATGCATACATACATGCATACACATACATACACACCCACATACACATATACACACCTACATTCACATACACACACATATACATAAATATATATACATACATACACACCTACATACACATACACATACATATACATACATACATATATATATATATATATATATATATATATATATATATATATATATATATATATATATATATATATATATATATATATATATATATATATATATATATATATATATATATATATATATATATACATAGATACACATATATGTACACACCTACATACACATAAACATACATATACATACATATATATACATACATACACATATACATACATGCATATACACACATGCATATACACACACATACACATACATACACACATACACATGCATACACACATACATAGCCTAGGGCAGGAGTGCAACATAAAATCTGAGAAAAATATAGTATATATGAGGCATGGATTGGAGTTTAAAAGAAAAACAAGAGCTCTATGTAACTCCTACTTGCATTTTGTTCAATTGAAATGGAAGTAAGTATAAGTTTACATATAAATTGAGATAAATATTTTATGTTTTACTTATATGATTTTTTTTCTTTTGTAGTGAGTTTGATGAGAGCAATAAAAAGTTTGTACTTAGTCCATTGGAGACAAAATTTGGCATTGGGTGGTCTCATATATGGTGTTTGAAGGAGATTCACATACTTAAATAAAGATCATTTAAGAGGCTTCCCATGGATTAGTGCTCACATACATGAGGTATAGTGTATGAAATACCATGGAGAAGAGAAAAACCAAGAGAAATCCACATTGGAGTGGATTAGAAGTTTGCTAAGAGCTCCCATTTAAGTTTTTGCATGAAAGTAAAAATCTTGATTTAGGCCTCTTTTGGGGAGCAAATTAGCATGCACAAAGGGAGGATTTGGAAAGGTGAAAATAGGCCCAAGAATCTTCATATACCACTCTCTCAGGCTATGGAGATAATTTTAGGATTTGCTTGATGGAAGAATGCTTTTGGGCACCCCAAAAATCACATTTTCACACTTTTTCCAGCCCCTCCAACAGTCCACTAGTTTGGCATGTCCTGCTTGGAATGGCCATATCTTGGACTAGAAAACTCTAAATTGGATGTGCTATGGCTTGTTTCAAAGAGCACAAAGGTCTACTTTCAGTTTATCAAAAGAAATTTTGGAAAATATGTATTTTTGCAAGTTTGTACAGCTCTGCAAAGTCTGAACAGTTTTTGGCAACTACCTTTGGGGAGCCATATTTTTCAAATCGGGAAGGCGATTTGAGTAATTTTACTTTGAGCTCTTTGCACATGCTATATATTTTAGTTTATGAACGTTTGCAGGTCCTAAAGTGGTTTTTGCAGGTCTAAAGAAGGATTCCTAATGCATTTTTTGACTAAATTTGCATTATTTTGGTAATCACCTGACCATGCTTTATGTTTTGGGAAGTGATCCGATGTTTTTGGACACTTAAAAGCTTACATTAGGATCTGAGGAGGAAGCTGCAGAGGTCTCATAGCTTGTTGAGAAGGATTGGATGCATGCAATTCCAAAACCAAAACTATTCAGGGACGTATGCTTTATGCTTCAGGCATTTTACTTTATGTTATGGCATGTTCTGTATGTACATGCATAGATCGGATTGCATACATCAAATATTGATCATTGTTTAAATTCTAAAAGTATGGATCAATAGGCGATAAGTAAACTTTTTGATTGTTTGCAGGAAAGAGGATTGCAGAAACTACATGGCTATGCAACAAAGACAATTGTTGTTGGCATCTGTTTTTATGTTTTGCAGGTTATGGATTCCATATATGAGTTTATGGCATGCATACCATTGGTGTGTCAAGCCCTATGTTATTGGGTGGCCTGTGTGCCACTGAGCTTATGGTTAAATTTTTTTTGGGATTCCATTTCGTGGGGAAATGCTGTCGAAAATGTTCCTACCACATGGCGTTATATACACGCTTGCCTATAGGTAAGAAAGTTATGGCATGGTAATATGCCAATCTGCAAACATCATTAAGACCTAGGCATGCTTGTAAGCATGTATTTGATAGAGTTAGTACCATCATAGTATCATAGATAAGGCAACTTCATTAGAAACAGGATCCCTACACATAATCCTTATGGATTTTAGACCATAGGATTGGTAAGGGGAAGGACATGTACCTTCACTATTAGAAATGTGCACAAGCAATCCTATAGGTTTTAGGAAGTTGCATATAGGCATGGGAGATACATATATGTCACTCTCCAAAGGAGTGAAGATTTATTTATCTTCACAAGAGTCTCACAGTATGAATAGGAGACTATTGGGTATTAGCAGGAATACCCAAAGAGTGACTAGTTTCACTCATGCACATCACTTGACCAAGTAGTGAAGTGTTTCTGCTACACTACTAAGGAAACCAAATAGATGGGATCACAGAGATGGGTTTCATGAGACAGCATCGACGGGTGCTTATGTGATTCGAGTGATGGTTAGGAAGGCCACAGGCATGGCACTAGCTCTATGGTGTAGAGCATAGATCCCTTAGTCAGGAATAGTTAGGGTACCCAGTAATATATATGTATATGGGGATCTACAGAGAGGTACCTAGGCTTAGTCTTGGTACTTAGGAGCAAGTTGATTTGGAACAGAAGGGGATATCCATTGTCACATTGTTGACTAGAACCAAATTAACTAGTTCAAGGACATGGAACTCATTTGAGTCCACTCATATGATTTGAGGATATGGGATTCATTAGAGTCCACTTGCATATTCCATTACATGGAATATATATTCGGTTTAGTGTAGGCATGGTATCGTGAATTGGAAGAAGTTTTCACTGGTATGGGATGGTGGAAATGACTTCCCTTTGAGCACTCTTCTTCTATGGCTAGGGACAAAAGGACTCATCATTCATGGCGTCATGTCTCACTAGCTCAGAGGAGAGCTCTTAGTAGACATCTCCTTAGGATTGGGAGTTATTCTTCATAGTTTAGAGAAGATTTTTTCTTCTAGTAGAGAAAGTGATAGGTGATCTTATCACCATTCATATCACATACTCATTTCGAGTTTTTTAGGAAGGATAATTCCATCGGTTTGATTGGATTGTATAGATCCATGCACAGAGTATGGTTGGCAGAGATAGTTCTTTATTATGGATACACATGTGTTTACAGTATCATGTCACATCATTGCTGACCATTTTAGTAGAGGGCTTTGACCCTTATTAGGGATTTATTTTCTCCACTCTTCACTTCATTCACCTTCATTAGTTAGGGGAGATCTGTTCTCCATCTTCATAAGAATATGTGTAATGAGGGATTATGTGTTAGTTATGGAAGAGAGGACTAAATAAATTCATGAGTTTCTCTTTTAAGGAAAGGAGAAAGTTGGAATCAGCTCAGAGATCGATGAGAGATGTCACTTTAGCTCAGTGGTCTCACTTTAGTGCTTGTTCTTTGGGGGAGAAAGAAGGAAAGGAAAATATGTATTTTTTCATAGGAGAAGAATAGAGTATGTTTTCCTTTAGAGAGTGTTGATATATTTAGGTAGTGATGTGTGTGAACACACTAGGACTGCCCGGGCACTTTTTTCCCTCTTTAGGAGGTTTTCTTCCCCCGGTTTGTATATACGCCTACTGCCCAATGGGCAACTTATCTTTGTACATTCTCTAGTAATACATTTAGTATTGTGTGTTGTGCTCCAAGCTTCTTCTTCTTCCTTGTGCTGTTCATGTGCTTCCGCAGACGTCTAACTCCAACAATTGGTATCAGAGCAGGTCGTCACTTCATCTAGGGCACTGTCGACACTCATTTGGTTGCAGTCTCAGAATCACACGAATTTTGGTGAGCATACAATCTATGCTTGTTTCGGCCTCCGAATGCACTATCACAACGCTTGTGTAGGCTATTTCGTCTTTTAGTGCCGAGGGTATATACCAGTTTCTATTCGCCAGTATAAGCGTCTCAAAGTCTGCTACAGATCTAGTGGAATTTGTCTGGGCAGTTCCGTTCAACTTTTTGAGATACAACCAATTTTCTGCATCAAGGTATTTTAGTCACCGGCCATGGCTGAAAGCAGTGATGTATTCCGTATGTTGGCTGTTGAGGATAAGTTGGATGGTACCAACTACCCGTTATGGGCTTATATGATGTGACATGTGTTGGTTGCAAAAGTACTATGGAACATTGTACAGGGTGTTGAAAAACGTCCTATCACACCTGCAACTGTTACAACTGCAGGTACAGAAGCTGATGCAAAAGGTGTCGAAGATGATGATATTCTACATATTCTTGTTTGTGTTGTGGTTTCTGCTGCACCTATTGCAGAGCACATTCATTGGGATGGTAGAGATGTCCAGGCACATGCATTGATAGCTTTGCCTGTCAAACGTGCCATTATTCCTCACATTTGCTCTTGCAGAACAGCTAAGGATGCTTGGGATATACTTACCACATTGTACCAAGCTAGGAATGAGGCTCGTGTTGATTACCTCCGAAAATAGTTGGAGACTGAGCACATGAATGAAGGTGATTCTATGGAAAGTTTCCTAACAAAGATCAAAGACTTGAAGGAACAATTGATTTCTGCTAATGAGGTTATACCAGATAGCTCACTTGTGTAGACCGTTCTGAATGGTCTTCCTAACTCATATTAGAGTTTTGCTTCTACTCTTCAGTTGATGATGAAAGGCAATCCAAATGCCTTATCATTTGAGGAGTTAGTCTCTATTCTATTGCAAGAAGATCAGTCCAAGCAGAAGAGGTCCATTATGCAAGTTGCAGATCAAGCTTTCTTGGCTAGTCAGAAGGGGAAAGGAAAATGGAGCTCTTCAATTAGTAAGCAGAAATCTGCTAATTATGCATATTCGAAGAAGGAAGATAAAGATGAGAAGAAATCAGAAAAGTAGAAATTATTTTGTAAGTACTATAAAGGGAATGATCATATCAAAAAGAAATGTTCAAAACTGGCTGCTAAAGAGGCAAAGAAGAAAGAGGCTGGAATGGTTGTTACAAAGGTCTCTACACCAAAAACAAAGTCTGCCAATCTTGTGCAGGAAGAAGAATGGGCATTTACTACTGTCTGCAGTTTTGACCCATCTTCTCATGAGTAGTGCATGTCTGCTGTAGACTCAGATGTTTGGTATTTTGACAGTGGGGCGACCAAACATATTACCTCACAGTGTAGTTTCTTCTCTTCACTTGAGCCTGCCCCTACAGGGAATACTGTTGCATGTGCCAACAACTCCTCCTATCCTGTTATGGGAGTTGGTAAGATCATTTTGACTACTGCTGATGGTAGCTCTTTCACTTTGTCAGATGCTTTATTTGTGCCAACGATCAAGAAGAACCTGTCTTTAGTTTCTGCATTAGCCAAGATTGGCTTGGTTGTGAAATTTGTTGATCACAGGTGTACAATTCATGATCTGTCAAATGGCGATGTGATTATTGCTTTTGGCATTTTATGTCGTGGGTTGTATAAGCTCATAGACTATGAAAGATCTATAAATGATTTGGCATGTGCAGTAAATGATTCTCAGGCTATGTCAGATGCAAAGCTTGGCATGCACGCTTTGGTCATCTTAATTTTGCTAGTTTTCTACGCCTGTAGAAATCTAAAATGGTGTCCTCTTTGCCCAAACTTGAGGCACCTGGAAAACATGTTTGTGAAGGCTGTATTTTGGGCAAAATGCAGCATTCTTCCTTTCCAAAAGATGGTTCAGTTCGGGCTACTGAGAAATTGCAGCTTGTACATAGTGATGTCTGTGGTCCTATGCAGACACCTTCTTTTAGGAAAAATCTTTACTTCATGAATTTCATCGATGATTTCTCCAGGCATGCATGGGTATATCCATTGAAGGAAAAGTCCGAAGTGTTCATGTGCTTCAAACAGTTTTTGGTTTTGGCTGAAAATCTGTCGGCATGTAAAATGGGCACCCTCCGTTCTGATCGAGGGGGGGAGTATATGTCTTCTGATTTTAATGCATTTCCGGTTGAACGTGGGATAAAACACCAGTGTACAGTGCCATATACACCTCAGTAGAATGGAGTTCCTGAATGAAAGAACAGGTCACTCATGGAGATGGCGAGGTGTATGGTCAAGAGTCAGGCTTTACCACATAGTTTCTGGCTTGAGGCTGTCATATGTGTAGCATATGTACTGAACAGGTGTCCCACTAAAGTGTTGCAGTCTATCACTCTATATGAGGCTTGGCATGATCGCAAGCCATTAGTTGCTCATCTGCGTGTTTTTGGTTGTTTGGCATATGCATTAGTGCCTAAACAACATCGTAGAAAATTGGATGATAAAGCAGTAAAATGTATTTTTGTTGGATATAGTTCTGAAAGTAAAGGCTATCGTCTGTATCATCCATAGACTAAACGCATTCTAGTTATCCGTGATGTTGTTTTTGTGGAAGATGCTATTAAGCCATTGCTTTTATGTACTAAGGAGACATTTGTTAGCTCCAAAGACATGTATGATACTTTGGTGCCTCTTTTTGCAGGTGGACAGTCTAGTGCTAGTCCGAATGAGGCAACTTCTCAGCCTTTGTAGGTTTCATGTGATGATGTAGATAATTCCATTTCCGATGCAAATGTACATGATGCACTTATTGATGAGAGAGCTGATATTAAGGAGGCAAGAACTATGCCAAAATGGCTGGTGCAGACCTTGCATGACAGCAAATTAGATGAATCTCTATCATATCGTACTCATTCAGGCTCTCATAGTGCCTCTTTTGCATCATATTGCTATGATATGGCTGCATCTAGTTGTTAGCCGGCCGCCGGATTGGAAATTGTAAAGTCTGCCCTTTTTCATATTCCGCATGAACCGAAAGGTCATTGCGTAAACGTTGTAACCTTTTATATAAATCAATGAAAAAGACACTCTCGGTGACGATCAGTGGGATCACCAGACTCTCTGTCTAGGTGATTGATCTGTAACGTTACTATGGTGTACGTTTGAGTAATTCTAAGTATTCTGATCCCGTTCCTGTCTTGTTATTTATCAGTACTTGTTCGGTAAAGATTGTGTTGTGATAATATTCAGAGTAAGTTAAGTGTTGAATTACTGTTTTGCTGAGTGTATAACTGTGGTCTATGTACGGTAATGTACGGTAATGGTCTATTACTGAAAGAGTCTTAATCTATGTATGAGTCGGTACTCTGTGAGTGAACTGTCATGTGAGTAAGTCTGGCAAGGAAGAACCAGAGTTTTCTATTAGAAAGTGGTATTAGCAGAGTTGTTTGGACGAACTGTCTTGTGAGTGAGTTGAGTTGATTTGGGAAAATCAAGTATAGAGCCTCTGTTTAACAGACCCCTTCCACTCCCAAGAACCAGAATAGATGTTTGAACGCGTCTCTGACGGCTAGTTTGCGTTTAACACTGGTGCCGTCTGTGGGAAAGTGCACCAAATTGTTGCAACTTAACTATCGAAAAGTAGCAACAGAGTGTTGCAGAGTGATTGTGGAAAGAAAGATTGTGAAGAGACAATAAGAAAGAGTAGTACGCAAAGTATTGCAAACGTGATATATGCCGGTTACTCGTTCCGGTGAGTCATACCCGAAGTATAGAAGAAACCAACAGTCTTGGGCGATACCTAATTTACTACGGACGCCTCCAGGGAGTAGAAGCGCAGATAAGTTTAACCCAGTTGTCAAGGAAGTGAAGAACGTTAGTAGTAATTCCGGTAGCATTCGGGTGTAATGTACTACAATTTTGACAGATTCCGGTGCAATTTCGGCACAGTCTGTCGAAGATATAGTCACTCTAGAGTCTACCAGAATGCAGTATGCAGTTAACTTAACACCATCTGGTCAAGATTCGAATTTGTTTGAGGATAGAAACGTGTTGGCCAACGAAATCAGTGAAAGTGAAACAGTACCTTGTTTTGGTGAAAATACGATAAATTTCGGTGATATTTCGATCCCCGTTACAGAAGATTCACAGTCTCCCGATGATAGTTTACCATTTCCTGGTGAATCTTCATTCCGGTCACCACTATTCAGAGTAAGCTTCCCTACATTTGATATCAAGGAGGAAGGTAGCTTATTTGAAGCTGAAATCCGGAAGAGACTAAACGATATTATCAAGTCGGAGAGTGCACAGGCTGACGATACAGATTCCGACAGTCAAGATATTCAACCTCGGAATTCAGGAGATAATAACAATACAACAGCAACCATGAGTGGGCAACAACAACAACAACAACACCAACAACAACAACAACAGTAGCAGCAACAACAACAACAACACCAACAACAACAACAACAGTAGCAGCAACAACAACATCTACTTCCACCTCGTCCGGTTCCGACAGGAGTTAGCTACAAAAAATTTGGTGGATTTCCAGGTGATGATCCTGATGCTCATGTACGAACCTTTGAAATTAGTTATGTAGTACTTAATCATCCACCTGATCCGGCATACAAGGCCATAGTATTCCAATCGACCCTAGTTAATGAAGCCGCCAGGTGGCTTACAGAATATGATATCAATCATTTCGGCACCTATGAAGCGGTAAGAGGTGCGTTTCTGCAGAGATTTCAGCTAAAGAAGAATCCCGCCGAAATTTTTGATTACCTGCAGAACAATAGACAAAAGCTGAATCAAACAGTGCAGGAATATGCCACCCTATTTAGAACTCACTTGAGACAACTACCGCCAGCACATGCTAATTTTCCGGATGATGTCATCACTCAGTGGTTTATTAATGGCTTAACTCCGCAGCTCCGACAGATTATGATCATTCGTTGTGTAGGAGCCATGACACTAGATGCAGTTATTGCAATGGCCTTGCAGCTTGAGAATAAGGTTAGAGGTTTTACCGAGGATCTGGAATGGTTGAAAGCCAAAAAAAATATTGTAGAAGATCCAGCTAGGGAGATGTACTGCACCACGTGCAAGAATTCAGGGCATACCAGTGCCACTTGTGCCCTCAACCAGTTGTTTTGCGCTATCTGCAATATGACCGGACATTCCACCGAAAATTGTGCATACAATGCCAAAGTGCAAGGAACAGCTACAGTAAATGCAATTATACAGGAACCGGGGCAGCCTGCCACTCACTATGTACCTCCTCAGATGAGAAACAATCAGCAACAAGGGTACAAAAATTATTGAGGCCAGAGGGATACAAACTTCAATGCAAATCGCTGGCAGGCAGGAACATCACAGAAAGGAACTAATTTGCCTCCACCTTGCTGCCATTTTTGCGGTGAGTTTGGTCATATCAGAAGATTCTGTAAAGATGCAGCTGAATACAATCAGAGGAAGAAAGAACATCAGAACCCGATGACAAATATGGTTCATATCACACCAATAGAAACACAAGCTGCAGTAGTTCAGACCAGATCCGGTAAGCCACTGCAACCAGCAGCTGAAATATTTGAACCAGGCATCCGAGAACAGTAAAGAATGTATGATAAAGCTAGTCAGTGGATCACCACAGAACCTCCACTGTTCCCAGATCCTATTTCGGTGACACAAGTTCCGGTGTCAAAAGAAACTCCACAAAAGCAAGAGTCAATCCAAGTAACCGACGCATCGTCTTCAAAATCGGTGAAAAGTACAAATCAAGCAGATCAAGGATGGGAAATTTTATCTAAAGCATCCATTACTCTCCCTCTTGGCCAGTTACTTGCATTAGTACCAGGAGTTCGGCAACAGTTTCAGCAAGAGTTCAGTCCTGAGTCTGCCTGCATTCCAGCAACAACAACCGTACAACCGGAAACTGACTCTACGGTGGATCATTCGATCCCATTAATTACGGTATGGTACAAAAATCATAAGATTAATCAAGTACTAATTGATGGAGGGTCTGGTGTAAATATAGCCACTGCAGCACTTTGTAAAAAGTTAGGATGGACCTAAATTGAGCCTGTGCAGTTTTTTGTTAGAATGGCCAACCAATCCAAAGTCCATCCAGTAGGACTCGTACGGAATGTGCCAATCACTTTGCAGGGAACAACTTTTAGATGAATTTCGTAGTTTTAGAACTACAAGAGTCTAGTCTTGATTATAATCTTCTCTTCGGTCGTCCTTGGTTGAAACAAGCGAAGGTTATACAGGATTGGTCAGCACAAGAACTCACTTTCAAAGACAATAACCATAAATATGTTGTAAAATTAGATGCTATTCAACCTTTGTGAATTACATGCTAGACCTTACGTAGCAGAACCAATCCACATGTTGGATGGTTTATCCGATGATGAAGAGGAAGAATTTTTGAAGAATAACATTGATTTGATTTCCTTAGGCACTATTGATCTACAATCTGTTGTAGATAACTGGAGTCCGTCAGCATGTACGGTGATACCTGTAACTAAAAGGGTAGAAACAAAAAATAATGATGCTCAGGATGCAGCCACTTTGCAACAAATGCTACAGTCTGATGATGGTCCAGGAAAGCCTAGTCAATATTATGTTCGAGAAGATCAGTTGAAAACCTATAATTTAGGAGATGAAGTAAATCAACAAATGTTTTTGCATGGGATTACCGTGATATGAAGGGTTTGGACCCTCGTCTCTATCAACATAGGGTCATGCTGAAACCATAAGCTAAACCAATCAAACAACCTAGCTACCGGATGAATCCTAACTATGTAGCATAGGTAAAGGCAGAGCTTGATAGATTATTAAAAGTTGGATTCATCGTACCAGTAGAACATGCCGAATGGATATCTCCAATTGTTATTGTTACTAAGAAAAACAAGCAACTACGAATATGTGTGGATTACCGGAAACTCAATGCAGCTACAGTGCCTGATCCGTTTCCTCTTCCATTTCTTGACACAATGATTGATAGAGTAGCAGGACATGAAATGTACTCATTCTTAGATGGATACAGTGGGTATAATCAGGTCAGAATGGCTGAGCAAGATGTACCGAAAACCGCTTTTATCACCAATTGGGGTGTTTTTGCTTGCACAGTTATGTGGTTTGGATTAAGAAATGCTCCTAGCACTTTTCAAAGATGTATGCAGGAAATATTCTGCCCTTATCTTACTTCTTTTATGCAAGTATATCTTGATGATTTCTCTTTATTTGGTAAGATGGTATCACACCTGTATCATTTACGGTGTTGCTTTGAGAAATGCCGAGAATATCGACTCTGCCTAAATCCCAACAAATCTGTTTTGCGGTTTCTTGTGGTAAGCTCCTTGGCCATATTGTATTTGCACAGGGTATTCAAGTTGTTCCAGATAAAGTTGCCGCTATGTTAGAAGCACTTGTACCTACTACGCCAAAGGAAGTAATGCGCTTCATGGGTCAAGTGAGATGGCATGGTCGTCATTTACAGTGGCTCGCTCATTTAGCCATTCCACTCAATCGTTTAATCACGAGTACTCCTAAACAGTTTGATTGGACTCAGGAATGTCAAATTGCTTTTGATCGACTAAAGGGATTATTAACACAGGTTCCAATTTTACAACCTCCTGATTGGGAACGCCCATTTCATGTTTTTGTAGGTGCATCAGATATTGCCATTGGAAGTGTCTTAATGCAACAGATTGATAAGTGGTTTCTGCCTGTTTATTATGCAAGTAGAAGGCTTGCTCCTGCCGAAAAGAATTATTCAGTCACTATAGAGAATGTCTTGGTTTGGTATATTCTGTAAAGAAATTTCGGCACTATTTACTTGGCCGTAAATTTACTTTTCATGTCGATCATGCTGCACTTGTCTACCTGGTACAACAGCAGCATTTAGGTGGTCGTATAGCATGTTGGGTTCTACTTTTACAAGAGTTTGATTACGAAGTAATTCATCGACCCGGAACTGCACATGCATTAGCAGATTTCCTTTCTAGGTTGGATTCCGATGAAGCTCCGGTCGGTGTTGATGACAACACACCTGCAATTTATATTACTGACCCTACTAATGATGAATATGTAGAAACCCCTGTGACACTTAATTACTATGATCAACTATTAACTTTTCTTACTGATGGATATCTTCTTGCTCAGACTTCTCTTGCAATGTGTAGGAAAATTGCAGTTTACAGTCGTAGATTCCGGTTAATTGCTGGAGAATTGTATTATATGGATCACACTGGAGTTTTACTTCATTGTATTCCTCCACCTCAGTTATAGCTCTAGCACATTCAATACCTTCCGATGGACATTTTGCAGCAGATTTAACGCACTGGAAAATTCTGCAGAGTGGACTTTGGTGGCCTACTATGTACAGAGATATATCTCAGTTTGTTAAAAACTGTGATAATTGTCAGTGATCTGGACAGCCGTTACAACGCCACTTCTTCCCTCTACAACCTGTCTTACCCTTAGAACCTTTCCAGAAGTGGGGCCTTGATTTTATTGGGCCAATTACACCTCCAACCATACTCAGTAATTATCGTTATATTCTGACATGTACAGATTATGCTACCAGATGGGCATAAGCTTGGGCTTTACAGTCTGCTACAGCTATTTCGGTAGCAAAGTGTCTAATGAAGGATGTATTTCCAAGATTTGGATTACCTCTAGAGCTTGTGATAGATCAAGGCACGCATTTTGTTAATAATTTAATGAAAGTACTCACACACTCTTTTCAGATTATGCATAAGTTCAGTTCACCATATTATCCTCATGCAAATGGCTTAGCTGAAAGTACAAACAAGAATTTGTTGAATATGCTTCGTAAACTGATTCTGGAATCACCGGAAAGATGGGATCAATTGTTACCTGCAGTGTTATGGGCATACCGGACTACATACAAGGTAGCAACATGACTAACCCCTTTCAAACTGGCTTACAAACTGGAAGCCATAGCTCCAATGGAAGTTGTTATTCCTAGTTTACATGTGGCCATCACTCAGAAGTTGTTACCGGAAGAGTCCTTGCCGTTTCGGTTGGACACACTCAGAGAACTAGATGAGCATCGCTGGGAAAGTTTTCTAACTATTCAGGAAGTGCAGTTCAGATAAGCTCGTACTCATGACCGGTATCTTAAAACTCCAGTTTTTACAGTAGGACAGCTTGTGTTATTTTATAATGTAAAATCAAATCACTCGGCTGGAAAATTCAAGTCACGATGGTTTGGTCCTTACCGGATTACTGAACAAGTAGGTCCAACTACTTTTCAGTTGACTACTTTGACCGGAATTCCTCTTCCAAAAGCGATAAATGGTTCAAAGTTGCAGCCGTATCATCAAGCATCTGACTCTCGCTGATGTGTTCTTCATTTTTTTCGCGTGTTATTTATTTTGTTTTTGCGTGATTAATAAAATAAGTCTGTAAATATCCTCGTTTTGCTACCTAATTATGTTCAACAACCGCCTTGAATTATCATTCTGCTCATGCATGCATACCGAAGTTATGAAGGTTATCATCTCAATATCGCGCGATGATTAACGAATTCAATTGCTTCTCGCTGCCGACTATCTACTTAATCTTCTTTTTTCCACTGTTAACCGCTATTGTGTCTGTGTGATTTGTATGTTTGTGCTCTCTGTAAACCCTGTGCAATTGTGTTCTCGTGCTTGCTATTGTCTGTGTATCATGGAAGCTCTGGTAGACTTCGTCGCCTTCCGTGAAGGACTCCCTGCTGATGTAGGAGAGTTCCTGCGCGTCTGTGGGTTGACCAATTTTGTTGAATTGCCTTGGCATTCAGTGGATTGTCACCCTTTCTATGCCCAGATCATCGCCGCTATCGCTGCCACACCTGCTACGGAGCAGAGTTGGCCAATAACTTCCTTACCCTCTCGTACCGTAATCACTTTACAATCCTTTGCTGATGCATTCCGACTCACTCCAGAAGGTCGAGACAATGGCCCGAATTTGCCAATAGTCACAATGATCCAATTGTTTCCTAGGTATTCATCCAATGAATATGCAATCCTCTGTCGCCCCGAGCCTGAAAGATCAGCCCTGCAATTCCTAGTAGCTATCTTAAACCTGTAGAAACGCACATATGGCATTTCGCATCCTTTCTACTCAACAATAGATCTACCTGCTCGAGAGCCCGTAAACTTTGCCTCATACTTTTTTCGCTGCATTCACAGAGAATGCGTTTCAATCATCAAACAGGTCAACAAGGGAGATATGCCACGATCGAGGTTACCGCATATTCTGAGTTTCCTATTTCGGGTCATCCAAGAAGCACAACCACCACCTCGAGGACCCATTCTGCACCATGAAGAATTCGCGCAGCTACTAGAAGATGATGAAGAAGATGACGAAGAAATTTTCCATCTCCTCCGCTGCAAAAGAATCAGAATAAGTTCCTCTGACAGTGAAGTACAGGGTTCTGCCGTCGGTGAGAAAGCAGATGACAAAGAAGAAGAAGGACAGGGAGAAGAAAATGTCCACGATACATCAACATCCATGCATCCTGATTCATTAGCACAATCCTCTTCGGAGCAGCAACAAGAACATGATGATACTGCCAGCTTTAAAGATAGTTCTACTAAAGAGGAATCTCAGCAGCAATCAGAACAGGAAAAGCAAGAAGACCAACAACATATTATAAAAGAAATTTTTGATGAAATGATCAAGACAGTAGAATCTGCAGTCGCCAACGCTGATGATATGCAACAACTCAATGAAAAGGTACTCGACACTACTACTCTGCAACCCACTCCTCCACCTGAACCTCCACTCAAGCCTCTATTCCCATTCCACCCATTGTACCTGACGCACCCGACTCATCTTCCTCTTCACCGAACTATTCTCCACCAAATTCCCATCAGCTCCTCACAGCATCTTCATCTCAACCTCGTCCTCAGTTTCCGCTTCCTTTGATTCCCATGATTTTTGAGCTTGCAACCATGGGTCAATTGCTGATTCAGCTATCATAGCAATTACCAGTACAGATGAAAGAGGTCACTAATAACATCCGGGATGAATTACAACACAAGGTTGATGTCTTGGAAGCAGACATCACTCCTCTACAGGAAGAGATAGATGCGGTCAAAATAGAAAATCATCAGCTGCACTACCAGATTACGCATCTCCAAGCCAACCTTGCAGAACAGCAAACAATAACCAGTCAACGAGATGCGGCACTGGCTGAAGTCCGAAAGAAAGATGAGTTGTTGAGTGTTGCAGATGCCAAATTAATCAAGTTGAAGCAGATAGTCCAGGATAAAGAGGATGCCCGAATAGCAATAGGAAATTTGTTAGAAGAAACTCGACAACAACTTGAAGAAGTGGTACAACGCGGGCAAGAGATGCACGATTTGCTTAAGAAGACCAATGAAGAACTCCAGAGAAGCAAGTCTGATTTATTGAAGTAAACAATATTCTTAAACGCAAATTAACCATGGAAGCTCAATTACAAAAAGAGATATCAGGGATCAACATAGAAAGGGATGCTTATTTCAAAACAATACAGTTTCAAAATCAAGAATTGGAAAGATGGGAGTATCAACTGGATATACAGAAAGAAAGACTCTCCAAAATTGAAAATCAGATTGCAGATATGAAGATAACTCGAGATGCAGCTCTATCAAACGAGTTTTATTTACAAGAAGCTTTTCTGCAGACACAAGCAGAAGTTTTGATGACCTAGGTCATTTCCTTAAGTTCAGTACACACAGATGCCCAGCTTGTAGAACCAGACATTTTGAAGCAGATGTTAGAATCACTGAAGAAAAAAATTGCCCGAACTTTTAGATTAGCAAGATCTATGTATCTAGAAGGTATAGCTGACGAGCCTTAAGATTTTTTGTAAACCTGCGGTTTCGAGCCCATCGTGCGTGCCAGTGTTAGCCGGCCGCCGGATTGGCAATTGTAAAGTCTGCCCTTTTTCATATTCTGCATGAACTGAAAGGTCATTGCGTAAACGTTGTAAGCTTTTATATAAATCAATGAAAAAGACACTCTCGGTGACGATCAGTGGGATCACCAGACTGTCTATCTGGGTGATTGATCTGTAACGTTACTATGGTGTGCGTTTGAGTAATTCTGAGTATTCTAATCTCGTTCCTGTCTTGTTGTTTATGAGTACTTGTTCGGTAAAGATTGTGTTGTGATAATATTCAGAGTAAGTTAAGTGTTGAATTATTGTTTTGCTGAGTGTATAACTGTGAGTCTATGTATGGTAATGTTTACCTTATGCATCGATTACTGAAAGAGTCTTAATCTATGTATGAGTCGGTACTCTGTGAGTGAACTGTCATGTGAGTAAGTCTGGCAAGGAAGAACCAGAGTTTTCTATTAGAAAGTGGTATTAGCAGAGTTGTTTGGACGAACTGTCTTGTGAGTGAGTTGAGTTGATTTGGGAAAATCAAGTATAGGGCCTCTGTTTAACAGACCCCTTCCACTCCCAAGAACCCGAATAGATGCTTGAACGCCTCTCTCATGGCTAGTTCACGTTTAACACTAGTCTTTATGATGAGAATGAGCCTGTTTTGTTTGATGAAGCACAAAATTCAGAAAATTGGATGGCTGCTATGCAATCTGAATATGATGCTATAATGAAGAATGGTACTCGGTCTTTATGTGACTTGCCTCTTGGCAAGAAGGCCATTGGCACTAAGTGGGTATACAAACTGAAGCGCTGAGTATACGGCAGCTTTCACAGCGACTGTTGAGTGTGTGTGGCTCAGATGCCTTATGGGTGATTTGGGTGTTGGTTAGACTTTTGCCACCACCATCTTCACTGACAGTCAGAGCGCATTGGCAGTTGCGAGGAACCCTGTGTTCCATGCTCGCACTAAGCACATTGAGGTGCATTATCACTATGTCAGGGAGAGGTTCTCTGTTGGGGAGATGAGCTTGGCATATGTGCCCACGCAGGAGAACATTGTAGACCTTTTCATGAAGGCTCTACCTAGGGAGATGTTTGAAGCTTTCTGCAAAGCTTTGGGCTTACTTCCTTTTGTGGAGTGATTTCCACATAGCTTTGCACTTCCTTATACATGAGTGTCACCTCCTTGTTCACCGCATCACTCCCAGGGGGGATTTGTTGATATATTTAGGTAGTGATGTGTGTGAACACACAAGGACCACCGGGGCACTTTTTTCCCTCTTTAGGAGGTTTTTTTCCCCCGGCTTGTATATACGCCTATTGCCCTAATGGGAAACTTATCTTTGTACACTCTCTAGTAATACATTCAGTATTGTGTGTTGTGCTCCAAGCTTCTTCTTCTTCCTTGTGTTGTTCGCGTGCTTCCGCAGATGTCTAACTCCAACAGAGAGAAGAGGTGTTTAGAAAACATCTCTTAGTCTTTATTTCAGATGAAATTCATTTACTCTACTTTTCAATGTAATTTTCCTTCACATAGGAGTTTCTTTCTCCACTATTTTGGAAGGAAAAAACATGGAGAACTTATATGCATGTTCTCAATTATGGATGAGTAGAGTAATTGGCTTCAATAGAATCTCTTTCAAAGGGAAAAGGAAAGTGGAATAGGTTCCAGTGATAGAGTTCTTTTCCTTAAAAGAGATTGCATAGAGAGAGAGAGTTTCACTTTCTCACTTTTAGGTTGTCTAGATAGAAGTGGCACTCTTCTATCAAAGAAAAGAGGGAGATCAGTTAATCATGATGGTTAGATTGAGTCTCATATGGAGACTCTAGAGAGGAGCAATTATGTTATTCCAGTGATGGTCTTTGACTAGATGAGATGATCTAGTTTTTCACATTAGTTAGACTGTAAGTAGAGTTATGACTGTTCTCTTTAGGGTTAACAGGAGATAGAGATATATCTAACCTATTAGGGTTCCAAACTCTTAGCTGGTGTTACATCATGAGTATGATGAGTAAACATCAGTTAGGAGGATGGGTACTTAGGGATTATCTGAATCTCAAAGGGAATGCTTTCTGCATTCATATGGCAAACTATAGGGAAGAGAAATATTAGAGTTTTCTCAAGTGCCGATAGATACTCTTCCAATAGAACTTAGCCCATAGGTAATGGATGAAAAACCATATACTTCTTGCTTGGTGAAATGTAGAGATTGCATTTTACTACCATGAGCTAGATGATGGATTTGCATAGTTCACAAGATAGTTAAGTTAAACTATTACTTGTGATTACAATCAAGGTTAGGAAGACCTAGAGTGGTATGAGGGCAATCTATCATTTAGTTTTAGATGGGTTTGGAGTCACTTGTTATGGGACTTTGTTCTATATTTTAGAGGATTATATGGTGTATTATCTCCATTATGGTATGGTCAAGCTTATAAGTTTGGCACTTTACACTTGCTTCTCATGCTATTACTCCATAGAGGATACATCATATGTCATTTGGATAGTGTTGTATGTCATGGGAGTGAAAGTATGGAAGTGGAGTATACATGGGAGATAGTAGACACCACTCAGACGGTTTCCCACCTTTGAGGTGATCTCATATGAGACTTTATAAGGGGAAGAATATGGGGAAACAACACACAGAGATGACCATGTACATAGAGTACATGGGGTTCAGGGGAGTCCGAGCACTTTCTTCTACCACTACGGACATTTCATCTATATTTTCGAGGACGAAAGTATTTTTTAGGGGAAGGAAATGTCACATGATATACTATGGGTAGAGCAATAAAAGAGAGAGCCTCTACTTTTAGAGAAGGATTCTCATTAAGAAAGGATTCTCGGGTGTGGCTGGGAGGAGAACACATCTCTGTGTGCATCGTAGCGAGAGCAGGACACAACAAAAGGATTAGTCGTAATGCTATACATATGAATAGGCCTATCATGTTCTTTCTCACCTCTAGTCAATTTCTAGAAATATTGATCCACTTTTCTCTTATGGATCTCAATGCTTCCCAAAATGCGATGATGCACCGTTTGTTGTTCCTTGTATGACCACCATGTGATCTAGTCCTCTTAGGAAGCACAATGTATGGTATCTTAGCATCATCATCAACACTCTCTAGGAGAGCTTCTTGATGCTTAAATATTGGTACAAGGTTCAACTTGATCTTTTCTTTGAGCTCTCGATATACGAGATGATATATTTCATAGATCCATAGACCTTCTTCAGGAAGTTGTATTGTACCGATACAAAAAGAACCTTCCATTTGCTGATATGCATTATCTTGGATGCCATTGATCTTGATGCGATGTTGGCATCAAGACAATATAGCACCATTTCTTGATGCATTGTCTTGATGCCATTGACCTATGATTGATCAAAATTTGATTGTGTAGAAAATAAAGGTACTGGATATTAATAATCTCATTATTTATATACACACACATTCACATGTACACATTTACACATACACATATTTATATATACACAAATATACATTCTAAAATATAAATACACATACAAAACTATAAATTTATAAGGTATGTATGTGTGTATATATTTAGTATGTATATGTGTGGATATGTGTATGTGTGTATATATGTATGTGAAAATGTATGTATGTATGTGTAAGTGTATGTATATATGTGTGTATATGCATGTATGTTTGTATGTATGCATGTGTATGTGTGGGTATGTATGTATGTGTATGTTTAGGTATGTATATATGTGTAAGTGTATGAATATGTGTATGTGTATGCATGTACATGTGTATGTATGTATGTATGTATGTATGTATGTGTAATTGTATGTATGTATTTGTAGGTGTATGTATATGTGTAGGTGCATGTATATGTGTGTATGTGGAAGTACGTATGTGTAAGTGTAAGTTTGTATGTGTAAGTGTATGTATGTGTGTGTATGCATGTTTATAAATTTAAAGTTTTTTTTAAATTTTGATCTTTTTTTTGTTTAAGATTAAAATAACAAGAGATATTGTATGGTAGTACAAAATAAGAGAAGATCTAACATACCTTTGAGGCATGGTAGATTTTTTGTTGACAGCTACATCCTCAATAGAAGCTATACATTTAATCTATCTATTTTTGTTTCATTAATAAAATGCATGTTGCTACACAGAAAAGAATTGACTCAGGTCATACATTGCATTTAGGCCAAATGGGCAATCAGGGTTTTGTAGCTATATTTGTAAGTATATGTATTATTGAAACTATATTTTTTATGTTAATTAAAACACTAATCATTAATCTTTCTTATTTTTTTCAATGCAAGGAAAGGATTATGGTCGATATCCTATGAAAAAGGAGATCGATTTTGATACACATTATGGATATCGACATCTAAGTGAGTACATGCAAGATCATCCAAATGCTTTTGTAAGTATTATAAAATTTCATATAATAATATTATTATTATTTATGTTTTATATGTTTTATTTATTTATGTTTGTTATATGTAATATAGGATTATGATGAAGAGGCAGATATGGATGAGCTGGAGAGACTCACACAAGCGAGATGCTTTAGATCATCACAGAGTGCTCACACCTCTACCCATGATGCCAGTATAGATAAATCAAATCATGCACATGATCGCAATGATTGAGGATGACCATGATGATGAGGATGATCATGATGATGATCATGATGATTAAGACTTACATAATGATATGGATGATGATGATCATAATAATTGATATATTACATTGGATATATATTTTACATTGAAATACATATTTTGTTTATATCTATATATTTTCGCATTCTAGTTATGTTTTGAATTGTGTCTATGGTACTTGTTAATGAAAAGTCTTGTTTGAATGATTTTTATTACTCTTTATATTTAACATGTATTTTATTACTTTAATTATATAATTCATTAATATTATATATGTGTTCATGTATATATATATGTGTGTATGTGTGTGTAGTTTCAATGTGTGTATAAAATGTATGTATGCCCATGTAGGTATATATCTATATTTGTGTAAGTGTATCGATATGCATGTATATATGTGTATTTGTTTATATATATATATATATATATATATATATATGCATGTAGATATGTTTTATGCATATGCATATATGTATATGTATGTGCATATGTGTGTATGTGTATGTGTATGAGTATGTATATGTATGTATGTGTAAGTGTGTGTGCATGTGTGTTTATGTGCATATGTATGTCTATGTGTGTGTGTATGTGCATGTGCATGTGCATATGTGTGTGTATGCTTGCATATGTGTGTACGTATGTGCATGTTTATGTATTTGTGTGTGCATATATATATATATATATATATATATATATATATATATATATATATATATATATATATATATATATATATATATATATATATATATATATATATATATATATATATATATGTATGTATGTATGTATGTGTGTGTGCATATGTATCTTGTGTGTGTATGTGTATATGTAGGTATATGCATGTGTATATATATGAGCATGCATGTGCATGTGCATGCATATTCATTTGCATCTATGTGTATGTGCATGTATGTGAATATGCATATGCATGTCTATAAGTATGTGTTGATGTGTGTATGTGGTAATGCATGCATGCATGTCCTTTTATGTGTTTGTATATATGTTTGTGCATATGCACATGTTTATGTGTGTGTATGTGTACGTGTGTGTATGTGTAAGTGTAATTGTGCATGTATATGTGTACGTGTGTGTATGTGCATGTGTATGTGTGTATATATGTGTGAGCATGCATAGCCATGTATATGTGTATATGTGCATATGAATGAGTAAGTGCGATTATGTTAAATAATGAAAATAAAACAATTTAAATGATATACAAACAATGGAAATTGTACTTATAATAATTAGCCATATTTTATGTTTGGCGAACATTTTGAATAGCCTGTAATAGAGAGAGAGAGAGAGACAAAGAGATAGAGAGAAAGAGAGAGATAAAGGGAGAGAAACAGAGAGAGAGAGAGAGATAGAGAGAGAGATCAAAAGAGAGAACAAAAATGAGAAAGAGAGAAGAAAGAGGTAGAAAGAAAAAGAGATAGTGAGAGAGAGAGAGGCAATAAAATAGGGATTAGAAAAGAGAGAGATCTAGAAAGAGATTTTTGGAGCTTTTGAGCACATCGCAGATTTGAACATTGGAGAGCTCTTCGATCAGATGCTTGTAAATGATGATCGAAGAGCATTCCAATTCTTTTGTTTATCAAAGGCAACAGTCCCATAAATGATGAAAAATCATTATGGTCACACTAATCTGATGCATCATATAACAAATGCATAAGCATCACATAAGTGACATCAAAAAGCATCACATAAGTGACATCAAATAGCATTGCATAAGTGATGCTTACAAGCAAGTCGTATAAGCGACATGCAAGGAGCAATGCTACTGTGTATGTCATTACAAGCATCAGAAATAAGGCTAAGATTAATGTCATTTAGATGAGGCTACCTGCTCGATGCTCACTCCGATGAAATGCAGGATCATGTAGCGATGAAAATGTTTCCTATTAACCATTGATATGGCCTCATATTCCTTGTAGTGCATAAAGTTTATTTTCTCATTTGTACTATAATTTTTTTCCTTGTTCTCAATACAATTATCTTATTCTATTTTGGAAGAATTACTAATCTCTTCTATGTTCATATATTTTGATAGTGATGTGTGTGAACACAGGAGGACCATCCAAGCACTTTTTTCCCTCTTTAGGAGGTCTGTTTCCGCTAGCTTTTATATATGCCCATAACCCTAATGGGTCACTTATCTTTATACATTCACCTCGTAAAACTATCAATATTGTGTGTTGTGCTCCAAGCTCCTTCTTCTTCTTCCTTGTGCTATTGGTGTGCTTCCAGAAACCTCAAATTCCAAGATTTGGTATCAAAGCAAGTGCATGCTTTATCTAGGGCATCTTTGACACCCCTTTGGTCACAACCGTGAAATTCCACAAAAGTGGGTGAGCATACTCAGGGCAATTAGAAGTTCAAAAAATCTTCACCCTATGCAATCAAAATTTTTATTTGAGCTCCTTTTGGCCTTCAAATGCACTATCATAGTGCTTATGTAGGTAATTTTTTCCTTTTGTGGCAAACATATATACAAGGTTCAATTCACCAATACAATCACCTCAAGTCTAGTAAAGTTTGGCAGAGCTGGATAGGGTACATCTGTTGAACTTTTTGAGAGAGAAAAATTTTTCTACATCAAGGTATTCTAGCCACTTGCCATGGTTGAAGGCAATGATGTATTCCGTATGTTGGCCATTGAGGTCAAGTTGGATGGTACCAATTACCTATTATTGGCATATATGATGCATCATGTATTGGTGGCAAAAGGACTCTGGAATATTGTGTAAGGTGTTGAAGAATAACCTAGTACACTTGCAAACATAGATATTCAAGGTGATGTAGATGCATTGAATATGAAGATCTTCAAATCTTTGTTTTTATTGCACCTAGTGTAGAGCAACATTGATGGGAGGGAACAGATGGTTAGGCACATGCATTGATAGTTTTCTCTATCAAACATACCATTATCCCCCATATTCACTCATGCAAAACAACAAAGGATGATTTGGATAAACTTACCACTTTATACAAGGCAAGGAATGAGGCTCCTATTGCTTACCTCCAAAAACAATTGTAGAGTGAGCACATGAATGAAGGAGATTTTATGCATAGTTTCTTGACAAAGATCAAAGATTTGAAAGAGTAGTAGATTTCTGCAGATGAAGCCTTGCCACATAGTTCACTTGTCCAAACCGTTCTTAATGGTCTTCCTTATTCATATCAAGGTTGTGCTTCCACTCTTTTCTTGATGATGAAAGGCAATCCGATTGCCTTAAAATTTGACAACTTAGTCTTTGTTTTATTGCAGGAAGATCATTCTAGTTAGAACAAGTTCATTATGCATGTTGCAAATCAATGTTTCTTAGCTAGTTAAAAGGGAAAAGTCAAATGGAGCTCGTCTACTAGTAAGCAAAAAACATCTAATTTTGCATAGTTAGAAAGGGAAGAAAACGAAAAAGTAAAAATAGTTCTATAAATACTATAAAAAAAATGATCATGTCATGAAGAGTTGTCCAAAACTAGCTGCAAAAGAGGGCAAGATGAAACAGGCTAGAATGGTTGTTGTAGATGCCTCTACACCTAAAACAAATTCTGCTAATCTTGTCCAAAATAAAGAATGGGTGTTTAATACTATTTGTAGATATGACCCATCTTCTCATGAAAACTGTATGTATGTAGTTGCCGTAGATGTTTAATACTTTGATAGTGGGGCAACCAAACATATTACCTTTTAGCATAGTCTCTTTAGTTTGCTTGAGCCTACCTCCACATGGAATACTCTCACATGCACTAACAACTCCTCTTACCCTGTAGTGTTACTTGGTAAGATCATTCTCAATACTGCTAATGATAGTTCCTTCACATTGTCAAATGCTTTGTTTATACCACGGATCAAGAAAACTCTACTGTGAGCTTCAACCAAGATTGGCTTGATTATCAAAATTATTGATGACAAATGTAACATTCATGATCTATCAAATAGCAATGTTGTTAGTGATTTTCACATATTATGTCTTGGGTTGTATAATCTCATAGACTATGAAAAATATCTCAATGATTGATCATGTGAAATCAAGATTCTTAGGCTATCTCAGATGCAAAGGTTTAACATGCTTATGTTGGTTATCTACATTTCGCTACTTTCCTATGCTTGCAAAAAATCTGAAATGCTATCCTCTCTGCCCAAATATGACGCACCTTATAAACATGTATGTAAAGGATGTATTTTGTGAAAAATGTAGTGTTCCTCCTTCCCAAATGATGTTTCAATACAAGCTACATAGAGATTTCAACTTTTTCATCGTGATGTTTGTAATCCTATGTACACGTATTCTTTTGGGAACTACCTTTACTTTATGAATTTTATTGATGATTTTTCTAGGCATGCATGGGTGTATCCATTGAAAGCAAATTCCAAAAGTTTTATGTGCTTCAAAACATTTATGCTTTTCACAAAAGATATGTGACCATGTAAATGGGCACTCTCCATTTTGATCGAGGGGGAGAACTCATGTCTTTGGATTTTATTCCATTTCTTGATGAACATGGGATATAACATTAGTGTACAATGCCATATACACCTCAGCATAATGTATATGCTGAAAGAAAGGACATGTCTTCCATGGAGATGGAGAGGTATATGGTCAAAAGTCAGGATCTACCACATAGCTTCTAGGTTGAGGCCATTATATGTGCAACATATGTACTTAACAAGCATCCTACCAAAGCACGACAGTCTATCACACCATTTGAGGCTTGGCATGGTTGTAAGCCATCTCTTGCTCATCTATGTGTCTTTAGGTATCTGGCATATGCATTAGTGCCTGAACAACAATGTACAAAACTATATGATCAAGTAGTAAAAATTATTTTTGTTCATGATAGTTCTTAAAGCAAAGGCGATCGTCTGTATCATCCATAAACTTAACGCATTATGGTTAATCGTGATGTTGTTTTTGTGGAAGATGCAATTTATTGATTAGTTTCATGTAATAAGGAGACATGAACTAGCTCCATAGATGTGTATTACAATTTGCTACCTCTTTTTACTTGTGGATAGTCAAGTGGTAGCTCAAATGAGGCAACTTCTCAACCTTTATAGGTTTCACATGATGATGTAGATCATTCCATTTTAGACACACTTGTTGATGAGAGGGCTGATATAAAGGAGGAAAAAACTATCCCCAAATGGTTTGTGTAGACTTTGCAAGATAGAAAACTAGATACACCTTTGTCATATGGTACATGTTTAGGCTCTCATAGTGCATGTTTTGCATCAGATTGCTATGCAATGACTACCTCTAGCCTTTGTGATGAGAATGATTGCACATGGTTTTGAGAATAATCCAATGCAAAGACCTTATATGTTAAGTGTAGAAATGATCTGCTTCTCATAATTGTTGTCTATGTTGATGATATGCTATTGACTAGTCCTATGGGCATTCAATTTATGCACGTTGATGGTGGAATAGTTCTATGTCAAATAAAATATACTAACATATTATTGTAGCATTTTGGCTTTAAAGATTCCAAACCTATTTCCGCTCCTATAGAAATAGATGTACGGTTGAGTCTTCATGATGCTCAAGATGCATTTGATGTTGTTCTCTATCACTTGTCTACTAGATGCTTGACTTACTTATGCATAACTTGACCTCAAACTTAGTTTTTTGTCTCTCAAATGAGCCCTTCCCAGATTTCAAAAGTTGGTAAGTGGTTAAGCATACCTTTGGCTACTTGAGTGTTAGACCACTTGGATTGTTTTATCTCAAGGGGGGTCACTACCACCAGATTTACATGCTTTTGTTTACTCTCACTTTGCTGGTTGTTATCACACTCATGTGTCCACTAGTGGTTTTTGCATTATGCTTGGTAGCTCATGCATATCATAGTTGATCAAGAAGCAACCTTTTATGTTGGCTTATATTTGGAAGGTTGCATATAGGGTAGCCTTCATAGTGATTATTGAGTCTCTGTAACTCAGATGCCTTTTGGGTGATTTGGGTGTTGGTCAATCTTCAACCACCACCATCCTCGCTAATAATGAGAGTGCATTGGGAGTTGTGAGGAACCCTATATTCCTAGCTTCCACAAAGCACATTGAGATGCATTATCATTATGTTGGGAGAGGTTCTCTGTTGGGGAGAATAGTTAGGAATATTTGGCCACAAAATATAACATTGTAGATCTTCTCACTAAGTTTTTGGATTAATATCTCTCCATATATCTTGGCACTTCCTTATGCATGGTTCGAGCTCCTTGTTCATTGCATCACTCCTAGTTGGGATTTGTTGATATATTTTGGCGCTGATATGTCTGACCACACTACGACCAGAGGGACATTTTTTTCCCTCTTTAGTAGGTGCTTTCACCTCAGCCTGAATATACCCCTATAACCTTAGTAGGTCAATTATCTTTATACATTCACTTGGTAATACTATCAATATTGAGTGTTATGCTCCAAGATTCTTCTTCTTCCTTGTGTTTTTTGTGTGTTTCCATAGACCTCAAACTCCAAAATTGTGGGCTTGATGCATAGTTCCACTACGTCAACAAAGCTCCACATATATTCTCCTACCAGAATTTATGTATCGAAACTCTTGAATAAATTTTAGTATACCCTTTACAATATTAAATAATATTTTATCATATTTCACATCACAAATAATTGATGATAGAACATTATAAATCTTTCTAGTATCTTCTTTATAGTTTAAAAATAGACCTATTTCCTCTCAAAATAGTTCTTCTTCAAATGATTTTGTTTTTAAAGTCACAAACGTATGCTCCATATACCTTGTGAATAATATAAAAAACATTTTTGAACAAATGAAATATAATTTCATGAGAAAGAAATATTTCAAAGATACCTAACTTTGAAATTTCCTTGATTTTTGTATCCAGATTTCTCTTTCTTTAATCACTTTCATGAGAATTATATGGTCAAACAAATTACCTTACAAGAACATCAAAAGTCTTTCCCATTATGATATTCTCCATTATGCAGCTTCATGTGTGATATTTACATTTGTTGAAGTTTGAGGTCTACAAAAGCACACAAACAAAAAAGGACAGAAGAAGAAGATTGGAGCAAAACATACAATACTTAATGTATTACCAAGTGAAAGTAAAAACACAAGTGACTCGTTAGGGTCATAGGAATATATGCAAGCCAAGGAAAAAATTCGTAAAGAGAGAAGAAAGTGCATCTGCAACCCTAAGGTGTTCACACACATTACTACCAAAGTATATCAACAAACCCCCCCTACAAGTGATGCTATGAACAAGCAGCTAGCACTAATCTATAAGGAATTGCCAAGCATGTGGAAAGAGATCAACCCACAAAACGAAGTAAGCCCAAAGCTTTGAAGAAAGCTTCAAACTTCTCTAGAGGTAGAGCCTTTGTGAAAAAAAATGTGATGTTATTCTATGTGAGCACATATGCCAAATTGATCTCCCCATCAAAGAACCTCTTCTTGATATAATGATAATGCATCTCAATGTACTTTGTGCAAGTATGGAGCTTCCAACTGCCAATGCGCTTTGACTATCAGTGAAGATGGTGGTGGTAGAAGACTAACAAAGACCCAAATCAGCCAAAAGGCATTTGAGACACACACATACACTCAATAGTCTCTATGAAAGTTGTCCTATACTCGGCCTCAGCTAGAACTAGCCAAAATATGCTACTTCTTGCTCAACCAAGATATGCATGAGCTACCAAGCATGAAGAAAAAACCTCTAGTGGAAACATGAGTTTCATAGCAACACACCACGTTTGAGTAAAAAAAAGCATGCAAATTTGGTGATAGTGATCCCCCTCTTGATAAAATAGTCCAATGATCAACACTTAGTCAATGCATAAACTTGCTCATCTACGAGACAAAGATTGTTGAATATCTAGCGGAGATATGCATAAGTAAATCAAGCATCCAATAATGAGCTCATAGATAACAACATCAAATGCATCTTCAACATCATGAAGACTCAACCATAAACATGTCTCCATAGGAGTGGTAGTTGGTTTGCAATCTTCAATGCCAAAATGCTATAGTAATATGTCAATATATATATATTTTTACCCAAATAATAATGCAAATGCAACAAATCGGACATCTCAAAATATGCATGCAAATAAGAGTTAAACCAACAATATGCTGGTCATTAGGACTAGTGAATAAGCACTTGACTATCCAGCTATAGAAAGAGGCAGCAAAGTGTCACACACATCTTTGGAGCTAACCGATGTCTCCTTAATACATGAAAGTAATGGGTGAACTACAACCTCCACAAAAACAACATCAAAACTAACCAAAATGTGTTTAATCTATGGATGATACATATGATAACCTTTACTTCTAGAAAAGTACCCAAAAAAAATACATTTTACATCTTTATCATCTAAGTTTCTACATTGTTGTTCGTTTCTACATTGTTGTTCAAGAACTCATGCATATGTGACACAACCAAATACACAAAGATGAGCAACACATGGCTTACGACCATGCCAATCCTCACATGTAGTGACAGACAACAATGCTTTGGTGGGACACCTATTAAGTACATATGATGCACACATAACATCCTCAAGGCAGAAGCTATGTGGTAAAGCCTAACTTTTGACCATACACCTCGCCATCTCTGTGAGAGACCTATTCTTTCTTTTAGTGATTGCATTCTATTTAGGTGTATATGGCACTATACACAAATGTTTTATCCCATGTTCACATAGAAATATAGTAAAATTAGAAGACATAGATTCCACCCCTCGATTAGAACGGAGGGCTCCCATTTTACAAGCTGAAATTTTTCAGCCAATAGTAGAAATTGTTTGAAGAACATAAACACTTCAGACTTATCTTTCAATGTATACACCCATGCATGTCTAAAAAAATCATCAATAAAAGTGAAGAAGTAAAGATAGTTCCCAAAAGAAGGAATCTACATAGGACCATAAACATCACTATGAATAAGCTGCAATTTCTAAGTAGCTCGTACAGAAACATCTTTCAAAAGCAGGAATGCTTCATTTTGCCCAAAATAGAGCCTTCATAGGCATGTTTACCAAATGCCTCAATTTTGGGAAAGAGGACACCATTTAAGATATATACAAATGTAGCAGAATAGAAAAATTTAGATGAACAAAGCATGCATGCCAAAGCTTTGCATCTAAGATAGCCTGAGAACCTTGAATTGCACATTCTAAATGATTGAGAGATTTTAAATAGTCTATGATTTCTGAATGATGACTTGGTTTGAAGTAAGCACCACATGAATACATGCCTACTTTATTGCACATGGTTTTGAGAACAATCCAACCAAGAGAACCTTACATGCTAAGCATCCAAATGATGTGCTTCTGATCTTGTTGTCTATGTTGATGACATGCTGCTAAATGGTCCTAATGAATAGCATATTGCTCATTCTAAGGCTAATTTTCATGCCTCTATTGAGATGTCACATTTGGGGCATTGCCATTACTATTTGGGCATTCACTTTATGCAAGATGATGGAGGAGTTTTTTTTGTTTCAAACAAAATATATTGTCACATTATTGCAGCGTTTTGGACTTAAAGATTGCAAACCTATTGCCACTCCAATAGAAACACATTCACGATTGAGTTTTCATGATCTTGGAGATGCATTTGCTTTTGTTTGCTATCTGTTGGATGCTTGATTTACTTATGAATATGGCAGTGTGATATTTAGTTTGTTGTCTCTAGGATGAGAAGGTTTATGCATTGCCCAAGTGAAAAGTATTAGAGGTGGAGTAACCGATGGGAGGGGCATTAAGGAAATCACCTCTAACCCTTTCCTCAATGCTCAACTCATAAAAAGAGAATGGAATCGAAGATGAGTGACCACACTCCTACAAAATCATTCACATACGAAACATATATGGTACTACCAAGGCAGAGGTGATCCACTCTGCCTTGTCACACAAATACAATGGAACTCTTAGGGTGGGGGTGATCCACACTGCCTTCTTAGTACACCTAAACACAATAAAGACAAAGGCACTCTTAAGGTAGGGGTGATCCGTGCCACCCTCTTACCACCAATACACAGACACAAGTCACAAAACTACTCTTAAGGCAAGGGTTTTCCATGTCGCCCTCTTAGCATCAACACATAAAACACTCAACACTCACAAGAAAGAGATTCTCAATGGCAAGAGGATCCAAGTAGTTCCACAATCCTATGGGTTTGGGATGATAGAAAAGACAGAAGGAATATGAAAGAAGTAGGAAATGAGAGAAGAAAAGAGGGTATAGTGGATAGAATAAGCAAAGGTTGAGGGTAATTGAAATAAGAGGAATTGAAGAAATGAACTTGATTGAAATAGAAATATTACAAATACATGGGGACTTATAAATTAGGAACTTTCATAGCTCTCGCAATATGGTGACATAAGGTAGACTTCTTCTCTTAGCTTTGGAGTGCCCACTACACCTGCAACATGTACCTACATACAATTCATATTTCTTTTGGAGGGCATATATTGTTGTAGAATACCCAAGGCTAAGATCCACACCACCTTGCATGGAATTCATACGAAAGCTCAAGAAATACTCTCCTTTCATACAACAAACCCTCCAACATGCTCAAGCAATTGGCCTTTAGCTCCAAGCTATGCCACATGCCCTTGAGAACATGGAGAGAAGGTCATCAAGGGTCCTTGTAACAATTGAAAAATAGAAGAAATCAAGGATCCTTGTAACAACCTTCTACTCACACAGAAAGGAAAGATAAGCATGCACACACACAGACCTCACTCTCACACTCTAAGAATAAATATAGATATGCACAAAGTCTAAGAAAAAAGGGAGTTCTTCCATTCATAAAAGGATATATACAGGGAGCTCAATTTGAACCAAAAGCTCCCTTTCTTAAAAATGAGCTTCTATATTTATAGCCTAAGCTCTTTTCCCATGTGCTCCTATGACTAGTGAAAAAGGGAGCATGTGCTTAACTAACATATCTTTCAAACATATTCCAAGATCTCTTTTCTAACAAACAAATCCGAGGGATATGCATGCGTGGAATTTCAAGTGGGTATTTTTGTACTCTTTGCAAAAAGTTGATTCATTTACAAGACTCCATACCATAGTATTAGAGAATTACTAAAAAAGGGTCCTAAGACAGTGTTCTCATGTGAAACTCTAAATATATACAAAGAGGGGGAGGGTTTGCATGCACAAAAGAGGATGTGTGCACATGCTACTACTCAACACACTCCTCCCCTCCCCCTAGACTTTGTCATCCTGGACAACATTAAGAGAAGAGGATCATACATAGCTAAATTGGTCCAAGTTTGAGTCTTCAAGTCTTCAAGTCTTCCAAGCTTTGAACTTTGCAGGCCTTCAAGGTGTTGAAGAGTCCTTATGTGCTGAGGGACACAATCCCCTAAGGGGAAGTCTGCCCAACAACAAAAAGAAAAGCCTTTGTTGCCAAATATGCAAGCATTCCATGAAGTAATCCTTGAAAAAAAATTCACCAAACAAGTATTATCTTGGATAAATTAGACCAGCAAGTTGCATGGAGAAATCTTAAGACTTTGTTGCCAAATATGCAAGCATTCCATGAAGTAATCCTTGAAAAAAAATTCACCAAACAAGTATTATCTTGGATAAATTAGACCAGCAAGTTGCATGGAGAAATCTTTAAGTGTTAAGCATTACAATCCTCCTAAGAGGCAGTCTGACTAGCAACTAAAAGACCAACATGGAGAGCATTCTATTTCCCAATATGCAACAATCCTTAGGAAGACCTTGCTCTTGAATATGCATGCATCCCATTGGAATAGATCTTTGGAAGACGTGAAAATTACACATGCTCAATAGGTGGATATTTGCTAAGATGTATGATGTGGGACACCAACTAAGGAGCAATCAAACAACTCCACGAAGGTCAAGCTTTGTATAATCATGTAGTGATGCTTTCCGACACTGTACAATGGTCACCCTTGATTGTGTTTAAATAAAAAATGGAAGTATACAGGGAAACTCAAGAGGTATGTCCATCAATGATTTCTTCGAGTGTGTGGCTACATCTCTGTTCTCTTTAAGGGTATGAGTCATTAAAGTTGAGGTCTATTTGCGGCATCAAGGGGTATGGACACTATCACCCCAAGTGGGCAATCGTACCACCTTAGCACTTGGAAATAACAACACTAGCTTTACAAGTGATAGAACATAAGGAAGTGCAAACACCTCAGCAAACAAGGCACGAGTTGCCATATGAACTTGTAGCATCATGAAACCTACAATTAAATCATTTATCTATATAGCCAGGTCCAATAGCAACATAATAAACAACGAGGTCCCATACCAACATATCTCAAAGTGATTGCAGGACTAGTGGAAATGATCCGAATTGGGCAGTCATGCCACATCAACCAAAAGTAAATATAAGCTTCATAGCATCCACAACAAGTTGGCAGAATAAGCTCAGCATACACACCACCCATGAGTGCAATCCTAGCATCAAAGATTTACTAAGATTTCCACAAGATTGTTGGGGAAATGGACACAATCCCTAAAATAGGGCAGTCACACACCCTGGATAGCAGGCTCCCTAATATCCTTTGTTTCATGATAACTTGCAAAATGAAGCTTGAACGTTCGACACTTGTTCAAAAATCATGAAGACATAATCTATGTCAAAAAATGATTAACATGATAACCATGTGTAGACACTACATTCAGAGCTTTCAATAGGTGTTCCCTCATAGCTTAGGTCATTGAGTTAAACCTTACCTTTAAGTTCGAGATGCAGTGCCTAGAATGGTCACCATATGACATTTAATTTTCCACCATACTTGTTCTTTATAGACCCTATAACGATGGAGGATTTTGGCAATTCACCTTTACCCGGAGTCTCATTGGAGCAACAGTTAGAGATTATGCACCAAGAATTTCACGCACTTCAACAATCTATACAAGAACGCTATGCTATGCTCCAATTCGATGGACAAAAGGATGGCTGATTTGTCCTATCATGGCTCTCTTTATTCGATGATTTCTATCCCGATGAGTCATATTCAGAAAATAAGAAAGTCAAGTTTGCTACCAATTATTTGGTAGGAAGAGCTCAGCTATGGTGGAATGATCTTTGTCCTCGTGCAAATTTTCCACACACATGGAAGGCTTTTCAAGAAGAGTTTAAGGATTCTTTCCTACCTTTATAGTTCAACCTACAGGTTCGATACTTATCGGCTGAATTTTTCTGATTGTGCAGAATTAGCAAATTCTTGCTTACTAGTTAAAGAGCTCCATTTTCCATTGCCCTTCTCACTAGACAGGAAAGCTTGATCTGCAACTCGCATAATGGACATGTTCTGCTTGGACTGATCTTCCTGCAACTGAACAGAGACTAACTCCTCAAATGACAAGGCATTTGTATTTCCTTTCATCATCAACTGAAGAGTAGAAGCAAAACTCTGATATGAATCAGGAAGACCATTCAAAATGGTCTATACAAGTGAGCTATCTAGTATAACCTCATCAACAGAAATCAATTGTTCCTTCAAGTCTTTGATCTTTGTTAGGAAACTATCCATAGAATCACCTTCATTCATGTGCTCACTCTCCAACTATTTTTGGATGTAAGCAACGTAAGCCTCATTCCTAGCTTGGTACAATGTGGTAAGTGTATCCCAAGCATCCTTAGCTATTCTGCAAGAGTGAATGTGAGGAATAATGGCATGTTTGACAGACAAAGTTATCAATGTGTGTGCCTGAACATCTCTTCCATCCCAACGAATATGCTCTACAATAGGTGCAGCAAAAATCGTAGCACGAACAAGAATATGCAGGATATCATCATCTTTGACACCTTTTGCATCAACTTCTATACCTGCAATTGTAATAGTTGCAGGTATGATAGGATGTTTTTCAACACCCTACACAATGTTCCACAGTCCTTTTGCAACCAATCATGTCGCATCATAGAAGCCCACAATGGGTAGTTGGTACCATCCAACTTATCCCCAACAACCAACATACGAGATACATCACTACTTTCAACCATGGCCGATGACTAAAATACCTTCATGCAAGAAATTGAGTGTATCTCAAAAAGTTGAACAGAACTGCCCAGACAAATTCTGTTAGACCTATAGTAGACTTCGAGACGCTTAAACTCGTGAACAGAAACTAGTATATACCTTTGGCACAAAAAGACAAAATAGCCTACACAAGCATTGCAATAGTGCATTTGGAGGCCGAAAATTTGTGTGATTCTGAGACTGCAACCGAAGAGGTGTTGATGATGCCCTAGATGAAGCGACGACCTCCTCTGATAATAATTGTTGGAGTTAGACGTCTGCGGAAGCACACGAACAGCACAAGAAAGAAGAAGAAGCTTGGATCACAACACACAATATTGAATGTATTACTAGAGAATGTACAATGATAAGTAGCCCATTAGGGCAATAGGCGTATATATAAGCCGGTGGAAAAAAAACCTCCTAAAGAGGGAAAAAAGTGCCCGGGCAGTCCTAGAGTGTTCACACACATCACTACCTAAATATATCAACACTCTAAATATATACAAAGAGGGGGAGGGTGCACATGCACAAAAGAGGATGTGTGCACACCCTATTGCCCAACAACACCCAAGCAATCTTTTTATAGGCCTTTTGCAGAGATATTTGTGGATGCTATTTTGAGATGAATCTTCTAGATATTTTACATTTGTGGTGAAATAGGAGCTTTTTACAAATATCCAAAAGATTCTACACTCAAGAGGGTGTCATATTTGGCCTAATTTTAAATATTGCTTGGATACTTTGGGGCTTTCTTGAACAAATATGATATTTTGTCCGCAAAATGCATGCGATGGGTCCTTTCCACCAACGTTTGACATTGGATCATGAAACTTGTGAGTTTGGGGCCCAAAAATATAAGAGATATCCATCAACAAAATGTCTTCTTTGTTGAAATTTAAGAACTGTGTGGTGGAGCTATTGGGCCTTTGAAAAGACATTTGTTTCATTCAAAACAAAGTGGGAAAGAGTTTAAATACTTGATTATTATACAATTTCCGTCTCTCTTTTATATTTACCTTCCATATTGACCATTTCTCTTTTACTACAGGGATTGCTAGTCATATCTTTAGTAGTGGGGCTCACTTGAATTCTATCTTTCATATTTATTTTATAGATGTTTGAATAATAGGGAAATAAAATAACTACCATATTACACACACACACACACGCACACACATATAAGATTACTTTTAGAGGAGGAAACAGAACTATAGCCTTCCCTTAGGGCTAGAGGAAGTTATGTATCTATCTTTCAAATGGTTTATTAACGTCTTAGGCTAGGTCGCCTTCATGAAGTACCATTCATATTTCTTTGTCCTTTGAATGCACTTGCTTATCATCGACGTCTTCTATCATTTTCCAATACCTCTTTAGCTTCGATCCATTGACCTTGGTCTTATGTACTTGCTCTGATAGAGCATAAGTTGGTAGCTGCCATTCTTGAGCTTTGTCCTGATCATAAAAGGTCTTTCCCACCATGGTTGGAACTTTGTGACATGCTTGTTATCAAAATAGTAATCATAACTTAGAACAAGATTTCCTTTTGTTAACCTTTCATACTTTAGTTTTTTATTAAATTCTTGCCTTTTTTTCTCTGCTTGACTCATGTAATGCTCCACTGCAAGCTCCCTTCTCATACCCAAATCTTGTAGATCCATAAGCCTCTTTTCAATTACCTCTTGGTGACTCTGCCCAATTTCCTTTAGTAGTGCTCAAAGACTTGGAATTTCTACTTCTATTGGCAACAAGGTTTCTTTTTCATATACTAAGTGAAATGGGGTTAACCCTAAAGTTGCCTTCTAGGATGTGCAATATGCCCATAAGGCTGTAGTGAGGTATATATCCCATTACTTTGGATGTTTCTTTACTTGCTTACTAATGATTACAAACAATTCCATTGTTCTTTTCAACAAAATTGTTACATTGAGGATAATATGGCATGGAGTACCTATGCCTTATTTTTATTCTAAATAGATCATTCAGAACATCTCATCTAAATCATGGATCATGATCAAACACTATCTCTAAAGGTATTCCAAATCTACAACATATGGAATCATAAATGAATTTCCCAATATCTTGTGTTGTCCTTCCTTTGTTACTTACTGCTTTTGCCCATTTGTTCATGTAATTCATTGCCACAATGATGTACTTGTTTCTTGGGTTTGCCCAAGGTAGGGGTCCAATTGCATCGATCCCCTATTTTTCAAACAATCCATAAGAGATGATTGGTGTTCTTGGTTTATTCATGAGCTACTTATTTCCTCTAAGCTGACATTTATTGCATGTTTTACACCAATATTGAACATCTTTATGTAGTTTTGGCCATGTATATGTTACTTGAAGTATCTTATTGTTATTTCATGCAAGACATTTCCTCCACATGCACGGTCATTATAGGAGTCCAGAGTGCTCTTTATTTCATCAGATCAAGGGTTGCTTCCAAGGATAACATCCATACCTTTCCAATTGAGATTATCTCCTATGAGTTGGTATTGTAGAGCCTTCTTTAGTAGCCTATGCTTTCGTACCTTGTTTAGAGGCTTGGATAGTTCTCCAGTTTCAATGAATTTGAGGATCTCATCCAACCCTTCCTTTCCAATAAGTTGTTGATCATGTTTCTTTAATGCTACCACAAGAATCTCAAATTGCTCATTTGCTAATGCATGTGCCTCCTGATTTGGGCTCCATGATATATGAAATATCTAAATACCTTCAAAATTATGTAATAAATGTTTTACCCTTTTCAATCATTCCAATAAGTTTTCACTTTTACAAGATCAACTACCTTGCAATTGCTTTATCACTAGAATTGAATCACCTTTGATAATTAGCTCTATGATACTATGTTTGATACATTCATCTAGTGCCTCATACAATAATGAATATTCTACTTCATTATTTGAATGAGCACTAGGGAGATTCATACCTTTCTTGAAGAACAAGTTATTATTTTCATCATAGATTATGAATATTGATGCTGCTTCCTTTAAGCACCATCAAAGAATACGTCATGTGCACCTTGAATTTCTTCTTCATGTTGCATCCCTTGATTCTTGGCCACTTTGCTTATTCCCTCTTCTCATCTTCTATAAGTCAACATGTATGCAAGACTGGCTCTAGAGCTCTCCTCCACTATACAAATGTACTCATATTCTTATGACTCAAGAACCCATTTTGCTATTCTAGATGAGATAACCATGTGTTGCACCACATATAGAAATGAGTGATCTATAGTAAGAGAAATAACTGGCCTAGCAAAAAGATACGAATTGAACCTTTGTACACCAAACATGAGAGCATACATGAGCTGATCTACACTTGTATACCTCTTTTCACTGTCCTTTATCACTTTCCTTGCAAAGTACACCAGTCGCATGTGCGATGTTTTAACATACTTCTATAGTAAGATCACTCCTATTGCTTCGTGTCTTGCACTTGGACATACATAAAAGGTATCTTCTATGATTGGTGGCATTAAGAATTCTTCGAAACACTCTTGATGAATGTCATTCCAAAAAAAGATATTACAAAATGCAAGCTTCTGCAAGGGAGAAGTTATCTCTCATAGAAGATGGATGAAGTGTGACATATAGTGTACCTTCTATACAAATGTGAGGACATGCTTGGTCGCTATTGGAGGTGATAATGCCAATAGAACTCCTACTTTGGATGGATCTAGTTGGATTCCTCTTTTAGAAATAAGGTGTGCAAGAAGCACCACTTCTTTTTGAGCAATGTGACATTTCTCTAGATTTATTTGTCCTCCTAGCTCATGCAATATTTTTAATCCTTTCTCAACCTTTTGAAAGTGAAATATCCTAATACTATATATACAAAAATCATCCATATACACTCTTATTAACGATCCAAAGAAAGGGTAAAATACATAAATCATGAATCTCTGAAATGTTAAAGGTACATTAGTGAGACCAAAGGGCATTACTCTACTTGCAAAGCATCCCCATGCTGTGATGAGAGTGGTCTTCCTCTGATCTTCTTTAGCTATACATATTTGAAAATATCCTAAATATCCATCACATATAGTGTATCGTTCATGGCATGCTACTTTATTCAATGTGTCATCTTGGAACAATAGTGGAAAGTGATCTCTTTTATTGCAGCATTCAATTGCTTATAATCCACACACACCCTCCATTTATGATTTACTAGCTTGGAGAAGATGATTTACCTCTATCAATAATGCTTCATGTTATAGAGTCCCAATCCTCCTACACTTTTGCAAGATTGGCTTGGTATTTGGTTTGATTTCAATATGGTGTTAGATGGAAGCTACTCCCTGGATCTTAGTGTAGTCTTTGATAAATAATCTGGGATATCTCTTTATCATGTTGATATATTTGGTCTTCCTCCATTGTAAGATCATTTGCTAACATCCTTTTGAAATCTACTTCTTGTGTGGATACCTCACGTTGTGGTTCTTCATGATCATTCCCTTTGGCTCTGTCCTGCTTTCCTTGGAAGATTACTCCCATGACTTCTAGTGTCTATGAGTCACTTTCACTTTTCGATTCCTCATTGCTAGAATCTGTATTATAACATGAACTCTATTTATCTATAGTTGTTTCATACTTATGATCTTCGTTCTTCTTCTCCTTCAAACCATAGGTAACTAACACTATTTTGTGATTTGGATTGAGAACAAGAAGATGAGAACCCAATTTTTTATTTGCTTTCATTGAAATTAACCATCAACATCCTAATATGATGGAGTAGCCCTCTCCCTTGGTTTCAATCATATAAATATCCAACCCAGACTCTATATCACACACTATACCTCTTAAGCTCTCATTGAACACATTTAACCACAATATTATTTGGTATTTTGGCTTGGTATGTAGATGGTCCTGTCACATGAAAGCCTAGCTTGTGAATTGTTTTTTCTATCATAAAACACATTTTTGCTCCACCATCCACATATACATTTGAAATTCTTTTCCCTTTTACATATGCATCTACTGTGGGTACAACATCATCATATGCATTTGCTCTTATAAGATTAATGTCTTTATTTTTAGTCCTTCTAGTGCTCACTAGATTGGACGATTCCCTCCTAGTTTTTGAAGATAGTTGAAATAATTATGGCGAAGTGATATTTGGTTTGTGTGTGCACTTATCCTCAATAAAAGCATAAGGTTTAATGCCATTACCTAGAGGAGAGTTTTCCATCGTAATCTTCCTTCTTGGCCTTCTATTTCTTTTACTTATTTCTCCTTTTGTAGCTCTTCCTTACTTTGTTTGTGTACCTACGCGGGAATATTCATCTTGTGATTTGTCTCTAACTTGCACCCTTGTCTTATTGATTCGCATAGTGTCCACGGTCTCTTGTTCCTCAATCAACTCCAAAATGTTTATCGATCATTCTTCTCTTGCATTGGTGGAATAGGTGGAAGGTTCCATGGTTGTTGAGGTTGTTGTGCATGTGCATATTGTGGTGGCCTCTTGATAGGATACATATCACCTCGATTCCTAAGAGGTAGAGGACAATTTTACATACCATGACCATAATGGTTGTAGTTGTAGCACATGAATTTTTGGGGTTGTCGTCATTGTTCTTGATTTTTTTCCCTTTCTAGACTATTTTGTTGACTCCCTTACTAAGTTCAATGTCGATTGCTCTATTGTGTGAGCCTCTACAATAGGTCTTGTTGGAGTCTTCCTCTCTCTTAACATAGTTGTTTTGTATACCTTCTTGAGTTGGAATGTCTATATAATTGACGTTCTTCTTTTCATATGTATAGGATTTGTATTGAAACTTCAATTTTCTACATTTTAACTTGGCTATTCCTAGTGTTTCATCAAAGGTTTTTGGAAAATGAGATTCCACTTTTTGTGTGAGTAAGGGAAAATTCCATCAATAAACCTATCTTTGTTTAAAAACTATGGTGCCAAATTGATTTTATTATTAAGTTCTCTTCCAGTTATTCCACAAACTTTGAAACTGTGCTTCATAATTTGTAAAATCATCAAGAGAGACATGTATTAGTGATAGAAGTTGTTGCCACAATTTCTCTTGAGTTTCCTTTCCATATTATTCCACGAAGGATCCTCCTACTACTACCCACATATGTGTTGCTTTTTAAGGTAAGCGTGCAAACCATATCCTTGCTTCTTCCTTGAGAACTAATGGAAACACTCTCAACTTTACATCCTCTTGGTCTGTTCTTGATATGAGATAGGACATCTCCATATTTTCTAAGAACTTCATTGCATGTTCTTGTTGGGTGTGTGTAGAAGTGCGAGAGACACACGAGAAGCACAAACGCAGCAAGACACACAGAGAAGACGATGGCTAGAATAGCTCTCTCTATTGACGATGAACTCAACTGAAGTAAGAGCTGAAAGTACAAAGTACCACCACATATGAGAGTATCAAGTATGTGGTAACATGGGGAAAAAACCTCTATCCAGCACTAGAGTAAAAAGTGCCCATGTATAGGGAAAAGGTTCACATCAAAGCTACTCGAGGAACACATAAGTGTAACAAACCCCCTTGGAGCGAATGATGTGAACACATACAGGGAGTGACAGATCAGCCCCCACAAGGTAACAAGCCTAAAGCTTTGCGAAAATCTTCAAACTTTTCCCGTGGAAGAGCTTTGGTAAATATGTCTGCCACATTATCTTGTGTAGGCACATATACCAAATCAATATCTCCTGCATGAAGGCGCTCTCTCACATAGTGATAATGCACCTCAATATGTTTGGTTCGTGCATGAAACACTCGGTTTCGTGCAACAGCCAAAGCACTCTGACTATCTGTGAGAATATGCGTAGCAGCATCAATCTCCATGCAAAGATCCATCAATAGGCATCTCAGCCATATACACTCCACTGTAGCTGTGAAAACTGCCCTGTACTCAGCTTCACAACTCAATGTCCCCACTGTAGGTTGCTTCTTACTCAAGCAAGATATGCATGAGTCTCCAAGGAAAAAGCAATTACCACTAGTGGACACGCGAGTATCATAACAACCAGCCCAATCACTATCTGTAAAAGCATGCAAGCATGGCTGAATATCTCGGCCATAAAAGAGACCTAAACTCAAAGTACCTCGAAGATATCTGAACACACGTTTCACCGCTTGCCAATGCTTAGTGCCAGGGCTATACATGAATTGACTCAACTGGGAAACTACATATTGTATATCCGGCCTTGTGTTGCATGCATATATAAGAAATCCCACAGCTTGCTGATAAAGAGAAGTATAAAATGCATCACTTGAATCCTCAATTGAGAACCTGAATCCTGTCTCAACTAGTGTAGAAACTGGCCTACAATCAAAGTCAAAACGCTGAAGTAGTTTTTCAACATACTTTGCTTGATGCATAACAATTCCCCCCTCAACGGATACAAACTAGATGCCAAGATAGTAGCTCAAAAGACCAAGATAAGTGACATCAAAAGTATGCTGCAAATCAGCCATAAGAATGTCAAGTTTTGCATCACATGACCCAGTCAAGAGTATGTCATTGACATAAAGAACAAGCACTGTAAGATCAGCCCCATTTTTGCGTACATAGAGTGTGCTTTCAATCGGACTACATGTGAAGCCAAGAGCAATCAAGTGCTTATGTATTTTGTCATACCATGCACGTGGAGCTTGCTTGAGACCATACAAGGCTTTATGCAAGCGAAAAACCATATGCTCTTTCCCTTTCATAACAAATCTAGGAGGTTGCTTCACATAGACCTCTTCTTGCAAATCACCATTTACGAAGGCTGTTTTTATGTCCAAGTGATGCACTTTCCAACCTCGATGGGCAGCCAATGCAACCACGGTACAAATGGTAGTCAGGCGTGAAGTAGGTGCAAAAGTTTCCTCATAGTCAATGCCATTTTGTTGCGCATATCCTTTGGAAACCAATCTAGCTTTGTAGCGATCAATGGCACCATCAGATTTTCTCTTAATCTTGTAAATCCACTTTGTACCAATGGCATTCTTTCCTTTTGGCAATTCACATAACTCCCAAGTACCATTCCTATGTATGGAATCCATTTCTGATTGCATAGGACTCATCCATTGTGGATCTTCACATGCATCTTCAAAAGAAAGTGGCTCTTCATTACATGTTGTAGCAATAAGAGAATAATCCACAAAATTACTTGATGCATGGTGAGAGCTTGATCTTGTTCTACCAAGTAAAGGTGCACTCAATTTGCTGTCCTGCAAAGTTTGTTTCAGGCACTTTGGCATAGATTGTGCACTCTTGATAGACATGCGTTCATTATGTAAAACATCTTCAATATGTACATCATGCGTGGGCTGAATTTCATGCTCAGTTTCAGCCATATTTTGACACAAATGTTCAGCCATATGTGGCTGGGAATTTCCAGCAATTTGGACATTTTTTGACTGAAATTTTTTTGCCATGTTTGGCTAGAAATTCTCTGCATTTTCAGCCCTATTTGGTTGGAATTTTTCAGCCCTTTGAACCTCAGTTGGCTGGTCTACATGCGCACTATTTTGGAACAAAGGCATGAGTGTATCGAACACATCTTGTGAGCTAACTGTTGGTAATTTTTTGCATTCAAGTAGAGGGAAAACTGAATTTTCAGCAATTACCACATCTCAACTCACAATAATTGTGTTTGTCAATGGATGGTTTAATCGATATCCCTTACTTTCAGCACTATAATCAACAAATATACATTTCTTTGCCTTGTCATCAATTTTGTGACGTTGTTGTGATGGCACAAGAGCATATGCCAAACAACCAAACACACGTATATGACTAACCATAGGCTTATGACCATTCCAAGCCTCATAAGGAGTGATGACTCTCAATGCTTTTGTAGGGCAGCGATTCAACACATAGTTTGCACACATGACCGCTTCCATCCAAAACTTATGAGGAAGATGCTTTCCTTTAACCATACATCGTGCCATTTCAAGTAGAGTTCTATTTTTACGCTCGACAACACCATTTTGCTAAGGTGTATACGGCACCGTACATTGGTGTGAAATACCTCTTTCATGAAGAAAAGCATTAAACTCATGTGACATGTACTCACGACCACGATCCGTGCGTAGAGTCAAAAGCTTTTGTGAAGAAACATTTTCAGTCATAGTTAAAAATGCTTTGAAGCAAGAAAATACCTCATTCTTTGCTTTCATAGGATACACCCATGTATGGCGAGTAGCATCATCAATGAAGGTAACAAAATATACATGCTTCCCAAAAGATGGAGTCTTGACCGGACCACCTACATCACTATGAACAAGTTGCAATTTTCTTGTAGTGTGTGTATGACTATCTTTTGGAAAAGAAGCTCGATGCATTTTTCCAAGAATGCAACCTTCACATGCATTCTTTTCAATGGACTCAAGTGTAGGCAAGCCGATAACCATGTCCTTCTTTTGCAAGTAGAGCAAACTATTGAAGTTCAAGTGACCAAAACGAACTTGCCAAAGCTCCATTTCAGCCATGGAAGAAGTATGAGCAACTAAGGCATTCGAGGGAGCCCTCTTGTATGTATCCATGTGATACAAACCATTACATAATGTACCGGACATCACGATAATATCACCATTGCTGAAATCATGAACCATACACTTCTCATCAACAAAGTGTACATGAAGTCCAGCTTTGGTAATCAACGGAACTGAAATTAATTTCTTCTTTATACCGGGCACATACAATGCATTTTTCAAGAGAATCACACCTCCATTTGCAGCCGTAAGCTCAATTTCTCCTACTCCAATGATAGGATAAAAGGCATTGTTTGCACACACCACATGTCCTCCTTTAGGTGCATCTTTGAAAGAGACAAAAAATCTTTTGCATGATGTTATGTGCTTTGAAGCACCACTATCAAAGAACCAATCCGAATCAGCCTCACTCACAACCATACATTTAGAATGTAAAGAAGCATCATAATGACATGTAACAACACATGCCCAAAAATCTTGAGCCATGTTAGCTTCATCATTCTTTGCATTTGCTGAATTTTCAGCAATAGACATGCCGGATTCCTTCTTCTTTTCATTGCGTTTAGCAAGCTTTCTACACTCATCAATAGTATGACCAGCCTTCCGGCAATATTTGCATCTCTTCTTCTTTTACAAATCAGTATCATTAGAGGAATGAGTGGAAGAGGAAGCTTGAGGCTTTGGTTTTGATGAACCCAAAGTTGAACCATACTTGCTTTTCCCCTTTTGTGAGATAGCAAGTGCTTGTGTTTCCTCAATCAAGCCACTCCTATTCACTCTAGATTGCTCTTCTTGCAAAAGAAGAGACACAACCTCATTAAATGCATACATATTAGGATTTCCTTTTGCAACAAAATGGAGTGTAGTAGCAAAGCTTTGAAAAGATTCCGGTAATCCTTTCAACAATGTAGAAATGAGTGATGCATCCGGATTGATCTCATCTATGTTTACCAATTGCTCTTTCAAGTCTTTGATGCGTGTCACATACACATCCACCGAATCATTTTTAGCCATACATACATCCTCAAGTTGCTTCCTCAAGTATGCAACACGTGCTTCATTATGCACGGCATACAAAGAAGCAAGAGTATCCCATGCCTGTCGTGATGTAGAACATGACCGAATGTGTGGAACTATATGACGCCTCACATAAAGCACAATCAAAGCATGAGCTTGAGCATCTTTTCCATCCCATCTAAGCTGCTCCCGTGTAGGTGGAGAAGGAGAAACCACTATACTCGAAGAAGAAGCTCCATCTGTGACAGTAGACTATGAAGTAGAAGAACCTGCGGGTCTTCGATCTACATCTGCCACTATGTTCCAAAGTTGTTTTGCAACAAGAACATGCTTCATCATGTAAGACCACATCGGATAGTTGGTCCCATCAAGCTTATCTTCAGCTTGAAGAATGCCAAACAAGTCATTGCTGCCCGCCATTTCACCAAGGAACAAGAATGTGACAAAATCTTCACTTCGACGAAAGCTGAAATAAGTGCTGAAATTTCAGCTCACAAACCGTCACTCTGATGGCGATTCTGACTGCATGAATGGCTTCAAAATGGGGGTAAAACTCCAGCGCACCTGCTGGAAATGTTTCTGGGCTGCTGAAATTCACACTTCTATGTTCCGAAGTCGATTTGCACTATTAAAGTGCACGCGTGCTGCGACGCGAAAAACCAAAACTTGAGAAGAAGCTGAACTTGCTCTGATACCATTGTTGGGTGTGTGTAGAAGTGCGAGAGACACACGAGAAGCACACACCAGGAGCACAAACGCAGCAAGACACACGGAGAAGACGATGGCTGGAATAGCTCTCTCTATTGACGATGAACTCAACTGAAGTAAGAGCTGAATAATATCCCTAAGTACAAAGTACCACCACATATGAGAGTATCAAGTACGTGGTAACATGGGGAAAAAACCTCTAGCCAACACTAGAGTGCCCATGTATAGGGAAAAGGTTCACATCAAAGCTACTCGAGGAACACATAAGTGTAACAGTTCTTTTGGTTTCCCATGAAATCGAGGTAAAATTACAGCCATGCTTTCTTTCTAATGATAGCTTCTACAGATAGGATGGTCTAAACGTCAAAGCTAATTGAGTAGTCCAAGAGTTGAAGAATAAATGGCTCCTCCAAAGCAAGGATTTCTGTTAAACACTTTGCTTCAAAGTATCAAGAAATCCATTTCTGAAAGTGGATTTTCTATCTATACGAGATATTGATAGGAATCAAAGGTCTTGCTTGATATGGTTGGTTAGGGAGTATTGAAAATTTTTTATAAATATGATTACCATTTTGATCATTCATAGAGTTTTCTCTGTAGGGGTGCTAGGTTATGAGAGGGGCATTAAGGAAATAGTCTTTAATAATTCATCAATGCTTAACTCATAAATAGAGAATGGAATTGAAGATGAGGGACATGAGATGCCTCCAAAATCATTCACATAAGAAAACACAAATGGGAGTGCCAATGTAGAGGTGGTCCATGTTGCCTGGTCACACAAATACAATGGCACTCTTTGGGTGGGGGTGATCCATCCCACCCTCTTAGTACACTTAAATACAATCAACACAAAGGTACTCTTAAGTTAGGGTTGATCCGTGGTGCCTCTTAGCACCAATGCACAAACACAAGTCACAAAGGTACTCTTAAGGTAGGGGTCGTCCATGACCAACACATAAAACACTCAATACTCATAAGAAAGATATTCTCACTTACTAGAGGAGCAAGGTAGTTCCACAATCCTCAATGGATTTGGGATGATAGAAAAAAGAAGGAATATGGAAGGAGTAGGAAATGAGAGAAGAAGAGAGGGTGTAGTGGATATAATAAGCAAAGTTTGAGGGTAATGGAGATAGCAAAAATCAGAGAAATGAAATTTATTGAAATAGAAATGTTACAAAGATATGGGGACTTACAAATTAGGAGCTTGCATAGCTCTTGCAATACAGTGACATAGGGTAGACTCCTTCTCTTAGCTTTGGAGCACCCACAACACCCATAGCATGTACTTACATACAATTGTTCTTACTTTTTGACGCCACTCAAGGGGTCCTTTTATAGGCCTTTTGGGGAGATATTTGGGGATGATAGTTCTAGATGAATCTTCTAGATAATTTACATTTGTGGTGAAATAGGAGTTGTTTACAAAGATCCAAAATATTGTAGACTCAAGAGGGTATGATATTTGGCTTATTTTTACATATTTCTTGGTTATTCTGGCAATTTGTTACAAAAATATGACATTTGGTCCTCAAAATTCTTGCAATGGGTCCTCTATCAAAATTAGAATTTGGAGCATGATAGATTTGAGTTTGCAGCCCAAAACTATAGGAAATATCCATAAGCAAAAGGTCTTCTTCGTTGAAAATTCAAAAAGGTGTGGTGGGGCTAAAAGGCCTTTGAAAAGACTTTTGTTTCATTTCAAAGAGAGTGGGAAAATGTTTAAATACTTGAGTATTCTATACTTTCCATCTTTCTTTTATATTTCCCTTCCATATTGACCATTTAACTTTAACTGCATGGAGAGCTAATCATGTCTTTAGGGGTGGGGCCCACTTGACTTTTATCTTTCATATTTATTTTATAGATATCTATATCATAGGGATATAAAATAAATACCATATTACATGTATAGGCTAGATGAAGTATAAGAAATATATCCCTCACCATCTACTTCTATCTTTTTATCCCAAAGGGGGTACTGCCACATTTACATGATTTTCAAACTCGGTTCATTGTTATGAGACTTGTGTGTCCACTAGTAGTTTTTACTTCATGCTTTGTAGCTCATGCATATCTTGGTTGAGCAAGAACAATCATACTATGGCCACTTATAGTTGTGAGGTTGAGTATAGGGTAGCTTTCACAATGATTGTTGAGTGTATGTGGCTCAGATGCCTTTTGAATGATTTGGGTGTCTCTCAATCTTTTTCCACCACCATCTTCACTCATAGTCAAAGTGCATTGCCAGTTGCGAAGAACAATGTCTCCCATGCTTGTACAGATCACATCGAGGTGCATTATCATTATGTCATGGAGAGGTTTTTTAGGTGGGGGGATCAATTTGACATATATACCTACACAAGAGAACATTGCCGATCTTTTCACAAAGGCTCAACCTTGAGAGAAGTTTGAATCTTTTCTCAAATAATTTTACTTCCTTTTGTGGGTTGATCTCTCTCCACATAGCTTGGCACTTCATTTTACATGAGTGCCAACTCCTTGTTCACTACATCACAACCAGGGTGGAGTTTTTGATATGTTTCGGTAGTAATGTCTATGAATACATTTAGGACAATCATGGTACTTTTTTCCATATTTAGAAGGGATTTTTTCGACTTTTATATATTCCGATAAACCTAAAGGGTCACTTATCTTTTGTACATTCACTTGGTATTACATTCAGTATTGTGTATTGTGCTCCAATATTCTTCATCTTCCTTGTGTTGTTCAAGTGCTTCCATAGACCTCAAACTGCAATACATATGTATATAGGCAGAGTCTTGCCTTTGTCTATCTCTACCTTATCAACATCTCCCTCATGTCTCTCTCTCATATCCTCATCTCTTTCCATAGATCACATGGAAGATATCTCTCTTCTCTAGCATTGCACTTGCAACTTCCATGAACTTTTGATGTGCCTGATTGGTAATAAGAGAGAAAGCTCTTTTTCTTTATTCCTCTAGCACCCATATAATCCTTCTTTCCCGCATATTTGATCATCAGTTCTAGCCTCCATCCTTATCACTAAAAGGTTTTTTCTTGAAAAGAAAACACATCTCATATCACAACTTTCTCTCTTTTATGGGATTGTGCTAGAGGTCCCTCCTTATTGGACCTTTGTTCAAGGATGTGCACATCTTGTATATGAAGCTTATCTTCTCTAAATTTGCAAGAGCTTACATACACAAGCACATAAACATACACATATAGAAACACATAAGAACATAAAGACATAGGCACTTACTTATGCACATACACACACTTACATAAACATAAACACATATGCACATACATACACAAATATTTACATACATATGTAGAAATATACACATAAACATACAAACATGCATACACACATACTTATATACATACACACACATTCACACACAAGTACATAAACATACAAACATGCATGCACACATACTTGTATAGATAGATATATACACACACACTTGGCCACAAAAATACATAAAAATACACACATACATAGGGCCAAAAACATACACCCATACATACAAAGATACTCACATAAACACATGCTTACATAGACACATGCACCTACATACACACACATAGAAAACCTTATACACAAAATAAAAACACACATATGCATGCATACACACATACACACATAGAAACTATACATACATATACACATACACAAACATAGACACAAACAGACATAGAAACTATACATACATAAACACATACTTACATGGACACATCTATAAGCACATAAATACAAACAATCATACACACATAAACACAGACATACTAACATAGACATACATACACACATATGCATACAAAAACATATAGATAGAATGTTGTTTTGTGGATTGAATGTGTTTATTTCAGGAACAATTTTTCTCTTTCTTGTAGATGAAATGTATTATTGTTTGTTATGTTGTGGGTGCCCTTTTTGCTTATGCCCTATGGGCCTTATTGCTTATGGAATGTGATCCTATTTTTCTTATGGACTTCAAGCCTTATAGTTATTTCTACAAAGGTCCCTATTTAAGGGGAAATGCTGCCAAAATGGTTATTCCCATATGGCATTATATAAATACATATATACATATTCGAGTTTGAGCTCTATGAAAGCACACGAACAATAGAAGGAAGATTAAGCTTCAGGATACATGTCAAAAAAGGATTTGGATATTCAAAAATTAAATCAAAGTTTGAATAATGAAAAAGCCACGACTCCTTATCCATTAAAAGAGAAAGGAAACATCAAAGGACTCATAGGAGAGCAAGAAGATCAAAAGGAGCTAATGAAAAGTTAAGAGAGAATCAAAGGGTAGGTGAAGAGTCACACACTCACCTATACATGAAGGAAAGGTGCATTCGCAAGGCTATTGATTGATTTGAAGGACCTAGAAAGTCTTTAGGAACTAGAGGAGTATCCTCAAGCAGTACCAATACCTTATCATCTCTGTGAATGACTATGTATAAGTTTCATGCACCACATCCTCTCTCTCTCTCTAGTGTATTGTGCCAAACATAGTCAACTTGTAATAGTTGTGTCTCTCTATTTTTACATCCACTTGTAGTGATCATACACTTGAAGTTCAACATATTTAGCATATTTTATGTGTACCAAATATATCAGTAGGATCATTTACCTACTCTAAGTTAGTGCTAGATCTCTATGAGCTGCTTTTTTTGCACAAGTGGATAGATACGTAGTTTTTTTATAGAACAAAGATTTGGATGACCTATAATCACTCACATTGAGTGACTGATGGCTTTTTGGAAACCTAAGAGAGTCTATTAAGTGTGGATAGGATATAGGAACCATTATATCTTAGAAAAATGTCAAATTGGTTGATCTAAGTCAACTATGTTTTAGAAGTAGGCTAGGAGACCTTCTTGGTCATAGCTTTGGTTGGATCAAGGCCAGCACACTACAAGGGAGTACACTTAGAGGAGAAGGTATTTCATGAAAAAAGGAAGAAGTGCATCACAAGGAATTTCTTGAAAAGGTAACCTCTATGTCACACTCTCTTTTCAATGGTAGACTTGGGGAAAAAGGTGAAGTTTTTGGACGAGGACAACTACCAACCTTGGAGGTTCAGATTTAGAAATCACTTAATGGGCAAAGGATTATGGTCCATAGTCAGTGGAGAAGAAGAAATACATGATGTAGACCTTGAAGATTTAACCACTACCAATGGAGAAAGAAAGGAGCTCAAAGAGTCGGAAGAGAGGAATAGGAGAGCAATATTACTTATCTTTCAGGTAATCTCTCATACATAGTTGTTCATATATAGAAGTTTGACAACGCCAAAGATGTATGGGATGCTTTGGAAATGTTTTATGCAACCTCCAAAAGAGCTAGGAAGATGTACCTCAATAATGAGCTCAACACCATAAAGAAAGGAAGTAGCCAAAGCATGGTTGAGTACACAATGAAATTCAAGGATCTAATGGATTAATTAGCATCAATGGGATGCAAGATTGATGATGAAGGTTTAGTTCAAGTCCCTCTCAATGGATTGAGAGGAGAAGACAAGTGGAAGCCTCTCATAAACATTATCCTCTACAAAGATCCACTTCCATGCTTAGAAAACCTCATTCCTCACTGGGTGGAAGAGGAGGCATCTTTTGGATATTCATCCAAAGGCAAGGAAACTCATGGGTGGGTCCTATATTCTCCAAGAGGCAAAGGCAGGGGTGGAGGAAGAGGAAGATAGAGAGAGGCTACAACAATCAAGGCAACCAACAAAGCCAAGAATAAGGAGATAGCTCAACTGATTCTACATCCCAATCAAGGGAAAGAGGTAAAGGAGATAGTGCTTCTCTGAATTAAAGCAACTATCCATCACAATGGACTCTAGATCATCATCATTCTCTTCTTCTTCTATGACATCACTAGGATCACATTCTTCCAGCAAGGGTTGACACATGAAAAATGAAATATCATAACCCTCCTCATCACAATGAGGTGTCCATTGTTCTTCATTAATTGCAATGTCCATGGTAGCTAAGATTTTTGCCCAACCATGAGGCTCAAATTCCTCACCTCGAAAGATCATCGATGTGTAGGCTGGGTCTTTAACTGGTTTTTCTTCTTGAGAAGTTCCTTCTTCTCGTGCTTTTAGGTGTCTTTCCTCTTGCTCTACGACTTGCACATCCACAAATGAGTATCTTCATGCAACTAGGATGGGTGAGGAGAACTTCAAGAATGCACAGAGATTGAATCTTCCTTTGCTTTGTGGATAGGATTCCACTGTAGGGGTGGTACATCTCTGAAGGAGTAATCCTTCAAATTGACCTGAGTGGTGACCCCTAAGTGCTGTAAATACAAGGAGTTGGTTCCCCAATCTTGTACTATTTGGAGTTGTCATAGGAAGGGTCTTCCTAGGATCATCTCATAGACATTATTTTTTTCAAAAATTCATATAGCAAATGTGTGTTCAAAATCTACACCACAAGTGGTTAGAGTTATCCCTTCGAGCAATCCTAGAGGTCTTTCAAAATGACCGTCTTCCATTTGAAGCTTCATTCTAGTTGGTCTTAATGTGGGTTTGCCCCATTGCTTCCATAAGGAGGTGGTCGCAATAGAAACACCAGCACGTGAATCTACGATTGCTTTGGTTGTGTAACCTTGGTAGGTGATTGGAAGATAAGTATTACCCTCTTCACCCTCAAGTCCTGATCTATGTCTACCCACATTGTGTGTAAAGCTTATGTCAGGTCTCTCTCTATTTCTTTCCCTCTGGGTTTCATGAGCCTGGGATGATCCTACTCCTTGGAGACCATGGGAAACATTAGACCTTGATGGAGGGAAAATCAATTCACTCTTCCAAGTATATGCATGTCTATCATGTTCTGTTACCAAGAACATTCTTCCTAAGGTGTTATCCAAATAGACAACTTTACCTAGTGTCTTTGGATCCTTGAACTCGTAGATGATGACTATGCCCAATTGGCTAGGTTGATCTATCTTGAATCTCCAAAAGGCTTCCTCCGTTTTTCTATTTAAGAATAGTTCTATGCTTTTGTTATCTTGAGGGATCCAATCTGGACTGATCACTCTCGTCAAAACTTACTTACCTCTAGGAGTCTTGGGTTCTCGTCCTACATCTCCTTACTCTAGGTCTCCTATCTCACTCTCAGGAATGATGTTTCCAAACTTGTCAGTCCTATCTGGTAAGCTGGTGACCACGTACATGGTTCCTTGCATATCAATCTAAGAGAAATCTTCAAAATTGACCACTGGGTGTTCAACTTCAAAGGTTTGATCTAGATTTTTGAGTTGGACAACTAATCGCCTCAAGTCATCCTCATAGATGCAAGCACCTAATCGGTTGGTCCAAAGATATTCCAATTGTGTCTTATATGGACCTTCTGGTGTTTGTAGATAGGCAGTGCCTGAGCCACCTGCAGGTTTCCCCATGCCAAAAGATATTTCTGAATCACTTGTGTCTGAACTTGGTATGTAAGGATAACCACTTAGTTGTTGTGCCCAAGACTTAGTTGTATGGTTGACACTAGCCTCAAAAGATCTATTGCTTTGTCTATCCTTGCCTAGGTGTCTACGAGATCTTAGGTTCATAAGCTTTGTCTTCTAGTCCCAAAATTCTTCTGTATATTGCTCAAAGTCCTTTGGAGCCCCCTTGGTTTCCTAATCCCCACTTCAAATTATTCAATCTAAAAATCAATGCCTTATTCTTCTAAAAGCGAGTTGAAGCCATGTATGATTCGAAACGAGCTTTCCAAGGATCTAAAGAGCTCACAAAATGGACTTTAGATGAAAACGTTATGTCAAAACAGGCTTCTGGGGGTCAAAACACGCAAACAAGAACTTTTGGAGACATTAGGATTTTGTGTGAAAATCGCGATTTTGGGGGTCTAAAAATCACGATGCTGAACTCTTATGAAAATCGCGATTTTGAGGGATCATCAAGATCGTGATGCAAAGCAACCGTAAAAATCACGATTTTGTGAAATCATGAAAAACGCAATGCTTAGCACATATGAAAATCGTGGTTCTGAACAATCCCCAAAAAATGCGATTTTGAGTGAGAACCACGAAAAACGCGATTTCGAGGGAGAAAAAAAAAGTGATTTTGAGTGAGAATCGTGAAAAATGCGATTTTGAGAATGATTAGAAAATCGCAATTTTGAATGAAAATCGTGTTTCCTCGAAATCATGTTTTTGGCGTGAAAATCACGATTTTGGCTAAAAATCGTGTTTTTGAGAATCGTGTTCTGAAAATCGCGATTTTGATTGAAAATCGTGTTTCCTCAAAATCGTGTTTTGTGAAAATCGTGTTTTTGAAAATCGCGATTTTGGAGCCAACAAAAAATCATATTTTTCCCAAAATCGTGTTTTTGGCTGAAAATCATGATTTGTGAAAATCGCAATTTTGAGCCCATTGGAAATCATGTTTTCACAAAATCGTGCTTTTTCTTGAAAATTGTGATTTTGGTTGAGAATCATGTTTTTGCTGAGAATTGTGAAAAAATCACGCTTCTATAAATGGCCAGAGAATCATGTTTTTTAGAAACTTAGAGAATCACGATTTTGAGCACAACCAAAGAATCACGATTTTGAGCACAACCAAAGAATCACGATTCTGAGAATGACCTCAGAATCGTGTTCTTTCCAGAAAGCTTTTAGGTGGGAAATAGAAAATCGCATTTTTTTGAAAAAATTTGAATTTTATGAAAATCATGATTTTTAGTCAAAATCTTTCTTTTTGGTGGGAAATTCAAATATTCGAGCGCCGAGCAATGGCGAGCTCTGTATGTGCAGAAAATCATGGAAAAACATAGGCGCTTGCTCTCCCTTGCACTTCCTAACTCCTTCTCGCACAATAATGCATGAAAAATGGTATGAAAATGGTGAAAATACACTAAAAAACAAGAAATTTCTATGAAGAAGAAGATGGATGAAGATGGTGATGATGATAATGATGAAGATGAAGAAGTAAAATCCAAAAATGAATAGAAATGATAGTTTTTTTACCTTCCAACATCGCGAATCTATGATCTTACCATCACAACGCTCGTCCTTGAAGCTCTCTCCCCAGCAACGGTGCCAAAATTTCGTGCTCAAGCGTAAGCACCATCTCCTTTACTTGTCAATCTGCGAAGACGTGAGGAATGGTATGAATACCATGAGCAAGTGAAGACACAAGTGCGTGAGTGAAAGCAACAAACATGCACACACATACACACACATGTGCATAAGGCAAGATCAAAGAGAGGAACAATGGAAGGACTTTAATTACACAAGAGTTCTCTTACAGAAGCTCAAATGTATAACAAGCTAACCCCAAAAATGAGCTCTTTAGCTCTTTTTCTAGTTTTTGGACTAGTTTTGGCCCTGTCTAGACCTAGTGTCCAGCCTAGTTAAAGATTAGGTTCTAGGGCTTATTTGAAGGCTCAAACGGAGTCTAAAATCTATGAAAATTGGTAGGATGATACTTCTAATGCTCCTCAAACTTGAGGACTCCTCGACTTGCAAAAATGAAACCACAAAAAGGTGAAATGATATTTACAATGGTTTCTAGTGATGAAAATCACTATTTTATAGGGATTTCTTCTGAAAATTTGACATACACTTCTTGGAGCTCCCTATGTGCTCCTTCTTCTTGTGTGTCCACTTCTTTGATGCACTTATTATGCTTGTCCTTGACCTTGAGCTTCAACAGTCACTTATCTTTGTACATTCACTTGGTAATAAGTTTAGTATTGTGTGTTGTGCCTAAAGCTTCTTCTTCTTCCTTGTGCTCTTCATGTGTTTCTACAGACTTCAAACTCCAAGAATTGGTATCAAACCATGTTTCCACCTCATCTACGGCGTAGTTGACACCTCTTTGGTCATAGTCTCGAAATTGCACAAAAATTGGTTATGACCTCCTTCTGTTCTCTAAATGAACTACTGTTGTGCATCGGTAGGTAATTTCATTCTTATGTGCAAAACATATATATAGTTTTAGTTAGCGAGTACAAGAAACTCAAAATTTGCTACATGTTTAGCAGAGCTCCATAGTTTAGTTCAACTAAACGTTTTGAAATATATTCATTTATTTAAATCAAGGTATATTAATCAGTGGCCATTGCTGAAAGCCATGATGTATTCTGTATGTTGGCTTGTTGAGGATAAGTTGGATGATAGCAATTACCCATTATGGATATACATGATGCATCATGTATTGGTTGCAAAAGGACTATGGAATATTATCTAGGGTGTTAAAAAATAACCTACTACACCTATAAATACATTTATTAAAGGTGATGTAGATGACATTGAAGATGAAGATCTTGAAATTCATGTTCATGCTATAGTTTGTGTTGCACCTACTAGAGAGAAACTTTGTTGGGATGGTAAAGATGCTCAAGCACATGCATTGATAGCTTTGTCTATCAAATATGCCATTAGCACTCAAATTTGCTTATGCAGAATAGTAAAAGATGCTTGGGAGACACTTACAACTTTTTACTAGGCAAGAAATGAGGATTCTGTTGCTTAACTCTAAAAGTAGTTTGAGAGTGAGCATATGAATAAAGAAGATTCTATGAAAAGCTAAAAAAAAAGATCAAAGATTTAAAAGAGCACTAGATTTTTGTAGATGAAGTATTTCTAGATAGTTCACTTGTGCACACCGTTCTTAATGGTCTTCTTGATTCATATAAGAGTCTTGCTTATATTCTTCGGTTCATATCAAAGGAAGTCCAAATGCCTTATCATTTGAGGATTTATTGTCTATTTTATTGCACGAAGATGAGTTTAGGTAGAACACGTCCATTATGCACATGGTAAATCAAACTTTCTTAGCTACTAAGAAGGCAAAGGTAAATGAATCTCATTTACTAGCAAGCAGAAATTCGCTTATTCTACACAATGCTAAAGGGGAGACAAGGATGAGAAGAAAAGAGAAAAGCAAAAAGAGTTCTACAAATACTATAAAGGAAATGATCATATCATAAAGAGTTGTCCAAAAATGGGTGCAAAAGAGGCAAAGAAGAAAGATGGTGGAATTCTTGTTGCAAAACCCTCGAAATCCAAAATAGAGTCTGCTAATCTTGTGCGAAATGGGAATTTACTACAATTTGGAGCTATGACCCATCCTTTCATGAACAGTGTATATATGTATTAGAATTAAATGCAAACAAACATATTACCTCACAACTTCTTTAGTTCACTTGATTCTACTCTATAGGGCATATTATCACATGTGCTAACAACTTCTCTTATCTTGTAATGGAAGTGAGTAAGATCATTTCGAATACTTTTGATGGTGGTTCTTTCATATTTTGAAAGGCTTTATTTTTTATAGGGATTAAGAAAAGTTTATTGTGAGTTTCCACATTAGCCAAGCTCAGCATGGTTGTCAAATTTGTTGATGACAAATGTTAAGTTCATCATGATCTCTCAAACGGTAATGTTATTATTGCTTGTAGCATTTTATGTCATGGATTGTATAAGGTCATAGAATATGCAAAGTCTATGAATGACTCAACATGTGCAATTCAAGATCTTGAGCCTATCTCAAATGCAAAACTCTCACATGCACTTTTTTCTTATCTAAATTTTGCTAATTTCTTATGCCTGTAAAAATCCGAAATGTTTTCCTTTCTCCCCAAACTTGAGGCATGCAGTAAACATGTTTGTGAAGGCTCTAATTTGGGCAAAATGTAGCATTCCTTCTTCCCAAACGATAGTTCAGTGCAAACTACACAAAAGTTGCTCATTCATAGTGATGTCTGTGATCCTATGAAGACATCTTCTTTTGGGAAGTACCTTTACTTATGACTCTTATGGATGATTTTTCCAGGCATGCATGGATGTATCTACTGAGAACAAAGTCTGAAGTGTTTATGTGCTTCAAACAGTCTCTCGTTTTGGCTTAGCATCTTTGAGCATTTAAAATGGGCAACCTTGATTTTGATCGAGAGGGGGAACACATGTCTTCTAATTTTAATGCATTTATGGTTGAGCATGGGATAAAACATCAATGTACAACGTTGTATATACCTCAAGACAAAGGAGTTACTGAAATAAAGAATAATTCTCTCATGGAGATGGCGAGGTAAATGTTGAAAAGTCAGGCTTTACCACAATGCTTATAGTTTGAGGTTGTTATGTATGCAACATATATACGTAATAGGTGTCCCACCAAAGAACTATGGTCTATCACTCTATATGAGACTTGGCATGGTGCCAAGCCATCTATTTCTCATCTAAGTGTCTTTGTTTGTTTTGCATATGCATAAGTGCTTGAACAACAACAATGAAAATTGGATGATAGATTACTAAAATGTATTTTTGATGGTAGAGTTCTGAAAGCAAAGGCTTTCATCTATATCATCCACATAATAAACACATTTTTCTTAGTTTTGATGTTATTATTGTGGAAGATGCAATTGAGCCATTACTTTCATGTATTAAAGAGACATTAGTTAGCTCCAAAGATATGTAGGACACTTTGGTGCCTCTTTTCACAAGTGGATAGTCGAGTATTGGTCCAAATGAGGCATGTTCTCAACACTTACAGGTTTCACATGATGATGCAAATCATTCCATTTCTGTTGTAGATTTACATGATGCACTTGTTGATAACAAGGTTGATACATAGGAGGCAAAACTATGCCAAAATGGCTAGTGTAGACTTTGTGAGATAGCAAATTAGATGCACCTCTATCATATTGTACTTGTTCATGCTCTCATAGTGCTTGTTTTATATCACATAGCTACACAATGGCTGCCTCTATTCTTTGTGATGAGAATGAGCCTATTTCTTTTGATAAAGCACAAAATTCAGAAAATTGGATGGCTATTATGCAATTTGAATATGATGTTATTATGAAGAATGGTACATCTTTATGTGATTTCCCTCCAGGAAAAAAGGCCATTGGCACCAAATGAGTATAAAAGCTAAACTTTAACCTCAGGGAATAGTTGACATATATAAGGCTAGGCTTGTTGCAAAAAGTTTATGCGAAAGAGAGAGTAATTTATTTTGATGAGAGATTTGGACCCACATGTTGAATGACCACTGTTCGTAGGATCTGTGCACTTGCAACTCATCAAGGTGCTAATGTACATCAATTGGATATTAAAATTGCATTTCTTAATGGCACTTACATGAATAAGGGTATGTATTTTAGCATCATGGTTTTGTACAGAAAGGGCATGAAAACAAAGTGTGTAGGCTGAAAATTGCATTATATGGTTTGAAGCAAGAGCCACATGCTTGGTATGAAAATATAAATGCCTACATGACTACATATGGATTTGAAAATAGTTAGATTGAGGCCACCTTATATGCTCAAATGGTTGTTGGAGACTTTGTGAGATAGAAAATTAAATTCATCTCTATCATATTGTACTGCTTCAAGCTTTTATAGTACTTGTTTTGCATTAGATTTCCATGCAATGGCTACCTCTAGTCTTTGTGATGAGTATGAACCTATTTCTTTTGATGAAGTACAAAATTTAGGAAATTGGATGGCACCTATGCAATTAGAATATGACACCATTATTAAGAATGGTATCTTGTCTTTATGTGATTTACCTCGAGGCGAAAAGGCCATTGGCGCTAAATGGGTATACAAGCTAAAATGTAATCTTGATGGAATAGTTGACACATATAAGGTTAGGCTTGTTGCAAAATGTAACGTTCGTAGCATTTGTGCACTTGCAGCTCATCATAGTTGGAATGTACATGAGTTGGAGATTAAAATTGCATTTTTGAATGGTGACCTACATGAAGAAGTGTATGTATTTCAGCCCTGTGGTTTTGTGCAAAAGGGCATGAAAACAAGGTGTGCTAGCTAAAAAAGACATTATTGGTTTGAAGCAAGCACCACATGCTTCGTATGAAAAGATACATTCCTACTAGGTTGCACATGGTTTTGAGAACAATCCAATTGAGAGCACCTTATATGTAGGCATGCAAATGATGTGCTTCTGATCATTGTTGTCTATGTTGATGACATGCTGCCCATTGGTCCTAATGAGAAGCATATTGCTAATTTTAACTCTGATTTGCATGCCTCTTTTGAGATATATTTGTGGCATTTTCATCACTATTTGGGCATCCAATTTATGCAAGTTGATGGTGGAATAGCTTTGTGTGGAACAAAATATATTGACACACTATTGCAGCATTTTGGCCTTGAAGATTGTAAACCTATCACCACTTCTATGGAAATAGGTTTGTGATTGAGAATGTATGATTTTGGAGATGCATTTGATGTTGTTCTCTATCAAGACGTTGTTGGATGCTTGATCTACTTATGCATTACTTGGCTTGATATCCAGTTTGTTGTCTCTCATATGAGCAGGTTTATGCAATGCCCAGGGATCAAGCATTGCCATGCACTTAGGCACCTCTTTCACCACTTGAGTGATACCCTGTTACTTGGATTTTTTAATCCCAATGGAGGATCACTATTGCCAAATTTACATGCTTCTTATGACTCTAATTGAATGGTTGATATGACACTCATGTGTCCACTAGTGGTTTTTGATGCATGTTTGGTAGCTCATGTATTTTTTGGTTGAGCTAGAAGTAGCATAGTGTCGCCACTTTTAGTTGTGAAGCTAAGTAAAGGACATCTTTCATAGTGACTATTAAGTGTCTATGGCTCATATGCCTTTTGGAAAATTTAGTTGTTGATCACTCTTCTACTACCACCATCTTCATTGATCATCACAACACATCCGTAGTTGCAAGGAACTTTGTGTTCCATGCTCATACAAAGCACATTCAATTGCATTATCATTATTTTAGGGAGAGGTTCTCTACTAGGGAGATCAGCTTGGCATGTGCCCACACATGATAACATTGTAGATGTTTTCACAAAGGCTCTGTCTCCGAAGAAGTTTGAAGCATTCCACAAAGCTTTGGGCTTACTTCATTTTGTGGATTGATCTCTTTTCACATAGCTTGTCACTTCTTTATACATGAGTGTCAACTCCTTGTTCATCACATCACTCCCATGGGGGATCTGTTGATATATTTTGGTAGTGATGTGTGTGAACACACTAGGACTCTGGGGGCACCTTTTTCCCTCTTTAGGAGGTTTTTTCCCTAGCTTGTATATATTCCTATATCCCTAACATGTCAGTTATCTTTGTACATTCACTTGGTAATACATTCACTATTTTGTGTTGTGCTTCTTGGTAATACATTCACTTGGTAATAAATTCACCTAGCATTTAGTGTTTTCAACCTAAAGCACTAGCTTCTAGTGTTGAATTCTCATAATGCATGCTCCACCATCTATTTGTTGATAAAAAAAATCTTAAAACAAGCACATCCACCTTGTTTCTATATGATCCATGTATGTAAGAGATACTATAGTACAATAGATTAAAGGAGAGAGTACATGGAAGGTGCAAGACGGATCATCATCACCAACATAAACGATCCCAAGAAGATTTTACAAATTTATGTAATATTACAGACTCCATGATGTGACCTTAAGGCTTTAGAGTGAAAATAAACCACAATGTTTTATCAAAATGAATTCAACCAAAAAGCGATATAAATATAAATATATCATGTCTTGTCAAAGGGAAGGTCAACTTAGACAATCCACTAATCATCAATTATCCAAACAGACATGTGCTTAAGGTAGAGTGAGCAATAACAATACTGTAATTGATGAATGGAAGAGTTTGACAATTTTATGCAACATTTTAGAAAGGCTTTTTGATGGGAAATAGTGCTCATGTGTGCAAAGGATTAGTGGCTTATTGAGAATCTCCATGCGCTCTGGGATAAAAGTTTAGCATGGATTTAAGTTATGGAAAAATTACCAAGGAAAAAAAGATCTTTTTTCATTTTTGTTGTTATATAAGGCAGATATAAGAAGATGTTTTGGCATTGTGATTAGATGAAGTTAATTTATGAAGAAATAATGGTTTTACTATTTTTGGAGTAACATGTGCATCATTTTTTGGAGTTACGTGGCTAAATAACTTAGAATTTGAGACAAACTAAACACTCGCATACACGCCCACACACACACACTTATGGGATCCACATTATCTTTACATTCAACGGTTCATATCTAGCCAATTTGTGGATGTTGAATCCTAAGTTCTTTGTCATTGAGCTCAAAACCTTATCACATTGAGCGAATTCGTGGGTATTGAATCCTATATTCTTTGTCATGAGCACAAGACCTTATCAACATGCATGTGTATTTTCATTTACGTCCTTCTTTTAATCTTGAAGTTTGATCCTTGACCTACTCTTTTCAATCGTATTTGAAAGACTCAAATGAACAACGCACAACCTTAGAAATCTCCTTATTCTCCACTTTCCAACATCAGGCTCCAGTCTAGGCTTTTACAGCTTGTGAGAGCTCTATATTTACATAGCTTTGATGGTAAAGATGTATTTATGATCATTGCATCTATATTAAGGTAAATTTCTATTTATTTAATTACACAGGTTTAAGCAAAATTTACATTGATTAGGAAATGAATCTTAAACATTATTAGAAAAGTATATGAAGTCTTAGGATTTTTACAATGAAGTAGAGGAATAGTGACAAAACATCATGTTGATAAGTTGGTTTGCATGGAAAATGTTAAATAGAAAATTGGGATGGAAAAAGCTCATTATGTGGATACGTGGGAATTATAGTAAATTTTGCACCGAGTCGCAGCAAGATTCACCACAAATGGGTTGGATTCTCAGAAAGATAGTTTGGCGCATTTGTTATACTTGGAATAATATAAAGTCAATAGATCAAACACTTACATCATCATACTTGAAAGCGAGCGCTAAGGATTGATATAGCTTGCAGCTTATACGATAAACTTTAAGATAACTGCACATTCAAGTTTCCAATTTATGGCCATGCATTGGAGGAAATCTATCTGAGTAACTATTTCTGCATCTTTATGTTTTCATTTTGTTTTTCTGCTCCGCAATTCTATGAACTCTAAGGTGCATATGGAGGGAATGAAGAAGGTGCAGCTTGTCTTTGAGGGAAAGAGAAAAACATTTTCTTTCTTAGTTTGAGGAAGAGAGGTGAAGAGTTAGTAGTATAGTTCGTTTTTCTCTTTTCTGTTAGTTGTATCTATGGTGTGGCCTGCTTCTCTTGTGAAGCCTCAAATATACAAAGCATATAGACTTCGTTGCATAAGATGAAAATGAGATCTCCTGAAATAAGTTCTCCAAGTTGTGGATCATCTAAAGAATATAAATATAAAATATAAAGCATGTCCGTGCTTGATCCAAGCTCAACCTTAAGGGATTTAAGGTGCAACCATAGGAAAAAGAACAAAGAACTGTGGTTTCATCAGCTTTCTGTCTATAGAAAATCATTTTATTATCAAAGATGGAGGCCAGCATTCATTACTTAATATATTGAAATGAAGTAGGAGTTAGAGGAATAGGGAGAAAGTTCTTGTCTGTGTAAATATCATGCTCATGATTTGGTTTATGTGGACTCTTTTGGATGAAAGAAACTGTAAGTTAATCATATGTTGTAAATTACGCTGGAGGTTTTCATGAGTTGACAGACCGCATTAGATGAGGGACTATGTTTATGAATTACTTTGGCTAATAAATCAGATTCAATTATAGTGATTGTGTAAATGAATAAGAATTAACACACTGTATCAGATGATATTGATACCAAATAAACTAATGGATAATGCAACTGAATATCAATAATGCAAAAGATAATCGCCCTTCTCACAAAAGTGCATGTAACATAATTTATTCTCCCATGATAAAAAGAACGTCCCTCTCTCAAGAAATCATATAACCCACCTCGAACATTGCAACAGTCCTCTATACAAATGGAAGATGGAGGAGCTAAATAATAATAATAATAATAATAATAATATGTACAACATGGTATGGTTGCGCATTTACATGTGCGCCAGTAAGAGATAGATAGTGGCTTTCCAGTTGCGAATGTGCTTTATACGTTGTCATTTACCCATCTCTCTCTCTCTCTCTCTCTCTCTCTCTCTCTCTCTGATATCAAGAATGGATTCTTAGGTCACGACTCCCGCAAAGGACACGCTTTCCTAAACTCCTTGGCCTGCCCCATTAGTGTCCGCTATCCGATGAGAAATCTTCTTCGCTTTCAAGTAGAACTTGCGTTGATTAGTTAATTTTGACTGCCCGATGAATGGTCGAAATTCTATAGCTAATCTTTCATTGTTCAGAGAATCGTCAAACATTAAGAAGACACGGGGAGCGACGCAATGCTGCAGTTTTCTGCAGAGAAGATTTTGTCTGTGTGCATGCAGTCACAGCAAGAATTACGCATGTATGCGTGAGCGATTATCATTAATCGATTTCGACACTTTGGAATGTGCTTATGGATTCCAAAGCTTTAACCTATCTTCGATGATCTTTGAACTGTATGTGCTATTGTTTATCATGATTCTGTGCACGGAGAACTAGGAATACTGTGCTTTCACTCATGCGAGTACTGTTGTCGACGCACTGGAAATTTGACGCGTTACATTGTCAAAACTGTATTCCACAAATTGTCTGCATATACTCTAATTTAAAATCACATCTGTGTATATCTAACCTATCTTCGATGACCTGAACTCTACTTGATATTCTTGATCGTGATTCTGTGCACGGAAATATGTTTCTCTGAACTATACTTAATATTGTTTATCGTGATTCCGTGCAGGAGACATGTGTACTTAAAGCTTGATCATTCATCTCATAGCCAAATAGAACCGTCTAAAATTTAGAAAATGCTCTCGAAAGTCAACAAAAGCGGCAAAGGATTTTTTTACCGAAGCCAAAAGCAATCTATCTCTGCCGTGTCTACTGAAGGGGAACATTACTTTACATTAGAAACTTATAGGACACCCCTAAACATATGCGGATATGTTGTTATTGCTATCCGATATTCCAGTTAACAATGTTCATGTATATCTATGTGTGCGCAAATAAATATTTACATACACAAATTCAAATATACGGACCATAAATTACATATATGTCTATGAATATATATATATATATATATATATATATATATATATATATATATATATATATATATATATATATATATATATATATATATATATATATATATATATATATGTGTGTGTGTGTGTGTGTGTGTGTGTGTGTGTGGATTCTCAGAAAGATAATGTGGAAAGGGAGTTTGGCGCATTTATCATACTTGGAATAATATAAAGTCAATAGATCGACACTTACATGATTCTCATATAAAAGATCTGTGATAGATGCGACCTAAGCGAGCGCTGACGATTGAAATAGTTTTCAGCTTATAAAGAAAACTTTAAGATAACTGCACATTCAAGTTTTCAATTTATGGCCCATGCATTGGAGGAAATCTATCTGAGAATCTCTATTCTTCTACTCGTCCACATTTCTTGCTTGAGTAACTATTTCTGCATCTTTATGTTTTCATGTTATTTTTCTGCTCCACAATTCTATGAATTCTAAGGTGCATATGGAGGGAATGAAGAAGGTGCAGCTTGTCTTTGAGGGGAAGAGAGAAACATTTTCCTTCTTAGATTGAGGAAAAGAGGTGAATACTTAGTAGTGTAATGCGTTTCGCGGTATTCTGTTAGTTGTATCCATGATGGGGATTGCTTCTCATGTGAAGCATCAAATATACAAAGCATATAAACTCCGTTGCATAAAATGAAAATGAGATCTCCTGAAATAAGTTCTTCAAGTTGCGGATCATCTAAAGAAGATAGATATAAAATATAAAGCATGTCCATGCTTGATCCAAGCTCAACCTGAAGGGAATTAAGGTGCAATCATATGGAAAAGAACAAAGAAATGTGGTTTCATAAGCTTACTCTATATAGAGAATCATTTTATTATCAAGGATGGAGGCCAGCATTCATTACTTAATATATTGAATTGAAGTAGAAGGAGTTAGAGAAATAGGAAGAAAGTTCTTGTCTGTGTAAATGTGGACTCTATTTGAAAGAGAACTTGAATGTAGACTCTGTTGGATAGAAAACGTGGCTGAAGAAACTGTAAGTTAGTCATATGTTGTAAATTACGCAGGAGGTTTTCATAAAATTTACAGACCGCATTAGATGAAGGACTATGTTTATGAATTGTTTTGACTAATAAATCAGATTCAGTTATAGTGATCGTGTAAATGAATAAGAATTAACACATTGTATCAGATGATATTGATACCAAATAAACTAATGGATAATGCAAATGAATATCAATAATGCAAAAGATAATCGTCCACGTAACACAATTTATTCCCCTATGTTAAGAATAAATTATGTTACATGCAAAAGATAATCTCACAAAAGTGCATGTAACATAAATTTATTCTCCCATGTTAAGAAAACGGCCCTCTCTCAAAAAAGTGTATCACCCACCTCGAACATTGCAACAATCATCTATACAAATGGAAGATTGAGGAGCTAAATAATAATAATATGTACAACATGGTATGGTTGCGCATTTACATGTGCTTTCCAGTTGCGAAAGTGCTTTAAACGTTGTCATTTACCCATCTCTTTCTTTCTCTCTCTCTCTCTCTCTCTCTCTCTCTCTCTCTCTCTCTCTCTCTCTCTCTCTCTCAGATATCAAGAATGGATTCTTAGGTCCCTACTACCGCAAAGGACACGCTTTCCTAAACTCCTTGGCCTGCCCAATTTCTCTCCGCTCTCCGATGAGAAATCTTTCTCGCTTTCAAGTAGAACTTGCATCGATTGGCTAATTTTGACTGCCCAATGAATGATCGAAATTCTATAGCTTACCTTTCACTATTCAGAGAATCGTCAAATATTAAGAAGGTACGGGGAGCGACGCAATGATGCAGTTATTTGCAGAAAAGATTTTGTCTGTGTGCATGCAATCACAGCAAGAAAAACGAATGTATGCGTAATCGATTATCGTTAATCGATTTCGACACTTTGGAATGTGGTTATGGATTCCAAGGCTCTATACAGACAATTGTGCATTAACAGGCTTGACAGTGAAAAAGAGCTTCTCGTGCATGCAATCACAGAAAAAGATGCGCAGGTACGAGAAAGCAGCTTATGGAGACCAATTAGACACGTTGAAATGTAGTTTGGTAGAAAGTTGCACACACACACAGGTTTGAAGAAAAACTTTCTTAAGCAGTTCACAACATTACGTCCTTTAGGAAAAGAAACAATACTCTGTATGAACATAAAACAAAAGCGATCCTCACATGATGCACATGAGCCTCACTCTGTCTACTACTCTTTGTCAATATGATTCGTACCTCTTTCGGAGTATTCGAAAGCTACAACGTTAAGATAAGTCAGTAGTCCTTGGGCATGGAAAAGCATTTACTACAATAGCTCAAATTTTATGAATAATTAATAAAGTATAAGCAAAACTTCATATCTATGGTTGATCTGGTTCTGTTTCTCTCCAAACGTCTACATCTAGGGGTTTCGGTCTTCTAGGTTGAGGAAATCGAGTTTAAAGTTAACTATTACCAAATCTTGCCAAAATCATGTCTATGCTCGTCCAAGAATCCGAAAAACTCCTCTACATTTCCTCACTGCTTTACTTCCTAAGAATGTGCTATCAAACAGAAGTCCTTAGTCACTCAGACATTTGAAGATGATCTTCCTAGACCAGTAGACAACATTACTTTCTTCACACAAAGAAACAGGATTCTCTCTGAGGATAAAAGAAAAGGAATCCTCATATCGTGGATGCGGGCCATCTCTACTGCTCTTTGTAACTATGGTTCGTGCATCTTGTGATGAAAAATGATCATCCACTGAATGATCCATTGCAATCGCTCATATGTGATGATGAATCATAGAGCTGCGAGTAAAACTTCATGAGTTTGGTTCATCAGATTTTGTCTCTCTCCTGTCTATATGTATATATGAAAATTCTCGACATTATCTTGACGAAATTTAGTGTTAAGTTAGCGGTTACCAAGTCTTTTCAAAAATATGTCCATGCTAGTTCATAATCAGAAATGTTCTATTACACGTTCTCAGGGGCATCTCTCCACTCGAAGCGTTGTATGGCAAGACCATAGGTCAGTGAACAATCCGATGTAATGTGTGGCAAGACTGTAGGTCAGTGAACACTCCGATGCTTGATACAACATCCCACCATTGCAAAGAAATCATGGATATATAGCGTAACTAAGCCAATATTGTCAAAATTCATCTTTCTCCTTCTTTAGCATGCTATCCAACAAAAGCAAATATAAAAAGACTCATATAAGTCCTCTTACAATCTGAAAATTTGCATCCTCAGAATGTGCTATCAAGCGGAATATTTTAGTAATACTGCCCAGGTGAGAATGTCTTTACAAGGTCTTCATGTCAAATAACATAAACATTAATCCAATAATTACGTTCATGGATTTCACTACAGATATTGAGTTGTGATCGTAAATATGAATTCGGATTGTTCAAATACACGTAGAAGCATCATTTAGCAAGCATAACTATGAGCAATGCAAACTTGCAAACTCAGCCGACTGTCTCCACTTGAACTGCCTTAAATGTGCACTTATCCAGTGATTAATTGTCACTATATAATATGCATCTTGTGTATCCCTTTAACATTAAACTTTTAAGCCAAATCATGCAGATACATATTTTGAAATGATAATCAAGGTTAATGTCGAAAGCTGATTTTACCATATTCTTTTTTCTAGTAACCTAAAAAGATTCATGTCATTTGAGAATTGATATTTGGGTTTCAAGCTCTAGCCTTATGGAATTTGAGTAAAATCAAATGGATTACTTGTGCCATTGAGATCCCAAAGAAATGTTACAAGTTCCCCTAGCTACGTCTAGTAAAATCACTCATTAAAAAACGCATTTAAAGTTCAACCACTAATTTTCCTATTACATCCAAAAAATGGAAGAACGTATATTTGGAGGAATGAAGTCAATTTTTTTCTCTCATGTACGTGGGCAAATTTGTGTCTTTTTATGTGCATTGAATCACATTCTTAGTTTATTGTAGGAAGAAAAAACATCCTTTCTTAAGTTAGATCCTTGCATGCTCTTTATGGAACCTTTTAAAAGATATAACCCTATGCACATTCATGGAATGTGCAATTTGAGTAGTCTACTCTTAGCTTTAATTTCTATCTTATGTTGTACAAAAATATTTACGCAAGAAAATGCAAGAGTAAAATCAAAGAAGAGAACAAATATAGTAGAATTACAAAAATTCATTATTAACAACAAGTACAAAGATGATGGTGTTGTTCACCCATGCATTCTCAAGGCAAAGCTTAAATGGTGATCTAGACAAATCTGGATAGGGAGCTACAAAATAGACATATGCTAGCTCGCTCGATGTCTCGGGTAGTGCAGACATCATGTATATATAGGCCAATGGAGACAAGTGGCCTTTGCGGGTGATAAAAAATGGGTGATAAAATGCTGGTAGCCTCCACTTGCATAATCCCCATACATGGCTGAAATCGAGTCAGCCAACCTAAAAAATATGAATTATTTGCCACTTTTAGAGAGAATATTCCCTTTATCATAGGTGATTAGGGCTATGCATTGTTGTTCTTGATGCCACACTTGGGGAGTTTGTAACTCCTTTTGTTTCCTTACGATGCTTTTGATGGTCTAACCTTCATGCAAAATGCAATGTGGAATTCCCATAAAAACTAGATAACACACATGATTGGCTTGTCCTCATCATAGGGGCCTTGAGAAATGTGCAATACAACATAATATCATGACGGATAGACATTGATCATATACTAACATACCCTTTAATTCTAGGGAATGATAAATCAAGTAGGTATGGATCCTATACCTATCTGTTGAAGATGTCTTTTGAGCTACTCTTTTCAAAGTGATTTACTACATATTTCAACATAATTTTCCTTTATTTAAGAATATTCTAGCTCCACAATGTCATCTTCTATCAACTCAGAAATATAATGATAATATAATTCTATATGCTTGGAGCGAGCATGAAATACATGGTCTTTCGTAGCGGGCATATAACTTAATTATCACATTTAAGTGTGGTTGTCATTTGTGATGGAAAGCCTAGACCTTAAAAGATTCTCCTTTAAATCCCTCACAAGAGGCAAAGTAAGCTTCTTTGTAGTCTGCTTATGTGGAAGAGAAGTCCAAAGTTGGTTGCTTCTTATTGACCCAAGGATTGATGTGGATCCAAGCTAGAAACAATATCCTAAAACACATATTCTAGAATCATAATCTCCAAACCAATCTAAATCACAATTCTCTTGAAGAATTTCATTTGTGGTACAAAGAATACCAAAATCGAGAGTTCTTTCAATGAAAATTGGGATTTACATGTGTGCATTCCAATGGATCCCTTTAGGTTTTCTACAGAATCTAGGCAATACTACAACTATTGCAGAAAAGGATAAGACTCCTATTGACATTGAAGCATCAAAACTCATATTTTTCAAACCAAGGAGCATCTCACTTGTTGCGTAGAAGCATTTAGCAGATGCAATGGTGCTTCATTAGCACAAGAATAACAACATATTATGTGAGGAATAAGATGAAAACATCTTTAATGACACACACAAGCTTAAACACATGCATAATCGCTTCTCTAATCAATAAAATAACATGTCACAAGCATGAGGCAAGAAACGAACAAGTATACAAGCATATCAAGAAGACAACAAGAGCTCTCCAAGCACTCCACAAACTATCATGATCTCGTTATATCTGAGAATGCACTCCCCAAAACAAGAGGTAGTGACCTCTTTATATACAAAATGGCCAAAATCCTTGCTATGTGGCGTTTCTCAGCAAAAAGGAGAATGCATCTCACTTAGTGGCTAGTGTGGAACTTACACACACCTATACAAGAGTGTGTATTAAACTAATTTAAAAAGTAGAAAAAGGAATAAATGGTGATGGATAAGAGTACGATGCTAGAAGTATATGTTGTGATGTCAATACTCCCCCCTTCCTTGACTTTGTCATCCTCGACAGAGCCTTTGGATTTGTAGAAGAGCATATAGGGGTCCCTTTGACTACATGATCCTGTGTGCTTAGAGTGCATCGCTGTGTTGCTTTTATTCATCTTTCTTTTTACATGTTTTTGGAGTTGACCACCTATTATCTTTGACCTTTTGTCTCTTGTAGGTGAGAAAAATGTGGTAGAATTTTTCTCTCTTTTTTTCGAATGGGAATGTAAAGATGAACTATGAAGTACATATAGATGAGATTAATTCATCTCTTCTTAGGGTTCTTGGGTGGTAAAGAAAAAATAAAAACTCTACTTGAGGTGCATCTTGAACCCATGCTAATCATTGGGCAAGGTTGCATGTGACACCTATGGGTGCCGCACCAAGGGTTTGAAGGCTGCCAATATGTTGTTACTTCGCTTGTCCTTGCCTTGAAGTTCTTCTTAAGATCTCTGTTAGGTTTTGACTTGATTACTTAGATTCTTTGGTTGGAAGTGTTCTTTTTCGAAGATAAAGCATGATGGATCTAGACCAAGGATTATGGAGCTTTTTCTCGACTGATTGATTTTGTAAAAGGGATTTCTTTTGTATCCATATCATAGTGCAATTTGGTTAAAGCCGGGGGAGTAGGCATTTGCCAAACCTCCATATATATATATATATATATATATATATATATATATATATATATATATATATATATATATATATATATATATATATATATATATATATATATATATATATATATATATATATATATATATATATATATGTGTGTGTGTGTGTGTGTGTGTGTACACACACTCACAAACACATACATACGTATATGTGAATGTATGCATTTAAATATTTACTTACCTACATATAGATATACATGAACAATCTTAACTGGAATCTTGGAGAGCAATAACGACATATCCGCATACTTTACCGGTGTCCTATAACTTTCTAATGTAAAGTATTGTTCCCCTCAAGTAGACAAGGCAGATATTGATTCCTTTTGAATGTTCAATGGAAACATTAACCGCGCTTTTTGTTGACTTTCCAGAGAATGGTCCAAGTTTTAGGGGGTTCTATTTGGCTATGCGGTGAATGGTTAACATTTCAGTACATTCCTTCCAAAAGAAACTTATCTGCGTTCACGGAATCAAGATAAACAATAGCATGTACACTTCAGAGATGTGATGGTGATCCGTAGCATATGTGGACAATCGATCCAGCACAGTTTTGAGGAGAAGTACTCTCATTAGAGAAAGCACTATACTCCTAATGGCTTTATAGTTTAGAGAAATCATTATTATTAGAATATTCACAAGTCTTATCAGATTATTCAGGGAATTAAGTACTGCACAGATAGGATTACAGCGTTGAATACAATACAGTAACTACTATTGTGTGTGTGTATATATATATATATATATATATATATATATATATATATATATATATATATATATATATATATATATATATATATATATATATATATATATATATATATATATATATATATATATATATATATATATATATATATATATATATATATATATATATATATATATATATATATATATATATATCAGTGCCGCAACTCTTTCTAGAACTTCTTGAAGTTGTCCAATTGATTCATGTTTCATGAAACGATCAGAAATACATTTTTTGATGGACTGGTTGTTCCAAAATCCTATATTTCCTCATTCTGACAATTCACAGCAACACCTACCGAAAGTTCGTCATAAGAGGACACGAATTCCTCCTTAAAATGTGCGATTACACGGCATTCCTCTGAATTAGATACTATTGTCAAAACATTTACATATTATTCAGAGAGCACACCAATGGTCTGCAGATTTATTGCATACAGTTTGCCACAGACCTCAGGCAATTATCCATGATATTAACTGAAGATGCTCGAAGTCACATAGTTAATTACTGTAAATATATCTTTTACAATTCACTATAAGCTCCAGACTGGTATCATGATCATAATGAACAAAAAGCTTTACGAACTTATGTAATTAATCATCGTGTATGATTCGATCGCATTCGGATCTTCTTTTTTGTATTTTTTGAGAACTCACATTCTGCTTGGTTTTGTCTCTATCACATGAAACTAGAATGCCCATGAGACCTAACGTTCTGCATAAAACGTTATGGATACACATTCAATGTAACAAAAAACTATCAATTTATAACGGATAGTTTGTTATGGTAATAAAATTGTAAGATCTATCAGCAGCGTGCAATAAAAGGAGTGAATCATTGGATCAAGAGATTTTCTCATAGCACGACCATTTTTAGTGAGGATTTTGGTAGTTGTCAAAATTATTCCATATTTGTGATACTTTTGCAGCGTGCTGGTTTAATTGAAGGGCATCCTTTAGCGTATCAATGAGTTTAAGGACACAATAAATTGCACAATTTTCTCGTGAAACTTGAACTCTTTGGAAGAGACTCTAGCGATAAAAGTCCAACAATATTGGGCTTTCTATCCCATCGCTTCAAATCCACGCACTAACTAGTGCTAGTCTTATGCTTTTAGACATTATTATGTTGCCAAGGCTAAAGTATTGCTAAATTGTTCACAATGTTTACGAATAGAATCTAGAATTAAAAGCGACATACCTCATGAGTGGTATGTTTGAAGAATCTAACTTATGAGGATTGGGAGGGGTACCTTTGGCACACCTTCAGATGTTCTTATTTTATCCCTTTTGAGAAAATAGAAAGAGGATCATCCTCGTATTCATGAATCTCATAATTTTTTATCTATGTGATTCCTAGTGAGAATCCTCCACAACTTTGATTTTAGCATTTTCATGATTGATTCTTATCTTTGATTTGAATTTTATTAATTAAAGATTGATTGGTAAGATCAATTCTAATGTTCTTTCGAGTTGATGGGAAACCTAGATAGAAGCCTCGGGAAAAAAAAATCAATTGATAAAGAAAGGAAAACATGCTAGTATTTGTAGATGAAATTTTGAAGGAATAGGTCGTAGGGAAAGTAAGGAGTGAACAATTCCACTGAATGGGGCATTACATAGAGGTAAACATACGTGAGAGCTAGACCACATCATGTGTTTGAGAACATACTATAAATTTTTATAACATGAGAGGACAAGGCTCCATTTGATCAATATATTAGCAAGAGGGGTGTTACTAATTCCTACACTAAAAGGAGTTGTATCTGAGTACATGTGTAGTTCTCAAGTGAAAGAAACTACTAACTAAAGATCAATTGGTTTCCAACCAATAGAATAGAAGAGAAAATAAGTAGAGAAACAAACGAAGAATAACACTTACGATGAAGCTGAATTAAGCATTTAACAAAGAAAAACAAAACCAATGCAAATTGAAATCTTAAGGATAAATATGATGGATCATGGTTTGGCCAAGCACAACAATCTGTGGTCGAAAAATGTATGAATAGTGAGTGATAGAAAGATATCATAAGATATATGTTCATTAGATACAAGAGCTCAAAAAAGCCTATAAAAGAAATCAATTTCATTCAATGATTATATGCCCATTTCATCCACTCGCATGATTCTCAAAAGTGTGGTGGAAAGTTGCACCCCAACATTAAGACTTATGGCTAGTATGATTCTTTTATATGATGCCACTTTGACTTTAAAAATGATATATGATGCTTCATGACTAGACATGAGTAGTCTCAGCTATCATAGGGCAAACCTAGCTGAGAGATTATTATGCTTCACTTGTAGTATTTGAAGGGTCACTAAAGAAAGATAATACTTGGAAACTTGAAAGTGCATGTGCCCTTTAAATAAAATATGAAAATGAAAATATAGATGCATATAACTATATAGTTTTAGGTACATACTCATAGATAGATATCAATATCCTTCAAATCTTAAAAAAATCTACACAATTTCTTGTATCATTGGAGCCAAATTCTAATCACGTCATTGATACAAAGGGGATTCTTAAATGTTTTATGATTAAGGATGCATGTGTAGGATGCAAAAGGAGAGCTATACTAATATATATCCAAATCAAGGAAGAGGATGAAGAGGACCTTCAACTGAGCTTTCCATGAAAGAAAGAAGAAGAAATAAACGATCCTCTAAAGAGTATATATGGTGAGGAGGAAGCTAGAAAGGGACCTTCTTGATAGCATACAAAGATTGAAAGAGGAAGATTACATCTCTAAGAAGCCACTAGAAATATGAGTAGAGGGTGCATACTAGATTTAGTTTCCAATGGGCTCCAAGTTCCCCCTAAAAAAATGATATAATCTATAAAAAATTCATCTATGGATTCCTTTGGGATGGAGTTATTAAAGGTTTAAACATAGATAGTCACATGTAACAAAAATGTGAAAAGATCCTTCCACTCTTTTAGGAGCCTACCTTCCCTATCACATATTCCAATTTAATATGCTAGCCTCCATTCTTGATATTAAAAGGAATTTTCTAGAAATAAAAAGCTTCCAAGGCTAGGATTTTCCCTCTTTTTTAGAGATAAGGTGCATTTTTTCCCTCTATGTGCACCGTATAATTCATAGGATTCTACTGCAGAGAAACAAACTGAACACATAAATATGCACAAATATTTACTCAAGCAAGAAATGAGAAAGATTAAGAGAATAGAGATTCTTGGATATATCTCCTCCTGTACATGGAAAATAAAATAAAAATGTGATTATGTGATTATGTGATTATCTTAGAAAATTCCACCATATGTACATAGAATGATCTTGTGATTCAAAAACATATCCTATCCTTTTCTTGAAAACATTAGATGAAAATTCTCCTCTTTTTTCTCCTTGTTCCTAATTGTATGATAAAGCTTCAACCAACAATAGCTAGGATAGATTCTGCATACGTGGCAAGTATGGCCACTATGCAAAGGATTGTTATTAGAGAGACAAGGTTAAACCATCATACATAGGGCAAGGTGACTATGCTTCTACTTCAAACAAGAATGAATGCATGTTAGCCATGATGTACATGAGTGATTACAAGAAACAAAGATTAAATATATGGTATATTGATAGTGGATGGAGCAGCCACATGTGTTGCAATAAGGACTTCTTGTTCAATATGCAGGTACCATCAAATAAGGAGCATGTGAAGATACGTGATGATACTCCCCATTCCATTAGTGATGTTATGTTGGATGGTTATCATAAGGCTAAGTGTCTGAAGGATGTTCTTCATGCTCCCAAAGTTATGAAGAATCTTGTTTTTGTGTGTGAGATGGTTTAAATAGGATTTTAGGCCAATTTCAATGAGAATGGATATTTTTTGGAAAACCCTAAAAATGGATAAATATTGGTAGCAAAAGGAAGAAAGGAGGGAATGTTTTTCACGTGGATTTGAAGCCAAATGTCAACCATAAAACCTATTTCACATATGGAAGCAGGAAGGTAGCATTGGATCTTTAGCCTAAGAGGTATCGATATAGAATACTCATAAGTTGAAAGACATAAAGAGGAAGAGGTTAGTACTTTGACTACCAAACATTCATAATTAGAATCTCAATAATTTTTGTGATGCTTTACAATCCCATAAACAAAAGATGTTACCATTTAAGAAGAGTAAGTATGTGAGTTATCATCCACTTGATTTGGTTCATATAGATGTTTGGCGACCAACAAATACGTTCTCAAATGGAGGTAGTAGATACTTTGTAACCTTCATTCATGAATTCAGAAGGATGAACTACCTTTATTACATGACGCACAAATTAGATCTCTTTTATTACTTCAAGAAGTTCAAAGCTCCTGTAGAGAAGGAATGTGATAGGGACATCATGTGTCCTATGTTAGATGGAGGGGGTGAATCCTTCTCCCAAGAATTTCGCATTTCTTGGAATCAAATGGTATGAGGAGACAAGTTACATGTAGGTGCACACCTCAAAAAAATTGTTATGTTAGAAAGAAAGAATAGGTACATTGTTGAATGTGCTAGGGCTATGTCGAAGGAGATGGACATGTCCAATTCCTCGTGCCAAAATGCAGCAAACATCGCCATCTATATCATGAACAGAGCACATACAATAGGTATACATGCCTCAACGTCCTATGAAGCTTTGTATACTAGAAAACAAGAGGCATCACACTTGAGAGTGTTTGTTTTTACATGCTATGTTTTAATACGAAGTGAATTAAGAATTAAAGTCCATGATACTTAAGAAACATGTATATTCATAGGTTATGCAAGTGACCAAAAGGGGTATAGATGTTAAAACCACACACACACACAAGGATCTATAAGTATGAAGGGATGTCAAGTTTGATGGGATTTTACCTTGGTATACTTCAAATGTATCTATGTAGGCAAATGAAGAGGATCAAGGAGGAACCTCATGAGGGAATGAAGAATGAGAAATCATGGTTCTTAATGGACCAAAGCAATCAAGAAGACTCTCATCACAAGGTGGAGGTATTCCTACACTAATTCAACAAAGTAATGCAAGGAACTAAGGCAAGGCTCATATCACAAATATTGAAGAAGATGGTGACTTATGGGAACAATGCAATGAAAACCATAATGCAAAGAATGGGGAGACCTCAAAGGCATACTAAAAGCGTCTAAATCAATGCAAAGGTGAAGAGAGTTGGTCTAATAGGGTAAGGCATCCAATTCAGGGGCTTACATATGAATGATTAGTGGCTAGAAACTTTGCATACTTGAGGAAAGTTGTGAAAGAACCCACATGCTTTGATTAAAGCTAATACATGTAGGGAATATCAAGAAGCTATGTAGGAGGAGACTAAAGCTATGGAGGACAACTTTTTGACATTGGTTCCAAGGAATAAAGGCACGGCGGCAATCGAAAATAAGTGGGTGTACAAGATAAAGAAGCACTCAAATGGTAGCATTGATAGGAATAAAGCAAGGTTTGTAGATTAAGGGTTTGCTAGAAATATAGAATACACTAGGAAAAGAAGCCTAGTCCTCTAGCAAAGATAATTACCATCATAAAAATAATTAGAGTTCTATCTAGCAAGCATTCGAACATGTACCAACTTGATGTGAAAAATGCTTTCCTAAATGGAGAGGTAGAGGAGATGGTCCACATGGACCAAACATGAAGTTTTAAAGTTAAAATCATAATTGATTATTATTTTAGGTTAAAGAACGCCCTATATGGTCTCAAGTAGTCCTTAAAAGCATGAAATCAAAAGTTTGTAGAGTACTTGATGAGTTGTGGATACAAAAAAGCAAGGTTGATCCCTGATCATTCTATAGAAGAGAAGGTGAAGCACCCTAATAGTTGTGTGTGTATGTTGATGACTTGAGCATTATAGGTGATCATGAAGAAAGAACCAAAGACATGATGCAAAGACTCAAGGAGTACACAATCTCAAACCTTTGAGATCTAAGGTACCTTCTAAGTATTGAAGTCATATACAAAGATAACTCTATTTAGATCATACAAAGGAAATAAAACTTGGATGTATTAAAGAATAATGGAATTACATGTTGTGAGCCATTGAGAAATACAATGAAAGGCAATATAAATTTTTAGGGGGTTCTTTAGTTGAAAGGTGCTTTAGTGTTTCTAGGAGAAGAATGGAGAAGAAGAAGAAAGATAATTACACCATAAGCCTCTATGTCTTGATTAACAATAAAGAATACAATACGTTTTTCTAGAATGAGACAAAAATGCTCTCTATTCATAGAAATTAAGCCAAAGAAGCTCACACACAAGTATACAAAATATCATAACTTCTTGTGCAGCCAATCTCCTATGTGATGGTCCTCTACCTTGTCCAGTAGCTTGCCCTTGTGCACTCTTTTCACTCAAGCTTCCAATAAAGTTGAGTGATGGGCCACTTCTAATTTCCCTATGGGAGGGCATTGAGTTTGCGCAAGATTCCAACCAACCATTCTTCTTCTTTAGAATTGACTTTGAAAAAGCTTATGATAGAATTGAGTGGGATTTTGTACTTCAGCCCCTTCATGACATTGGGTTCGAGAAAAACTTCATCAAAGCTGTTAGCACCCTCTTTGGTAATGCTCACTCTAGAATTTCTATTAATAGTGTCCTTTGTCACCCTTTTAGACTCATGAGGTCTATCAGGCAAGGATGCCCCCTTGTCCCCCTCTTGTTTTCCTTAGCTAGTGATGCTCTTGGATGGCTCCTTAAGGATGCTATGAAACAAAAGAAGCTGGAAGGAATTTCTGTCCCTAGGTCTGCTCAACAACTTTGCCTTCAGGCTTTTGCTCATGACACCAATATTCTGGTTAAAGTTGACCCGAGATTTGCTGACTGTGTTCTTGAGTGTCTTAACACTTTTTTCCTAGCTAGTGGCTCCCACATTAATCATAAAAAAACTTCTTTCAAAACTTCTACTCATTGTGTGCCCCCATCTATTTTAGGTTTGGGTTGTGATATCATTAAGAATGCGGAGATCTTTAGGTTGCTTGGTATTCCTATGGGGTTCCAAGTGACTTTAAATTAGAGATGGGATTGGATTATGAATAAATTTAGAAGTAAGATGTTCCATTGGTATGCTTGTCTGGCCTCCCTATCTCACAGGGTATTTGTGTTGAATCACTATATTCTTCCCTCCCTAGTTTTTTCTCTCTCCTGTTCGATGCCTAATAAAAAGAACTTCAGCCAGGTCTTTGCTCTTTCTAGAAGATTTCTTTGGGGAGGAAACCTTCTGTCCAACAAAATCCTAAAGGTGGCATGGAAAGTATGCTTCCTCCCCAAAACAGAAGGTGGACTTGGTATCTTTTGCCCCATCAAGATGGCTTCCAATCTCTCAGCTAAGTGGATCCATAGGGCTATCGATTCTACTGACTTCTGGACTCTTTTAATAAAAAGAAACATTGACAACTTTCCCCTTGTTTAGTATAAATCTTTGAAAAAGCACAATTTGTGGGATATTTTGATTTCTATCCAAATATACTCACTAGTTGGTAGTACTATCTCTTGCAGGTTCTTGAATGCTTGTTCCCCTAACCCTAAATTCTTTCATGTAACTGATTTGTTTATGCAGGAGAGCATTTGGACTGGTTTGATATCTCAGTGGGACAATGGCTCTCTAGGAATAAGAGAGCACAAGTGTTGTAAACTTGGATTTTCCACTTGGAGAGACCTCACTTTTGAAAATCAAAGAACTCACTCAAGAATAGATTGCTGACAATTCTGTTTTATCTTATGGCTGTTTGTAGGTTTTGTTGTCACATAAAGACATGCTGAGCATAATGCTTTCTGATTGCAACCAGAGAGTAGCTGTCAAGTTGAAAGATGTTACCAATGACATGTTGAAGAGATATAGGCAACAAAAAGGTTCTATCAATATTATCCTTCCCAAATGCAACCAGAGATGGAAGACCCAATGGACTACTACTTAGTGTACTCACAGATTTATGAGTCTTTAGAACATACCTTATAACATCAAACATTCCTTTTTGATGTGGCTAATCATTCACAAGGGTATTTGGTGTCGTGCCAAAGCTAGGAAGTTTGGCATTAAAAATGAAGTTTGTATGTTTTACGGCAAAGAGGAGCATATCCCCCACCTGTTTTTCAATTGTGTTCATGCTGAACAGTTCTCCAGGGTTCTCTCACTTGTTTGTCAAAAGATGAACATCACCCTCAGCTATAATGAGACCATCCTTGCTTCCTACAATAGGCTCGACTATACTCTTTGGAATATTTTGAGAGTTCACATTCTCTGGCATATTTTGAGATCCAAAAATCTTAAATTTATCATTAATTACAAAGGATCTTTGATGCAGATTTTCCTAAGAGGCTTCAGAGACCTGGACATCAAAGCTATCTCTGACATCATAGATGCCCCCAATGAAGGGTTCACGTTGTCCATACACTTGGCCAATACTGCCCTTGTAAGTGGAGGGAGTCCCTCCTGCAAATGTACTCTCATGTAAGATTTCAAATGGTCTTGTACTATACATAATTGTCCTACACTAGGGTGTGCTCCTGTTTGTTCTTTGTAGCCACGTCTGGTCCCTAGAGTTTCTCTGCATCTTGTTGTTTTGGTGGGGGCCCTACCCGTTGTATATCCTTACATTTCTTCTTTAATCTAAACTTCATGTTCCTTCAAAAAAAAAAAAGATGAACACTTACATCATTCTCATATAAAATATTTGTGATAGTTGTGATATAATTTGCAGCTTCCTCATTTCTCGCTTGAGTAACAATTTATGCATTTTTTATGTTTTCATTTTGTTTTTCTGCTCAACAATTCTATGAATTCTAAGGTGCATGTGGAGGGGATCAAGAACGTGCAGCTTGTCGTTAAGGAGAAGAGAAAAACAGTTTCTTTTTTAGTTTGAGCAAGAGAGGTGAATACCTAGTAGTGTAGTGCGTTTTTCTCTGTTCTGTTAGTTGTATCTATGATGGGGATTGCCTCTCTTGAAGCCTCAAATATACAAAGCATATAGACTTGGTTGCGTAAAATGAAAAGGAGATCTCCTGAAATAAGTTCTCCGAGTTGTGGATCATCTAAAGAAGTTAAGAATAAAATATCAAGCATGTCCTGCTTGATCCAAGCTCAACCTTAAGGGAATTTAGGTGCAATCATAGGAAAAAGAACAAAGAAATGTGTTGTCATAAGCTTTCTCTATATAGAAAAGCATTTCATTATCAAAGATGGAGGCTAGCATTCATTACTTAATATATTCAAATGAATTAGAAAGAGTTAGAGGAATAGGAAGAATGTGCTTGTCTGTGTAAATATCATGCTAATGATTTGGTTTATGTGGACTCTATTGTATGCAAAACTTGGATGAAAGAAACTGCAAGCTAATCATATGTTGTAAGTTACGCTGGAGGTTTTCATGACTTGACAGACCGCATTAGATGAAGGACTATGTTTATGAATTGCTTTGGCTAATAAATCAAATTCAATTATAGTGATTGTGTAAATGAATAAGAATTTACACGCTGTATCAGATGATATTGATACCAAATAAACTAATGGATCATGCAAATGAATATCAATAATGCAAAAGATAATCTCCCTTCTCACAAAAGCGCATATAACATAATTTATTCTCCCATGATCAAAAGAACAGCCCTCTCTCAAAAAAGCGTATAACCCATCTCGAGCATTGCAACAGTCCTATATACAAATGGAAGATGGAGGAGCTAGATAATAATAATATGTACATGGTATGGTTGCGCATTTACATGAGCGCCAGTAGGAGATAGATACTGGCTTTCCAGTTGCGAAAGTGCTTTATACGTTTGTCATTTACCCATCTCTCTCTCTCTCTCTCTCTCTCTCTCTCTCTCTCTCTCTCTCTCTCTCTCTCTCTCTCTCTCCTTTTTCAGATATCAAGAATGTATTCCTATGTCCCGACTCCCGCAATGGACACTCTTTCCTAAACTCCTTGGCCTGCACAATTACTCTCCGAGCTCCGATGCGAAATCTTCCTCGCTTTCAAGTAGAACTTGCATTGATTGGTTAATTTTCACTGCCCAATGAATGGTCGAAATTCTATAGCTAATCTTCACTATTCCGAGAATCGTCAGATATTAAGAAGATACGGAGAGCGACGCAATGCTGCAGTTATTTCCAGAAAAGATTCTGTCCGTGTACATGCAGTCACAGCAAGAATTACGCACATACGCGTAAGCGATTATCGTTAATCGATTTCGACACATTGGAATGTGGTTATGGATTCGAAGACTCTATACAGACAGTTATGCACAAACAGGCTTGACGATGAAAAAGAGCTTTCCGTGCATGCAATCACAGAAAAAGATGCGCAGATACGAGAAAGCAATTTATGGAGACCAATTAGACACGTTGAAATGTATTTTGGTAGAAAAATGCACACACACACAGATTTGAAGAAAAACTTTCTTAAGCAGTTCACAACAGTACGTCCTTTAGACACAGAAATAATACTCTGTATGAAGATAAAACAAAAGCGATCTACTACTCTTTGTCAGTATGATTCGTACCTCTTTTCAGATTATTCCAAAGCTACAACGTTAAGAGAAGTCAATAGTCCTTAGGCATGGTAAAACATTTACTACAATATCTCAAATTTCATGAATAATTAATAAAGTATAAGCAAAACTTCATATCTATGATTGATCTGATTCTGTTTCTGTCCAATCGTCTATATATAGAGGTTTCGGTATTTTAGGTTGAGGAAATCATTTTTTGGGTTAACTAGTACCAAATCTTGCCAAAATCATGTCTATGCTCGTACAAGAATCAGAAAAACTGATCTACATTTCCTCACTGCTTTTCTTTCTAAGAATGTGCTATCAAACAGAAGTTCTTAGTCACTTAGACATTTGAGGATAGTCTTCCTTGACCTGTAGAGAACATTACTTTCTTCACACGAAGTAATAGTATATTCTTTTTTAGGATAAAGGAAAAGGAATCCTGACATCGTGGATGCGAGCCATGTCTTCTGTTCTTTGTAAATATGGTTCGTGCATCTTGTGATGAAAAAAATCATCCACTGCAATTGCTCATATGTGATGATGGATGATAGAGCTGCGAGTAAAACTTCATGAGTTTGGTTCATCAGATTTCGTCTCTGACCTGTCTGTATATAGGGAACTTCTGGACTTTATGTTCACAAAATTGAGTGTTAAGTTAGCGGTTACCAAGTCTTGCCAAAATATGGTCATGCTCGTTCAACAATCAAAAATGTTCTATTGCACGTTCTCAGGGGCATCTCTCCACTCGAAGCATTGTATGGCAAGACTATAGGTCCGTGAACAATCTGATGTAATATGTGGCAAGACTGTAGGTCAGTGAATAATCCCATGCTTGACACAACATCCCACCGTTGAAAAGAAATCATAGATATAAAGCGTCACTAAGACAATTTTGTAGAAATTCATTTTTCTCCTTCTTTCGCATGGTATCCAAAAAAAAGGAAATATAAAAAGACTTCTATACTGACATCTAGGATATTAATTGATTTCAAATTTAAAATTTTTCTTCCATCAGAACCTTCATCGCTACCTCTTACAGTCTCATCCTCATCACCATAGCCATGTTGATTTCTGCTATCTTGCCAACTCCTCCTCTATCTATCACTCTTCACAAAATGTGTATTGTATGAGAAAGTAGAGGGAGAGAAATGTGTCGATCCATATGACTACTATCAATCTTCACCCTCATGGTGATCATCATCTGTCGACACCTTGCCCTTCTCTGCCTCCCGCCCCCCTTAATACTCCCTCATTTTCTCAATCCTCCATTATTTAGTACATCACCCATGCTACTAGTCCTCCTATCTTATTATCTCTCTTTCTGACTTTTCTTGTCATTTCCTCAAGAAGCCATAAGTCGCTTAATTTGGATAATTTTAGAGGTATCAAACACCCTTCACAAAACAGACCCGAAATTGTCCAAACAGGTAGCTTGCACCTATGTGTACCTTCCAAGACACATATACTTGGGAATATGCAGAGATCAAACTAGAGAGATTTCATGCTCATTATAATCAAGTATAATGAATTTTTTATAGTAAGATTAGATCCAAAAGAAAGTTTACAATCATAGAAACAAAATGAGCTATCTTGCAAATGAATCGGACTACTACACAAAGAGATATGGGTGATCAAAGATCACTTCCTATGAGAAAATTTCAGCAAGCAAGGGGCTAGCTTAGACCTGGAGTAAACACCCCTAATGAGAACCGACAAGTGCTCAGCTGGTAGAGGAGGATAGCCACAACTTTGCTCCATGTGTTTGCTTATATAATGCTCAAAAAAGGTAGTTGTTGATTTGAATTCAAAAATGCCCTGCAAATGATCCCGACTTTTCTCCATCAAGTAGATGAGTAAAGAGCTGTGAAAACTTTTGGAAAAGTGGTTTTATATCCTACCAAAAAGTGTGAGTGATATGGCACTTCAACTTAGCGTGAGGTCCCACACTTAAGATTGCTAAAAGTCTAACATGCAAGAGCATGAGGACATTCTTGTGTGAATTTTGTAATACATGTCAAAAACATCTTTGAAATCGAGAATATAAGAAAAAAAGTGGAAAACTAGTTGGGAGGGACTCCAAAGCATCTCGTGTCACATATGTAATGGTTTATAGCATGAAAATTACATGTACAAAAGCTCTTTATGATGATTTTTTGAGTTCTTCTTTTCATTAGGCTCTTATGAACAATGGAAGTTTGCAAGATTCGACACACTTGCTAAAATTATGGAATTTTGGTATGATGAGGATCCCCTTTTTGGGTGATTAATCTACCATGTGTAGTGACTCTTCAAGTTAAGAGTAGAATAGGAGCTCTTTTTCACAAAATTTCAGTTAGCTATGTCCATTCCATTATTAATCTTATCAAGTTCTTTGTTTTTCTCTCTAATGATGTGGGAATAAGTAGAGTTTGGGGTTCTCCAACAAAGATTCTAGAACTTTTAGCAAGGTTGAAAGGAAGAGAGTATACAAGAAAGATGTTGTTGAAACTGAAAGATAAAGGTATGATATTGTAAACTTCATGCACATACACATGAATCTTTGGGGATGGAGTGACAAGGAAAAACTCTTTTTTCTCATAAGCAAAACCAAAAAATGTCAATTTGCTATGCACAAAAGCCCATACTCTCTATTTGGAGTGTGAAAAATTTCATAGGTTGAGTGTTCATGTCTAGAGAGCAATTCAATTTTTGGTGGACTGTGGTAGCCTACATTGTCTCGTCCTAGGAAGGGCCTATCATTCTTCTACTGCAACTAGGAGTTGATATACTTCATCAATGGTATCAGAGATGATCATTGAGCATTGAGGACATCAAGAGGAGTTGTTGAAGTTTCATGAGAGCCAATGATTGAAGCAAGGACTAGGAAGATTTGAAGAAGGATTTGAAGCAAGGGGAGCTTCTATCATCATCGAAAGTTCATGACAAGTGGAGATCCTTATGGGAAGGTGACATATCACGTTTTCTCACATATATCACAATCCAATCAGGGATTAGGATCCACTTGTAGTCTCATACACAATGGGAGGCTATAATACTTGGATTGAGAAGCTTGAAACGAGCAATTACCAACCTTAGAAGTTTAAAATTTCTAACGTCCTCATGGGAAAGGGTCATTGCAGGTTGGTTAGTGGTACTGAGGTGAAGCCATACATAGATTCACATACACCTGCTAAGAATCAAAGGAGAGCCATTAGAGAATGGGAAGTAATGGATAGGATAGTGATCTTCATTCTATCTCAACACATAAGCAACTCCATGATAGGTTATATCCAAGACATAGATATGTACAAGAAGGTTTGGGAGTTTTTAGAAAGGTTGTACTCTACCTCTACAAAGGCTAGAGAGATTCAGATCAAGAATGAGTTGAAAAAACCTTAGGAAGTCATCAAACCAGATAATTAATGACTTCAGACTCAAAGTAAAAGAGATTTTGGATGCACTTGGTTCAGTAGGATGTATTGTAGATGATGATGACCTAGTTGCCCACACACTTAATGGGCTTAGAGAAGATGATAAATGGAAGGCATTCACAACCTCTGTGTATGAAAGGGATTCATTACCATATTTTGAGCAACTTACTTCTCTTATGGTGACTGAGGAGCTCAACCATGGAGGCAACAAGTCAAAGGGCAGCCAAGACCAACTCTTCTATGCAGGCAAAGGAGGAAGAGGCAAAGGCAATAGAGGCGCTTCAAGAGGAAGAGGTAGAAGCAACTACCAAGAAGGCAATAAAAGCTACCAAGGGAGTCAATGAAGCCAAGGTGAAGGTCAATCATCAAGAGGAAGAGGAAGAGGTAGAGGAGGAAGATATGGAGGTCGAGGCTATTCCAACTCAAATGGATGCTTCAATTGTGGGAAGCTAGGACACTATGCCAAAGATTGTTGGCAAATGCAAGGTGGGAACAATTACAAAGGACAAATTAATTATGCTAACTATCAAAAAATTCACAAAATGAGCATTTGTTAGCTATGAAGCATAGATGTGAAGGTCAACCACATGATAAGGTGTGGTATATAGATAGTGGTTGTAGTAACCACATGTTAGGTAAAGAGGAGTACTTCAAGAATCTTCAAGCACCCAAGGAAAGAGGCTTTGTGGAGACAGGACACACCACAGAGCATGACATAAAATGAATGGGAGATGTGAAGCTTAAAGGAAACCAAAAAGCAAGAGGACTATCTAAGGTATTGCATGTTCCTTTTATTACAAAGAACTCAATCTCTGTTGGAGAGATGGTTGAAAAGGGATACCAAGTCACCTCTAACCACAAAGGATGCTTTATTAAAGACTGAAGGAATGGCTATGAGCTAATAGCCAAAGGAAAGAAGGAAGCAAGATTGGAGTTAAAAAATCTTCACATAAAAGGTGTGGTCACATCAACATTCAAAGGTTGAAAGACATGGAGAAGAGTCAATTGGTAAGAGGTTTACCACATTTTGCATTACAAAGGTTGCATGAGATGTGTGAAACTTGTGAACTAGGTAAGTCTACTAGGCAGGCCTTCAAGAAGAGTGGAAATGTATCACATGGTGTGTTAGATCTTGTGCACACAGATGTGTGGGGGCCAATCAAAGAGCACTCTCTTGCAAGTAATAGGTACTTTGTAACCTTCATAAGTGACTACTCAACAAAAGTATGGTATTATTGTATAAAGCTAAAATCACATGTGTTTAATGTGCTCAAAAGATTCGAGGCACAAGTTCAAAAGGAGACGGTTGCTACATCAAAACCCTAAGGTGAGATGGAGGGGGAGAATACTTCTCCCATGCCTTTTGTGATTTCGTGTAGGATGAAGGGATAAGTAGGAAAATCACTTGCAAGTATACTCCCTAACAAAATGGGGTGGCAGAGGGGAAGAATAGGTATATTGCTGAAACTGCTAGAAGTATGCTAAATGAAATCAATGTGCCTTTAACATATTGGGAAGATGTTGTATCTACTACTGTGTACTTGATGACTAGGTGTCCAAGCATCAGGGGTACATGACATGACACCTGAGGAGGCATGGAGTGGAAGGAAACCAGATCTCTCACACATTAGAATCTTTGATTGTGTATGTTACACACATGTGCCACAAGAATTGAGAGGTAAGATGGATGCAAGGGCTAAAAGATGTATGTTTGTTGGTTATGCTATGGAGAAAAAATGTGAAAGGTTCTACAACCCTAATACAAAGGAGTTAAAGGTATCTAGAGATGTAGTGTTTGATGAACTAAAACTATGGTATGCTTCCAAATTTCCATTGCAGGATGAAGATATTGAAGAGGCATAGAGGAGATTTGAAGCTAGGTTTCAAGATAGCTTGGAAATCAGTGGTCCAAGCATGCAAAGGAGTTCAAGCAAGGATTCAACCCATCAATCAGTAAATAAAGGAAACGCAAGATTGATAGAACTTGATGAAGATGGACATGAAGTTGAAGACTTTGAAGAACCTATGTTAGAAGGGGGAGATACATCAAAAGCAAAGATTAAGGCACCAGGGCAAAAAAGGTTTATTCAACCAAAAGGTGAAGAGAGGAGGTCAACAAGGGTAAAACATCCAATCTCAAGGCTTGTTTATGATAGTTATATTGCTAGGCATTATGGTTTCATGACTAAGGTTATCAAAGATCATGAACCTTCTACCTATGAAGAGGCCAAAGACACAAAGGAGTGGCAAGACGCTATGGAAGAAGAGTACAAAGCCCTTGAAGGCAACAACACACCGACTCTAGTTCCAAAACAAGAAGGGATGAAGGTAGTGGGCAAAAAATGGGTCTATAAAGTGAAGAGAAATTCTAATGGTTAAATTTCTAGGTACAAAGCAAGGCTTGTGGCAAAAGGATTTGCTCAAGCCTATGGGATTGACTATGAAGAAACATTCAGCCTAGTTGCAAAGATGACCACAACTAAGGAAATCATTGGGGTTGCCACATCTAGGAGGTGGCCAATAGATCAGTTAGATGTAAAGAATGCTTTTCTTAATGGTGATTTGCAAGAGAGAGAGACTACATGACTCAAAAATTAGGGTTCAAGAACCCTAAATATTCAGATTTTGTTTGTAAACTTAGAAAAGCATTGTATTGTTTAATGCAAGCTCCTAGGGCATGGAATCAAAGGCTTGTAGAGTATTTGTGTAGGTATGGATACAAGCCAAGTGATGGAGATCTTTCCTTATACCTCAAGAAGGAAGGAGGACTAGTTGTCTATGTATGCATATATGTGGATGACTTGATTATAATAGGAAGTCATGATGCAGGTATCACATGGATCAAGGCCAAGCTTGGAAATGAATTCAGGATTTCAGATTTTTTAAATACTTTCTTGGGATTGAAGTTATTTATGTGGAGAATGGCATTTACCTTGCTCAAGGGAAATACTTGCTAGATGTACTTTATACATATGGTATGAGTGTATGTAAGCCACTCACACAACCTATGGATCCAAACTCTAAGTTATGTGCAGGTGAAGGACAACCTCTTGAAGATATTTAAGCATATAAAAGCATAATTGGAAGCCTTAATTATGCTACCATCAGAAGACCAAACTTGTCTTATGTTGTAGGAGTTCTTTCTCAGTTTCTAAATTCCCCAATTGATGTTCATATGAATGCAACCAAGAGAGTACCTAGATACATCAAGCACACTACCAACCAAGGGTTGTCCTAGCCTTATGGAGATGGACTACAACCTCAAGGTTTTAGTGATGCTGATTTGGCTAGTTCAAAGGAGGATAGAAGGAGCACATCTGGGTATATCTTCATGCTAGGTCAAAAAGTCATTTCATGGATGTCCAAGAAGCAACCCACAGTTGCATTATCATCTATTAAGGCTGAGTACAAAGCTTTATCACTTGCTACATGTGAGATCATGTGGCTCAAGAAGCTTGTCAAAGACTTGGATGTGGAGGTAAACAAGTTCACTCTATTTGGAGATAACATGTCAAGCATTCATCTATTAAGCAACCCTATGTTTCTTGCAAGAAGCAAGCACATAGAGATCCATTATCACGTCATTAGAGAGAAGGTACTAGCAAAGGAAGTGGACATCAAGTACATCAACACCAAGGATCAACTAGCAGATATCATGACCAAGATTATGGATGCAAGCAAGTTGCAGAAGTTCAAGATCAACCTCAACTTGAAGGAGTTCAATGGAGAGTAACACTTGAGCTTGAGGGAAAGTGTTAGAATGTTAGCAATCTCAAGTATGGGAACTCATGCTAGATTGAAGTGCCATATCACTCATACTTTTTGGTAGGATATACAACCACTTTTGCATGAGTTTTCTCAGTACTTTAGTCACCCAATTGATGGAGACAATTCAGGATCATTTGGAGCACATTTTTGAATTCAAATCTACAACTACCTTTTTCAAGCATTATATAAGGGAACACATGGAGCAAAGTCATGGCTATCGTCCTCTCCCATTTGATCACTTTTAGGCTCTCATCAAGAGTGTCTACTCCAGGTCTAAGCTAGCCCCTAGCTAAGCAAGCCCCTTGTTTGTTGAAATTTTCTCATAGGAAGTGATCTTTGATCATCCATATCTCTTTGTGTAGTAGTCCAATTCATTTGCAAGGTAGCTCATTTTTTTCCTATAGTTGTAAGCTTTCTTTTGGATATAATCTTAGTATAAGTCTTCATCATCCTTGAATATATTGAGTTTGAAAGTTCTCTAGTCTAATCTTTGCATATTCCCAAGTATATTTGTGTTGAAAGGTACACATAGGTGCAAGCTACCTCTTTGGATAATTTTTGGTTTGTCTTATGAAGGGACATTGATACCTCTAACATTATCCAAATTGAGTGATATTTGGCTTTTTGGAGACCACATAATCTCTTTTTGTAGTGTGCAAAAGTTCATAGGTTCAATCTTTAGGTCTAGAGAGCAATTCAATTTCTGGTGGACTATGGTAGTGAACTATTTGGTCCTAGGAAGGGCCTATCATTCTTCTGCTACAACTAGGAGTGGATGTACTCCATCCCTACATAACCACGTATCCATGTTTGTGTGACTAGAGACTTTGTTCTAAATACAGAGTGCAAAAATGATCATTAGGAAAAAAGGTGAACCCTGGATGGGCCTTTTAGCTCAAGGAGTGATTAGTGATGGACCAATCAGAAGAGGGTGGTGGCCACAGTCTATACCCTATAAAATACTAGGCTGAAGGGGGAAGAGGGGACAAGATTCCTCTATGTTCAGGGTTGTCTTCTAGAGAGAGAAGAAATCTCGTAATCAGGCTGGGCCCAAAAATTCAAAATTTTTTAAAAGTTGTAAAACTCATCATAATACCATTAAATGACCTCCATATCACTTTTCAGGGTCAAAAGTGCTATTTTTGACTTCTAATTCAAAATCCGTGCATGTTTGTGGACTAAAAAAGTGACTTTTTTCAAAATGACTCAAAAAACTCTATTTTCCCTCTTCAAACTCCCATTTTCATACCCAAAACCCAAAAAGTCATATTTTTCACCTCTATTCCCTCCATACCATACAACAGAAGCATTGTTTCTCCTCCTACCATTCTCCCAACTTCTGCAGCAATGACAACAACTCTTACTCCCATGGAAAGCTCCAGAGTTCGTAGGAGACCAAAGGACGAAGTTCACACAATGACGTGCCACAACATCAAAACAATGGAAGGAAGTTGGCTACCACAAGAGTTTTGCAAAGGTGCATGGGTGTACATGCAGCCATCTGGACTTGGTCCTCATCGTGTTCGAGATCGTGGAAATTTGGATCTTCATTGGAAAGGTAAGCTCTTAGGCTTCAAGCAGCAAACACATGGTGGGATGGTTGCTATTGTACAACATGTCTTCACAGTTTCAACCATGAAGTTAGAAAACTCCAATAGAATTAGATATCCAATCCATTGTGAGTATTTCTATTTTCTCAATGCTTCATGGTGTTAAATGTCTTAATTACTCATCTCATATGTTTTTCATTGCTACAGTCATATTTCCTTCTAGTTTAGTGGAAGAGCAACCACTTCATAGTCTCACAGGAACTTTCAAAGCATTACATGCAGACATTGGGGCATTAGTGTTTCCAGATGTACCTCCTGCTAAACTTATTCGTGAAAGGATCTTCTTTTACACTCACAAGTACATTGTTCCTTCCACAGATGGTGAATATGGAAGGTTGGAGATTATCAAAGTTGACTCTCTTCTTAGTTTAGAGTGGCCAAAACCTGATTTTTTGTCCATATCATCTTTCAAGCGTAAGATGGTGATGGACATACATAACTCTTTGAAATTCACACGAGTATCTAGATCAATAGGTCTTCATTGGACTCTACCAATCCATTGCTTTGTTTTCATATTTCAAGGCATTCCTTTTGTAGAAACTCCTACAATGTTCCTATGTAAAGATATTACATACGAAGCAGTAGAAGGATTGTTAGGGGAAAACTGGGGTTATGTAGAAGGATTGTCAAAAGGGGATAGATATCGTTGTAGAATTGGTGACACGGGTATAGGGTTTCGCTATTTAAAACATCGCACCTCATTGTACATCAGATTTTATTATGATCGTTGGATGTGTAAACTAGGAGAGTGGATACCTTTGCAAAGCTCGGAGGGATCTTTAGCTTCATTTGAAATTAATGTGAAGTTACCAAACAATGATATGGAGGTGGTTTTAGTTAATCAACATTGGAACTTGGCCAACTTGAGAGAGCACTTACTTATCGTGGGATATGACGATCTTCATGATTTCAAATTTCGAATACGAGGGAACAAGGTAAGAGTTGTATTCCATATATACATATATATATATATATATATATATATATATATATATATATATATATATATCTTATTCTATCACTATTGTTCATGATTTGAAAATGTTTTACTCTTTTATGAATTGTCCACAGATTGGAAAGAGATTGGAAGACAAAATCAAGGTTCTTGCAGATTGGAGCATGGATGGAACTGACATTTCATTGTCATAACTCTTTTTTGTAAAGATACTGTGAAACCTATAAACAAACCTATTTTTGCAATGAAAAATTTTTCACATTTGCTTCAAGGATATTTTGGCCACATTCTACTTGTATCTGTAAATTCTCAAGGTTTTTCTTGAAAGAGCATTCTTATTGTTTATTTCCTTTGATGTGATCTCAAATGTCAAAGTTTTCCTTTTCAAGACTCTTATGTTTTAATTTAAGGAAAAGTCACTTCTATGAAAAAGTGGGACCCATCACTTAAAAATTCTAGAAAAGTTATAAATAGGAGTCCTCTCTCCTCATTTCTCACTTTTGCAACCACATTGAGTGTTAGAACAGTCTGCATTTGCAAGCTATGGCTTCCACCTCTGTACCTACTAAGAGTGCACGCCACAAGTTTCTAGAATTTTTGGAGGATTCAGATTATAAAGGTCAACATGACCTATATGATCTTCTCTCCAAGGTTCCTGACCTCCATGGAACCGTGCAAATGAATGCCGATGCTTTGGAGGAGCTACTTCAATATATGCAAGTTCATATATTGCGTTTCTCCATTGAAATACCACCATATGATGGAACTTGGGTTCCATGTGACCTTCTCACCTACATTCACAAAGGTGATGAGGCTTTTGCAAAGCGATTGAAACGGTTCCAGGCAATTGCAGAGGAAGCAGGGCACCTTCTTGATGAAACTGTGCCACTTATAAGGAAATTGAATAGGAAACGCAAGATGGGTCCAAAATATCTTTCATTCATTGCTGCCACAATTTTCTTTGTGAATGAGGAACCAGAACCAATTCCTCATGAGATCCCTCATCTTCTTACAGGTGGTTTTGTTGAGGATAAAAAGGAACCACCTCAAGAACCCTTGAATCTCCTATTAGAGAGAGAAGCTATTGAGAAAACTTATCCTCTTGGTGTGGATGATAAGTTAAAAGAAGTGCCTAAGCCATCCACCTCTTCGGAGCCAGAAGCAACTATTCCAGAGGTGGAGATTGAAACTTTTTCAGTGGTTCTTGTCGAGGGACAAGAATATTTGTTTTTACATGATGTAGAGAAGGCATTTGGGCTACGGCTTGATGAATGCCTAAGTTTGTTTTGTACTTTGTCAGAGTGTCCTTTGGATAGTACCTCTGAGTTGTTGGAGAAAAAGTGTTTGCCATTTGGTGACTCAGTGGCCGACACAATAAAATTGGTTTGCAATGACATACTCACAAGTGAACATGAACATATCACAGAAGAACAATTTAATAATGCACAAGAAAGGATATTGGAATCAAAAATTCCCTCCTCACCAGTAATCGAGCAGAGTGGGATGTCCCACTCCAGCATTAATTTACAACTTCAAGAGAGAGGAGAAGAAGAAGATAGAGTTCAGGATGTAAGTATCTTCAATTCATGTCATTCATTCTTACAAACACATGCAGCTACTAATCATAAAACTTTGTGCAGGAGGTGATTGAAGTCGACAAGTTTGCAGCAAGGAGCGGAGGTGATCGAGTGGCTCGTGGAGGTGGCTCATCCCTTGCAAACTACATTGGGAAACTTCCCAAAGACCATTTTGTAATTATCCATAAAGAGTTCAGTCCTCAGGGCCACTTCATGACATGGTGTCTAAAGGCCTTAAGTAAATTGCTTTGTTTATCAACCATTACACAGGGGAGTAACTGTATCTTTTTAGTTAAGAAATCCCTTGTAACTACAACCTTAGGTTCCAACTTCCGTGGAAAGGTCTTAGGCCAAATAGGTATATCTCTAGGTCTAGGTGTTAGAAATGTTGATCAAATAGCAAACTCAATTTTGACTTACACCCTACCCATGGCTTTGGAGCGTCGAAAGAGAGTCATTGAGAAACTCAAAGCCAATTGATGTAAACAATTGAATTAATATCAAATTTTCACTTTGCTTTATTTACAATTGTCTCAAGTATTTCTTTTTCAGTATATTATCTAAAATTCTTTTGGACCTGCATGTGATGTATTGATGTCATGTAGGGCATTGGGAGGACCTTTAGTTTCATTCTTTTGGACTCTTGATCATTGGGTAAGCCTCCATTAAGGTCTTCTAGGGCATTGGGAGGCCAAATAAGGCACTGCCACAGAAACGCGGGAGAAGGCCCTGCAAAACATTTGCAGGGCCTTCTCCCGCGTTTCTGTGGCAGTGCCTTATTTGGCCTCCCAATGCCCTAGAAGACCTTAATGGAGGCTTACCCAATGATCAAGAGTCCAAAAGAATGAAACTATTAAAGATCCTGACATGCCCAAGGTTACCTTACATGAGACTGAACCTTCACTAGATGGATATTTTGAAGAATGCAAATGTTCTAAGTTTCAAAATGCTCTGCTCATATGTTTCAAAGGTATAGGGAGGTCAAAATTTGCTCATATTAACTACCCCTGAACTAGCTTTACTAGTCATGATCCCTCTTTCATATTTCAAAGGTTTTGTAGGGCATTAGGAGGCCAAATAAGGCCCTGCCACAGAAACGCGGGAGAAGGCCCTGCAAACGTTTTGCAAGGCCTTCTCCCGCGTTTCTGTGGCAGGGCCTTATTTGGCCTCCCAATGCCCTACAAGTCCTACATGACCTTAAATGAAAAAGAAATTTCAGTACAGGGATATTATCACTAGATCAAAATGACAAGATAAGAAAACAATCATTCATATATGAGAGATTATCACAAGAAAACACATTCAAATGTAAAATGACTGCTCATGTTTCATTCTAAATAATGAGATTATAAATGGAATAGAGGAAAAGTGCTAATGTTTCATTGAAAATGGTAATATTTACAAAAAATCTCTTGTCCATAGAGATCAGTTACAAAACTTAGCTACGATCACCCCTAATTCTCCTAGCTAACTGTATGTCCTTCGGTTGTATAGTGACTCGCTTAGCATGGATGGCGCACAGGTTGGAATCCTCTAGCATTGATATCAAAAATGCTTCAGCTGCCTCTTGTAAAGCTTCTAAAGCTAGAGCTTGGATCCTTAACCCTGCACAATACCTTTGTAACTCTTCTTTGACCACCCTTGCAAAGGGTCTTCTAGGTATGAGAAGCTCAGCTGTCTTTTGATAGTGCCTTATCTCTGCAAATGCCTTCGTATATCTTCTTCTTCGTTGTGGTGCTCTAGCTTGTGGTGGTGGTGGTCTTCGTTGGACATTTTCTTGTGGTCTTGGTTGGGGTGGTCTACGACGAGGTTGAAAGAATTTCTTCTTCCGTTGCACGCGTCTTGAGCTTTCTCCTTGTTCAGGATGTTGTTGCTGGCTTTGCTCTCTCTCTTGATCATTGGGTATGGCCCCCTGATTTGATGGTAGTGTCTTTCCCGCTACAGTAACCCTATGATTTGTAGGTATTTCTTCGTTACCCCATGGTGGCAATGTTTGACTCTCATCACTTGATTGTGAACGTTGTTGAGACACATCCTCATGCGATTCATCAAAATCATCATCAGAAACTACCTGTCTATGAGCACGCTCCTTCACCCTTGTCTTTGTTGGTCTCTTTGGTGATGGAGGCTCATCATATGATGATGGTGGTGATTGGGGTTGATTTACGGCCTTTTCCCTGGATTGCCCATGTTCCACTTGTTCATGCAAGTGTTCACTTGCAGAGCGCGAGACACTACGTCGCCTTCTGTGGTGATTCATCCATGGTGGCTTCTGAGTGCCTTGCACATAGGTAGGAAAGTTAATGGGATCCTTCCTTGCAGTTTGCTTTGTTCGTGCCATCCTCTATAGTGCTAGAATGTTGAAATGAGACAATGAGTCTCCTTTTATAATGTTTCACTTAAAAAGGTTCTGTTCACATCTGAATGGACAAAAAATAGTTTAAAAATTAAAAATTACCTGAAAAAATTGCAAACAAGAGATTAGTGTGTAGCAAACCTTATGAATTATTCAGAAAATTCCATGAATGTATTAAATGACTTCACTTCCATGATGAACCCTGTCGTGTTCTTGTAGCCCGCCATTGAGCATGACGTAAAGGTCCCAATGATGACTTCCATTTTTCACTAGCTAAGTTGTGTTGATTAAATCTTGCAAGTTTTGCAACTTTCGACTCCTTGGCTCGTTCCATTGCATATGTCCTTGAAAATGCAGTTCGATAAAACCAATTAAACATCTCTTCCATATAGTTTGATTGCATTGCACCACCACCATGTCGTGTGTTCTTGAAGTAAACACCTCTAGCCTTGTAATGTGACTTCTCCATTCCTTGTGTACTAAAAATCTCCAATGAACCATATCGATGCATAAAAAATGCTCCATGTGCAAATAAAATATGCTGAAATGATATAAGTACATATAACACAATCTTATCAACAAGAAAATTGAAAAAATAAGAAAACTTACAATGTAATGTGTAATATTGCTCTCTCCCCAAGATAGGATGAAACACTTTGCAAACTCCATTAATGTATCTTGAAACAACTGACGGTCATTTTTGTTGGAGCTATTAAGACTCATTAAACCTACCAACTTATCTAAGCATGACCAAACCTTCTTTCGCCTATTACTAAGGTCAATTTGAGAATCATTATCAGTGGTGATCATGCACAAGTCTTTCCATAGCTCCCTGCATTCATTTTTCTTAGGGCTTACACTTGTTCTGAAAAATTTTCTTGCCTTCTTCCCTGTCATTGACACTTGTTGCAAACTATTTTGCGATTCACCAGGTTTTTTGACAACTAGAGTTACATTACCACCATGACAACCAATCGAATTAAGTAACTCTTCCAATTTTTTGATTGCTTGTACAGATTTATCAATTGGCTTCATGGAAAATGCATATTCTATGTGGAGCTTCAACAATCTATCAAATATTCTCATGAAAGCATGCAATGTGCAAAAGTGAACATTAACTAATGGAAATGGAATAATGGGATTCCAATCTTTATCTAATGTGTCACGGTTAGGTATTTCTAACATTGGACACCTTAACAAAGGTCTATCCCATTCCGTGGAAGTAGGTGCATCTATGTATTCATCTAAGCTAGATAGTACTTTTTGTTGTCCCTTTGTTACTTTGTAGCCTCGAGTACAAAATGGACATGGATAATGAGTAGATGCACCTTGCTTGCAACCTAACATGCATTTGATAGTTTTTAAATCCCCACCTAAGTGCCAATCTATCTCAAAATCACCAAAGTTTTCTATGTGGAGCTTTGCACCATGAATTTGAGAAAGTATTACTTTAGTGATCCATGGGGTCCTACTAAAAATCCATGAAAGAACATCATTGGATTCTTTAGGTACTTCAATAGCACCTAACCACCATATTTCTTTCTCGGATTGAACACTATATGTAGACTTAGAGCTAGAGTTACAACTTTCATCAGATATGGCATTTCTCATAGCTTCATTCATGAGTGTCAAACTCAATCTCTCCATTCGTCGTCCCTTTATAATTTGGCATTCATCTAACTTCAATATAAACTGTAATTTGGTATTACAATCTGCATAAATTAGCAAAATCTTTATAACATCAAAATACAATGTATATCAAGGTAACAATAGTGCACATACCTGGTATAGTAGATTTGTAAAATTGAACCATTGCCTGTTGAAGCCTCTCCAAATCCACGAATATGTTGTTGTACTTTGTGTAAGGAAATCCATTTGCAACTGCGCTTTTCAACTCTTTTTTGGATGTAGATAAATGATAAATAGACATAGGCATAATATCCTCTATATATAAGTAGTTTCCAAGAATACAAGTTATATCTTCATTGGACATTGACTTCTTTAGCGATACCTTGTAAGGAGATGGAAACATATTCTGTAAAATACCTTCTCTTTCTAATGAATGCTTCAAAAGGTTGTACAATGCACTGTATCCTTTAGTACTAATTCCTGCTTCATCACATACCATCTGCACGTCTCTAGGAGTGATAATATCTTGTAACTTTTTTGTGAAATCTTTAATCACTTTCTTCTTGATAAGGTTTCCTATCCGTGACTCCAAAATACTAACCACCTGCTTGTTGGTCAAACAAGAATTTAATAACTTGAATTGATCCTCTGTTGTTGATGATGCATTAACATCTTCAACGAATGACCTACATAACAAGAAAAAAAATATATATATATATATACATATAAAAGTCTTCCAAAAAGAGAAACAAATACAAGCCAAACCTTATTGCAAAAACTCGTCGTTTGCGTGCTCCACCACCAATTGAAAGAGAGTCAAAGGATGTTAATGATCGTCTCCTACGTCGCATCCCAAGTGGAGTCTCTCTCAAGTGTTGGACAGTGTTTTTTAATTTCTCAATTGTTCTCTCCTTTTCTTCCATATGCTTTTCAAGCTCTGCAAGCTTTTCTTGTGAAGATATGATTGTGCTTTCAAAAGTGACCAACCTTGTATGATTTAGTTGATATTGTTGAATCCAATACTTAGTAATGGCAGTTGAATGTGTAGATAATCGTTGACAATAACCTAAGAGCCCAGCTTTACCGGCACCGATGAACTGAAGTAAAGTTGAGAGGTTATGGAATGTTGGATGGTAAGAAGACATTGGATCAGGAGGGTATAATGAACCATGAGTCCAAAGATCAATATTCTTTTCTCCAGCTTCACGACGCTCATTTTGAGAGTTCACATCATTGTTGCATTGTGTATTTGGAGCAAACTCTCTGGGCACACGAACATGGATACTTGTTGATGCTGGGGCATGAGGACGTCCTAATGTGAGGTTTGTAATAGGTGTCAACACCATCTTTTCCAACAATTAAACAATACTGAGAAAGAGACCAGAAATTTGCTTGGAAGAGATGCTAGAGCATGATTTTCTCAAGAAAAGTTTGTTTTCTTGGATGAGGATGGGTCACAGTGTGTTTTTCCACTGAGAATAGCCAAAAATGTTGAAATTTTGAAAAAGTCATTTTTTGGGTGAAGAGTAGTTACGGATTTGATGATGTGGCACTCTACTTTTGGAGGGATTTTAAAAATATTGCTTTTTCAAAAGGAAAATTAAAAACTAAACTCAAAAAAGGTCACTTCTGACATATATATTAAAAAATGAGCCCTTTCAAGTAAATAAACACTGAAATTGAGACTTTAAAAAAAAAATCATTTTTTTATTCCCATACATGCTCGAGTTTGATGATGTGGAAAGTAGATTCCCTTTCTCTCTCTCTAAAAGAAGACAGAGAGGAGCCTAGTAAGCCTTAAAAAAAGCCTACTCCAGCCTACTAAAAAGTGCCCTATTAAATGCACTTTGTCCCCTTAGACAACAGCAGAATGAGGCTTAATCCCTGAAAATTAGGGATCCTTACAAGGCCCATGCAGGGTTCACCCTTTTTCCTAATGGTTGACTCTCAAAATGAACATCATGCAACTAGAGAAAAGATTATTGATATTTGGACTCATGGTTTAATATATCCTCATCCTCCAATGTCTTCTTACTGTCCAAAATTCCATAACCTCTCAGCTTTACTTTGATTCATTGGTATGAATGAAGCTAGACTATTAGATTATTGCAAGCGATTATCTACAGTTCACATGCTACCACTAAGTATTGGTTCCAATAATATCATCTCCATCATGTGAGGATTGCCATTTTAGAAAGCACAACCATATCTTTACAAGAACAACTTGCACAGTTTGAAAAGGATATAGAAGCGAAGCAAAGTACAATTGCAAAGTTAAATGTCAGTATCTAGTGGCTAAAAGAGACTCCATTTAGTATGAGATATAGGAAAAGAGCATTATCATCATTTGAAGTTCTTTCAATTCGTAGTGGAGCACATAAACGGCATATTTATGCAAAAACTCGAGTATTTTTTTTCTTTTATTTATTCTAATGAATGTTTGAAATTGAATCTTTCATTGTGTAGGTCATATTTTCAAGACCTAAATGCTTCATTAACAACAAAAGGGAAATTCAATTTGATGGATTGTTATATAAACATAAAGAAATTACTTTTATTATAGACACACCCATAGAAAACTGAATTAAAGTTGTTGTTCAAGTTAAGTTCTCAAAGAAGTGAAAAGACCTTATCAAAGTGAAAGATATGTAGGCAATATGTAATGAATTAGGCATCAGTAGAAATGGGTATACTTTAATTAATGTACAAGCTTTTGAAGCAAGCCTTACAAATAGAAGGTATGTGCTCTTATGCCATCACAACGTTACAAACATGATGACAAGGTAAAGAAATATAGATTTGTGGAATATAGTAGCAAGAGTGAAGGTTTTCAATCATACCATCCATTGAAGGAAAAACATTTTGTAGCTCAAGATGTGGTATTTTCAAAAAATTCAGATTATCCTTTAATTCAATGAAAAATTAATCCAATAGTTAGTTCACAAGATGCATTTGATACATGCATGCTTTTGTTTTATAGTAGTGTGCTTGATTATGGACATGTAAACCGTCCAAATGAGGTTCAAAGAGCTAAAATGTTTCATGCAAACATGGTAGAAAATTTCCATGCAAATATGTTTGAATAATTTTAGCAAAACATGGATGAAAATTCTAAAAATTGGAAGCAAAGAATGGCTAAACAATTCTTGCTAAACATGGTGTAAACTTTCCAGCCTCACATGGTAGAAACCTTGCAGCCACATATGACATAAATAAATATGATATTCAGCCAACATATGTGTTGGCATACAGGTCATATGAAGAGCATACAGGTACAATAGAGCAGTCATGCACAATACGGCAACAAGGCCTAATCATTTTTTCCAAGGACCATTCACAACTCAAGTGATTTTAATCACTACACAAACATTGTAAATTCCATTTTTGGTAGAATAGAATCCATTTTGTTCAATCCGAGGAGTCCTCGAGCTTGAGGAGTATTAGAATTAGCTACATACCAATTTTCATAATTTTTAGACTTCGTTTGAGCCCTCAAATAGGCTCTAGAACCTAATTTTTAACTAGGCCGGACACTAGGTCTGGACAAGGCCAAAGCTAGTGAGAAAACTATAAAAAGAGCTAGAGAGCTCATTTTTTGAGGTTGGATTGTTTGTGAATTGAGCTTATGTAAGAGACTTTTTGACTAATGCAAAGAACTCCATTGTTCCTCTCCTTGTGCTTGCCTTGTGTGCGCGTGTGTGTGTATGTGTGTGCATGCTTGTGTGCTTCTCACTCACACACTTTGTGCCTTCACTTGCTCATAGTCTTCATACTAGTCCTCACGTCTCCACGGATTGACAATTATGAGGTGAATCTTCTCACATTGGTACTCACCATTGTGCTAGAGTGACACCAAATTTGGCGCCGTTGCCGGGGAGAGAGCTTCGAGGACGAGCGTGTGATGGTAAGATGTTGAGTTGAGACATTGGAGTTATAGGTAATATCCTTTCTTTTCTTTATTTTTCTTCATTTTTTCTTACTTTTGCATCACCATCATCACCATCATCATCTCCCACCTCCATCTCCATCTCCACAAAAATTTCAGTTTTTGGGTCATATTCCACTCCCCACCTCATTTCCCTCATTTCATTGTGAGAGAGAGCGAGAGAGAGCTTGCATGCGATCTGTTTTTGTGTGTTTTTTGAGCTTTGATTGCATGAACTAGCTGTACCACCATCTCCAGCAGCTTGCGCAGGTACGACAGACTCTGCACAGGTCCAGAGACGACGACCTCTGTTTGTCGCGATAGACAGAAAAATTTGATATTTTGTGAATGCGTGTTTGGCACGGTAACCTACAACATTAGAGCACTCCAAATCACTAGAAGTTTCTCAAAAATTTGCGTTTTTTCAGTCTATCGCGACAGACACAGTCTATCGCGACACACCCATCTATCGCGACAGACACGGTCTATCGCGACAGACCCATCTATCGTGATAGACACCGTCTATCGCGACAGACACCATCTATTGCAACAAACACCGTCTATCGCGATAGACCCATCTATTGGGACAGACACCCGTCTATCGCGATAGATAGAGACCCACGACAGACCCCGTCTATCGCGACAGACACCGTCTATCGCGACAGACCAAAACCACGACAGACGATAGACACAGTCTATCGCGACAGACACCGTCTATCGCGACAGACACCGTCTATCGCGACAGACACCGTCTATCGCGACAGACACCGTCTATCGCGATAGACACCGTCTATCGTGACATACCCATCTATCGCGACAGACACCGTCTATCACGATAGACACCATCTATCGCGATAGACAGACAATTTCGGCAAAAAATTAAGGGGTAATTTTTTTGGAAATTTAGGCTAAATTTTGGGCCTATTTGCATACTCAAATACTCATACACTTACAAAGGCCTTAGAAAAAATGCATTAAAACTCCTGAACGGTTCGGTTTGTCTGTTTAACCCCCTAAACCCTGAATGGTCATAACTTTTTCATACGAAATCCATTTTCAGATATGATATTTTGAATTTGACACACTGAGGGGTAGGTACACCAAGGGAGCTCTAGAGAAAATTTTTTTAGCAATACAAAAGGGGGGAACAAGGGTCATTAAAAAGTGTCTGAAATAAATTGTCTGTCAATTGAAGGATCAAATTGAAGCTAAACTTGGGGTTCTTACAGGATCATCGAGAGCTTTTGGAGAAAGCAAAGTAAGTGCCAGGGCGAACAAGCTTGGGAACGTGCTTCCTGGGTAGACAAGCATCACCAGGAGGAGCTACTTGAGGTTCGAACATCTCTTAACCCCCTCAGTCCATTCTTAGCATAGGCTAAGTGCGAGTAGTTGTCCTGATTGACTAGGGGTACGATAGGAACGCTCAAGTTAGAAGAGCCTTTAATTTCTCAAGTGCAAGGATAGGCTAAATTGCAGTCCAGGGACAACTTAAAGGAAAATAAATTAAACTAAGTGGGCGAGGAACATCAAATACAACACACTTAAGTGCTCCGGATGACGCTTAATTAAAAACAAGAAAACACATCCAAAGGAACTCAAAAGGAACAAGTGATTGGTACTAAAGAATCAGCAACGTACAAAGGGCATATGAACCTGAGATCGGGAAGACACCTAGGGAGAGACCGTCAAAGCGTTAGATCATCCGAGGCTAGCGTCAACTACACAGCCAGATCTTGGGCTCAACAATTGAGTGATTACCCCTACGCTCTAGACTCAGAAACTAGTGACTCTGACATGTCGTATAGCATGGAAAGACCTGTAGGTAGCTCAGGAATGGCCTACCTAGAAAGACCTGAAGGTCCCTACAAGACTCAATTGGAATACATCCAGACCAACCGCCTAGGTGCACGCATCTATGAGGATGGTCTGTGAAGATCTATTGTCCTAATTAAAAATCCGAATCATCCCAATGGACTAGAACACCCTCTAGTCAAGTTTGAAAACGGTTCATACATAGATAAAGAAGGAACAATGTATGTGGTCACCAGCCAACCTGAAAGGACAGATGAGTTTGGCAACATAATCTCTGAACCTGAACTAGGTGACATAGAGCAAGGGAACTTAGGAACTTGGAGCCAAAAACCCCTCAAGGCAAATCAATCCTAACAAGGATAATCACTCCAGAATTAGTTCCTCAGGAAAATAGGAGCATAGAATTGCTCTAGAACCAAGAGACGGATGAGGCTTTTTGGAGGTACAAACTTGAAAAGCCTAATGAAGTGGGAGCTCTTGCCATCTATGAATTCAAAGATCCTGATAGCCCAAGCAAGGTGACCTACTTAGATGGTGCTTCTGAGAGAATCTTTGTGGTCTCTGAGCATGGAAGACACGCATACACTTGGAAGGGAGAATTTGTTTTTCCCCAACCTCGATCCAATGTGTCTTATGGTCACCAAGGAGCTGGAACATCTCAAGCTCATGGGACTCAAAGAGAAAGGAGTAGAGAGAGACCTGAGGTAAGCTTTGCCAACTCTTGGGGAAGAGAAAGAACGAGAACAGAAACAAATAGAGTGGAACCTGAGGGACATAGGGCCCCCGGGAACCGAAGAAATGCCGATGATTTCCCTTTGCCAAGACCGAGAGAGCACACGAGGACCTTGAGACCGACCCAGCTAGTTAAGTCCATGAAAAACTACTTTGATGGCACTGGAGACCCCTACGATCATGTAGCTGAGTTTAGGAAAGTCTTGAGAGCTGAACAAGTTGAAGATCTATTCACGCAGTACAATGCCTTTGGTCTAACCCTTAGGAACACTGCCCTGACATGGTTTCAACCACTACACGAGAGGCAGTTTAGGAGCATAGATCAACTTCTAGAGGCATTCATTATCGAATTCTCTAAAAGTGGCATAAGACATAACACATCCTCACTGATATACAGCTTCAAACAAACATCTCAAGAGACAGTGAGACTCGCAGGCAGAAGATTTAGGCAATATCTAGAGAGATGCCCGGCTCCAGAGTTACCCACTCCAGCCAAGCAAGTCGCCTTATTTTTAGATGGATTTTTAAGCACCAAACTGAGATCATACGACTTGAAGGACCCTAGATCCATAGAAGAATGTGTACGTATGTGCATAGACATTGAGGATAATCTAGGGGAGGAATTAGAGCTCTCAAAAATTTATAAAGATTCAGATAGTTCTAGTAGCCTCATTTCCTCACAATCCACATCAATTGAGGATCTAGCAGAAAAGGTAGCTCTGAAATTAGGTGTCTCTAGCAAGAAAATTCCTAGATTTTCCCCAGGAAAACGATGCTATACCTGTGGAGAAGACCATATGGCTAATGTGTGCCCCATCATGGCTCAACCCCAAGTGAACCCTAACAACCAGTACTGCACCATAGAAAGGAGGTACACCAATCACACAGCACAAGACTGTCCATATAACAAACAAGCTATTAGACAAAATTATTCTCAGCCATATCCACATCAAGGAAAGTACCCTAATCAGTACCCACAACAACAGTATCCTAGGCCCCAGCAAATCTATCAACCACCCTATCAAGGGCAACAAAGACCGCAACCAGTCCTAGCGCAGCAACCTCCTGCCCCCACCAATGTGATTCCAGTAAAGTATGCAGCGGCAGAAGAAAATCTAAATAGAGCTTTAGTGCCAGTGACATCCTCGCTTTCAGAAAGTGATCCAAGTGATCATAGTTTTGACTCCACCCATGTTGAGAGCCCCCAGGCCTACTACATGCAATCACCAGAGCATAGTGAGTCATATTATTATGAAGAACCGAATGAATCTAGTGGGGAGCCAGAATACGCAAACGTCATGTATGCCAACCCCAACTCGAGATCCCAACCTAGGCCGATGAGACCTCCATTTCCTAGAGGGCCATGCTATCGTTGCCAGGGAGATCATCTCATTCGTGATTGCCCTCTACCTGTACCGACACAAACCCAATCTGTGATAATTCAAGGCTTTTGTCCCGATTGTGGAAAGGAGCATTTGTTACGAGAGTGTCCCAAGAACCCCGCCAATATACCAAAGATTGCTCCTATCAATGTTATTGGCTTAGTGGTAGACTCCACAGGAAGTGTGACTTCCACAGCCCCAGTACAAGTCATCACGAGAGCCCAGGCTAGAATAAGAAGAGGACAAGAGCTTGGAGGGATAGCCTTGAACGTATGAAGAGGCAATGGGCAAGAAAGATGAGCGAACTTGAGGAAAGCCTATGAGAAACCAAAGCCAAAATCATAGAAATCACATCTCAAACGCACTCTCACACATCCCCGCCACTACCATCCCCTTCACCCTCCATTCCTTCACCCACCAATCCACCACATGTAACCCAACCACCACCCCGAGTAGGATCAGTCTTAGCCGATCCCACTCCTAAAGATCTAGACATGATGCTTAAAGCATATCAGGCTAGAATCCAAGAAGGGCCAAATTTAACAGATCATGAGAAATGTTACCCTAGAGCCGACCTAGAGCTTGAACGAACTAAGTTGTGTGCCAAGATGGTGGAATTGGCTCAAGCCATGTTTGAGACCAATCGCCTTTTCACTTGCTCTAGTGCCACTAGAACAACATTGCATTTTGATGGTCTATTAGACAGATTGGAGATGTTAATTGCAAATTCTGGAAAAGGAGCCAACCCCGAGGCTAAGGAGAAGGCAAGTGATAGAATAAGCATTCCTCCCAAGGAAGCTTATGTGCCTAACTCCACTGAACCAGACACCTCTTCTTCTATGAATCGATACACACTAGAATTCTTGCGAGAGATTCAAGAAGAGAAATGAGCTAAAGAGAGTGAAGTTCCTCCTCCCATTGAACTTGTGGATGACACACACGAACAATTCCCACAAGACCTTCCTTCCATTTATGGAGAGCAGGAGAGTGCCCAATCTCAAGAAAGATTAGACTTCGAGTCTAATTCTTTACAGGAACTACCCCATTTCACAGGCCCATGGGAAGCAAAGTCCACTTGTATGAGAGCACCCACAGTCATGGTAAGAAACGAAGATTCAGTTATACCTAGGAACATGGAGGTAGTGAAGAACACCAAAGTGCAATGCAATCTCACTTTGGAAGAGCTGCTTAAGGTTAGACCAGAAGTGTGGAAACATGTAGCCAATCAAGTGGCCAAAGTAGCAAAACGACATTCCCAGGTAGGATCTCAAAGAACAGTGCCAGAAATACCCTTGGACAAGATAGGACACGTGAGCGAGGGAGAAGAAGGAAACACCTATCTCCCCATCACTCATCAGGGCTACACAACCAAGGCCATTTTGGACTCAGGTGCAAGAGTTGCAATTGCTACCACTTCCTTATGGAAACGTTGGGGCAAACCAGCACTCAGGCCAACGAGAATGAAATTGCAGATGGCTGACGGTCACATAGAAAGACCCTTAGGACTACTAGAGGGGATAACTCTCACTACTTGTGGTGTAGAGTTTGAGCACACATTTTCTATCTGTGACTTTAGCAAAAATCAAGCCTATGAGATGATTTTGGGGAGACCATTTATGCGGCAGTTGAAAGTGGTACAGAATTGGGGAACCAATTCCTTGTATTTGCAACACTTAGGTGTTACAACCAAAGTCAATCTCAAGGATTACTCTCATAGAGATGTCCCTCCTATCCAATGGAACCCCATCCATAGAGCCAAAGATGATACGGAATCGGTGCATTCCATAGGATCAGGATCCTCATGGATGCATGAAGACACTCACTTATGGATGTGTAAAGTGGCAATGGAAGAGGAGAAAAGAGAAAAAGCCAGAGAGGTAGGTGCGAAGGAAACACATAGATCAGTTCAAGACCCAACCTATGCACCTGTAGTATTTCTGGACGAAGAATTTGAACCTCACGGCTGGGCAGAAATTCTAGCAACTATGGATGTAGCCATCAATGAAGAACAATGGACACCTCACTGTGATGAAGATGGCTATGACATTCAGTCTTCTCCATAGATCCAATCATGGGAGAGGCAGTGTTAGAAGAGTGTGAACCTAGCCCTGATGCATTTGAGGATGCAAGTGACTCCGATCTAGAGTCAATCATTATGGACCCACGCTTTGCATCAGATGAGGAATACTTCTATGAAGTAGAATTTCAACCCTAGAGGCATGGAGAGCTTACTAATGATGTGAGATTAACCACATGAGTGACCACTAAGAGTGAAGGAAAGAAAATAAAGAAGAAAGAAGTCACACCAGAAGAGGAAGAATCCTTGTTTGAGGTCCCAGAAAATTTTAAGAAGTATGAGATAGATGACAGGAGAGTCATGATCAGAATGCCTAAGCGAGAGGCGCAATCAGGGGAGGCCTATGATAACAAAGAAACCACCAAGAAAATAGTAGTGGCCATAGAAGAAGGAGAAGAGAGGTGCACTTACATAGGACATGACCTCACTGAGGAAGAGGAGCATGAGCTAATAGCTTTGCTAAGAGAGTATAGAGATGTATTCTCTTGGAGCTACAAAGATTTGAAAGGTGTAGACCCTGAGATATGCGCCCATACGATTCCCATGACCACAGAGGCAAGACCTTCTAAACAAAAGCCATACACATACAATGACAACTATGCTGCCAAGATCAAAGAAGAGATAGACCGCTTGGTTGAAGCTGGATTTATCTATGAAATTGAGCACACTGAATGGGTGTCCCCCATTGTAGTGGTGCCCAAAAAGAATGGTAAATTATGTGTATGCATTAACTTGAAGAAGGTTAACGCAGCCACTATCAGGGATAGTTATCCGCTTCCTATCACCGAGCATTTATTAGAAAGGGTAGCCGGCAAGGAAGTGTACAGCTTCCTAGATGGGTTCTCTGGCTACAATCAAGTAGCCATTGCACCAGAAGATCAGCATAAGATAGCTTTTGCCACAGAGTGGGGCATATTCGCTTTTAGGGTAATGCCATTCGAGCTTACCAATGCTCCCGCAACCTTCCAGAGATTGATGTGCCATGTGTTTAAAGAGTTCCTGAGAAAGAATTTGGAAGTCTATGTTGATGATCTCTGTGCTCATTCCAACATTAGACAAACACATATACCTGAACTCAGGCAAATATTTGACAAATGTAGAGAATATCAAGTCTGCCTGAACCTAGAAAAGTGTGTTTTCATGGTCAGGCAAGGCAAGATTTTAGGACACATAGTGTCAAAGAACGGCATCTCCACTGACGAAGAGAAGGTGAGGGCTATTGCAGAACTACTTAGGCCAAAGAATGTCAAGGAAGTGCAAGCTTTCATGGGGCATTGTGGTTATTATCGACGTTTCATTCACATGTATGCCATCATTGCAAAGCCTCTGTATGGACTTCTGACATACTTTGAGTGGACTGAGGAATGTGAGAACTCTTTCAATGAGCTCAAACGGCGATTATGCTCAGCACTAATCTTGACTACACCAGATTGGAATAAGCCCTTCCATGTGCATGTGGATGCGTCCAATTATGCCATTGGATGTGTGCTTGCACAACCTACTGGTGAAGGTAATATGGATCTTCCAATTGCCTATGCGAGTAGACAGTTGAATGCAGCTGAACGAAACTATACCACTACCGAATGAGATGGATTAGGCATGGTATATGCGGTTAAAAAGTTTAGACATTATTTGCTTGCAAATAAGTTTAAATTTTTTACTGATCATCAAGCTCTACTTTACTTGGTGAACAAACCATGCAATACAGGTAGATTAGTAAGATGGTTCCTCTTGTTAATGGAATACAACTTTGAGGTAGTGGTGAGAAAAGGGAAGACTCATTTGAGAGCAGATCATCTATCGAGGCTCACATCTGGAGAAGCCCCACAAGGAGTATCGGATGATCTTCCTGATGCTTACTTGTTTAATTTGGAAGTAATACCTCAGTGGGCCAAGCCATTAGTGCCAGTATTGACATACGGGCCTAACCACCCAGTAATGAACACACAAGATAGGGAGATAGTAAAAGCTCAAAAGTACCATATAATGGCAGGAAGCATGTACAAACATACCGATCAAGGGATATTAGCCTGTTGTGTGGAAGAGGATGAGTATGCAAAGTGGTTGCAATTAGCACATGTGGGTGCATTAGAGCAACACTACTCGAGACAAAGAACCTTACAGACGTTGAGGAGACTTGGAATACACTAGCCAACTATGCAAGCTGATGTTCATAGGATGTGCAAAGAATGCCCAATCTGTCGCACTAAACCACCAGTGGAACACGCCACTTTGTATCGAGTGTCTTTAGTGCTAGATTGGAGTGAACCGTTAGTAGCATTCCTAAGAACGAAAACATTCCCTCAAGAGATGACATTGGCTAGACAAAGGAGCCTAGAACAAGAAGCTATAGACTATGCTCTTAGAATATGTGTCCACGAGAGCGAGTACCTCAAGATATTGGAGACTGCTCACCAAGGTGTAGTAGGAGGACATTTCGGTCCAGATAGGGTGATCAAGGCCATTCTATTTGTAGGATTTTGGTGGCCCACCCTTCACATGGATGCACAAACCTATGTGAAGAGGTGTGAATTTGGTCAGCGAACCCAGTATCCCATACGCAAGGATGAGATGCCATTGAAGCCTATGATGGGTGGACGTGCGTTCTCTAAGTGGGGAATAGACTTTGTTGGTCCTATTAATCCCCCAGCTAAGGGTTCACATGCTGAGTATATCATTGTGGCCACGGATTATCTAACCAAGTGGGTAGAAGTGAAAGCCACATGGAAGAATGATGCACAAACAACCGCTAAATTCTTATATGAGAATGTGTTCACTCGATACGGGCTACCCATAGAGCTAGTAAGTGATAGAGGGACTCACTTCTTGAATGAAGTCATTGAAAATCTTCTTCAAGAGTTCTTGGTGATACACAAAAAGTATGCCCCCTATCACCCACAAGCTAATGGACAAGCCGAAAGCACTAATAAGATTCTATGCAATGTGCTAACCAAATTAGTGAATAACAAACGCTCTGATTGGGACAAACAGCTACACCATGTTGTTTGGGGATACAGAGTTGCCTATAAAATGGTACTCCAAGCCACACCCTTTCATATGGTTTTCGGCTAGAATGCAATGCTACCATTGGATTTTTTGATACCAACCTTGAAAGTAGCACAAGAGCATGATTGGACAGGCCATGAGTTTTCCTCTAGAATCTTCGATCTTGAACGACTAGGTGAAACATGATTGAGGGCTGCAGCAGGAATTTATGCAGCCAAGAAGAGGCAAAAGGCATATTTTGATGCACACGTCAAGGATAAAGGCTTGAAAGCAGGAGACCTAGTCCTAGTCTACACCTTGAAGCAACATGCACGGAAATTAGAGAAGAGAGGTTACGGGCCAATGATTATCAATAGAATCTCCACAAGTGGAGCAGTTCAACTAGCCACTCTAGAGGGTGATATTCTACCAAGTTACATAAGTGGATGCAGAGTCAAGTTATATCAAGAACCCCTGACTGAAGAGATGCTAAATCGACTCAACACTACCAAGAAACGTAAAGAAGAAGAGAAAAGAATTAGAGAAGAAGCACAGGCAGAAGCGTTAGAACGCATCCGACGAATGAAATTGAGGAGACAAGGCAGAGACCCGCCTATGCCTGACACTCAAGAATCTGTAGTCTATCCAATGGCCATGTGTGAGGCTTCAGGTGGACATTCCCATAGAATAATCGACCGACGGCCTTTTGTAACCCTAGAAGTAGGACAAGGAGAGAGTGTAAGGACAGTGAGAGCTTTAATTGATTCAGGGGCAGCCACTAGTGCAGTTCGACTTTCTTACTGCCAAGAGCTACAATTATAAATCAATCCTATCGAGGCATATCTCATAGGATTGGGAGGTGTGGAAACCCCTTGCATTGGTGAAGTGGAACTTCCCCTCTACATTCAAGAGGTGCTAATGGCAGTCAAAATGCTAGTGTGTGAAGACGAGGATCTTACCGAACCTCTTGTCCTGGGCCAAGACTGGATCTATGATCATGCAGTAAGCCTCAACCTAAGAAGTGGACTTCTTCAGGCATGGGTAGGCCAAAACCACATCATGATTGAATTAGAAAATCAAGCACATAGGCCGCTAGAAGAGGCACTGAATCCTGGTCCTTCCAAGAGTTCACCTGAAATGAACCATGCTACTCTTGACCAAAGTTCTATGGTGCAAAGGATTGCCACTCATGACAAAGGTACAGAAGTCAACAAGGAGCCCCCTTCTTTTCCAAAGGGAATTCGACGAAAGCAAGCCGGAAAATACAAGATACAGAGGAGCCCGAGGACCAAGAAGAATGAACACCAACCAATACAATACAGAATACCCCAGGGCATGAAGCAGATCTGGATATGCAAAGGTGAACAACCCTCGGCTCTGGAGACAGGATTCCAAAGAGGCATCAAGCAAGCTACAGTGCCGAGGACTACAGCGAAGGAGTAACCTAGGCATCAAGCTAGACCAACCATTTCTATTTGGGTTCCAAAGCAGTCAATGAAGGCGATCCCAAAAGCTAGACAAATATGGGTGCCCAAGACCTGCTTACTAGCTCAAATAACTTCACCTCCAATCACAAGATCAAACCAACACTCACGAGTCCTATTGGCTCCCATCCAAAGGCAACCATCTACACTCCAAACCACCACATTCTCGGTCACGCCTCGAAATGTTTGGAAATGGGTACCCGAAAAGTCCCAAACCCCACACACTCCAGTCCGCACACCTTCACACATCATCACCAATAAAAGCAACGATTCCATCATCAAAGTTTGGAGACCTAAACCCCATGTCAAACCCCCTGACCCACCTCTGTAAATCCTTTCCCTCTGATGTAGGTGCATTCTGAGAACATTGCACAACCAAAGTATGCATCTAGAGTGAACCCTAACCTACTAACCCACTTGTACACACATCATGAACACTTCACCCTCTAACCTCTAACCACTCGGAATGTCATGTTGGTATTGTGGAGGGAACACCATAACATCCTGTTTCCAATGCAATGCTAATGTGCCTCTCTCTTCTTCTAGCAGATAAGCATCAGCAACTACAAGCACTCTCATGGAAGAGGCAACAGGTCCGAGCTCCCAGGCAGGAATAAGTACTGCAGGAATTGATGTGGATAGTCTACCTGTTGATGTGCCACCAACTGAACGACCTGTGGAACTGCAACACCTTCAGCAGATGTCGGTACCGGACCCACCCACAGGGATCACAGAGAGAGTCCATGTCAATTCTCATTGGTTCAATGGCATGCCAGGTCCATTAGGAGAGGCCAAGTATATATGGGAGTCTAAGTGCGAGTATGAGAGATCTTGGGTCAGATTCCAATTCTTCTCCAAGGAGTTTGAGACTCTACAGAACACACAGGATCTTTAGACCATATGGCAACATGCAGGGCTAGCTAAGTACTTTGAGGCACCATTACCCAAACCAGACCTCCTCCGATGCTACTATCTGGTCTCAACATTACAGGCTAATGCAGAAAAGGACAAACCAGGATCGTTTGTTCTTCCTTCCTTTATGGCCAACAATGAGTTAAAGAGGTTTGAACTTACCTTGGAGTTGGTGAGCTCTGCTTTGAATATGCACGGCACACATGTACCTTCTGAGAAGGATGCTCTCGTTCCTACTAACATGAAGGATAGGAAACTACTGAAGCTTAAAGACATGGCAGCACTCACACCAAACGTGTCCATCCCACTCCGTATGTGCATGCAAAATTTTGCTTTCCCCGGTCAAGACCGCTTCACACAACCGCACAAAAGAATTTGGTTCGCTCTCTACTTAGCGGAGACAGGTGCGTTACCAATTAAGCTTCTTGTATGGATTACAGAGTAGTTGTATGAAGCAAATAAAAGGTCTTCTAGGAAATTAGTGGTGAACGGTTGTTGTGCTATCACACCCATTATCTACCGGTGCTTAGCATACGATGTACCCATCGAACATGCCTTAACTTTGGCACAATTACAAATGTTTATGAAGCTCAAGACGTCCACACATCAATCCAAGTGCATGAGGGGTTCGATCCCCTGTGTCCAGACACGTGAAGTTCTGACTACTCCTAAAGTATCACCACGAGGGGAGGCCACTGTACCCCCCTTTACCATTAGAATACCCAGGTCTGGATCTGAAACTATGACACAAGCTGCCCCTTCGGCTCCTCTTGCTCCATCTGAATTTGAATTTGCTACAACTGGAGATGCTGAAGGGATGGATCCCCAGGACTTCGAAGCATTCTTACAAAGTACACAACTCTCGGATGTAGAGTTTTATTCAGATACAGAAGAACAAGGCACATCTTCACAAAGAAGAAGAAAATCCACAGAAGGTCGCCATGTACATTGGAGTGACAATCAGCAAGGTCAACAACAAGGACACCTAGAAGAAGAAGGAGCAGGCGAAGAGGAGGCCACTGAAGCCCCAGCTTATACAGCAGAACTCCGAAGGCTGTATCAAATCATGGAACGAGTGCAATCGCAACAACTGCTCACCGAACAGAGCAATCGAGTGCTCATGGCTCAGCTTTTAGAAGAAGCAGGAGTTGACTCAGAATACAGTGAAGGTCTCATATTAATGGAAGAAACATATGGGGTAGTAGAAGCAGTTCGCACCGCCATCAAGAGGTCTCTAGTTCAATATGATCCAAGAAGATTCCAAACACGACCACGGTCAGGTAAAAACATCCAGATCCCCATTACAACGGCAGAAGGGCCGATTATTACATCCGAACCCATTGAGACAACCTCCCAAGCAGCAGTAACCGCTAGCCAAGAGCATACAATCATCCATGAAGAGTCAACTGAACCACAACCACCCACACCCCCACCATCGCCCCCTAGAACAGAAGCCGTGGAGATCACCTCGACCACATCTATGAAGCAACCACCATCACTACACAATCCACCGAATCGCTCATAGAGCCTGCCCTAGGACAACCATCCCCCATACCCTCAGCCATAGGTCATCCTGACGCTAGGTCCATATTCATGGGATTCCCTGCTACCACGCAACCTTTCATGACCTCCCCGCCTCTACGACCTCAACCCCCAACCACCATCTCTCCACTTCTCCAATCCCTCCATGCCTTCCTTGCTAGAACTTTTCAACCCAGGTCTCATCCATTCCCTTTATTTTCAGCTCCCAACCCCACTTCTCAACATATACTTTTACCAAAGCATTGGATGGAGTAAAGGTACAATGCTTCAAGACATGCATTGGAATGAAGGACCTAGGCATTGAGACTTGAGGGGGAGTGTTGAAAATCAAGTCTCAAAAAGACTCAACGATGAGTTTTGCAAGTGGACCAATAAAAAAGGAGGACCCAAAGTCATGGAATAAATTTTAGAAGCTCCACCAAACAAAATCAAATTCAAATCTTAACAAATCAACCACCAAAAAGCGCACCTACACTGATTGGTGGGTGATTAGCTAAATTATAGGAAAAGTAAAACTCTATATAAGCATCATCCCACTTTTTTTCTTGAGTTGTATGCATTCCATGAGTTTCCCACTTAGTTTAGTGAAGTCATAGACTCCAGCAAGCAGCCCCCTTGCTTGCTTACCTCATTTTTGCATGATTTTGCTCCTCTCTATCTAGAGGTGTAGTTAGGCTTTTCCAAATCTGATTGTACCAGATTGCAGAGCATTTTTTGCTCTCTCATTGTACTCATTTTCATTTACTTCAAGGTTCTTTTGGTCTATAATATAGTGCTTTGAAATTTTCCAAAGTTTCAAGTTATTTGACTGAGTGAGTTGTGAGAAATTGCCAACTTTGTGAAGGTATATCTCTACACATAGGCAGAGAGTATTGCAAACAAGTAGTCTATCTTGCAGAGGCTGGTTCTTCGAGGTGGAATATCCATTTGGGATGGTCTAAAGCTTGTTGGGTAACTCTTATAGTCTACTACAAGTCTCAAAAATTTCATTTTAAGTCTCTGTACTAGTGTAGAGAAAAGTTCAGAATAGTGAGCATATATCATTGCTTGTGGACCTAGTGGAGGGCAGCCATCTTCCATTTTTGCATTGGGATGTTAGAATCATCCCCCATCAAAATCTCGTCAAAATTGTGATCCCTTCATACATCTAGCTCCTTGTGGGTGTGGTTTTAAGATCTATACCCCTTGGGGTCACTTGCATACCCTATGAATATACATGTTAAGTATCATCCACTTTACTTCTTAATTCTCTTTATATTAAAACATAGCATGTACAAACAAACACCCTCAAGTGTGATGCCTCTTGTTTTCTAGTATACCAAGCTTCATCGGATGTTGAGGCATGTATACCTGTTGCATGTGCTCTGTTCATGATACACATGGAAAAAATTTGTTGCATTTTCACACTAGGAATTGGACGTTTTTGTCTCCTTCAACATAGCCCCAGCACATTCAACAATGTACCTATTCTTTATTTCTAATACAATTTTTTTTTAAAGGTGTGCACCTACATGTAACTTGTCGCATCATACCATTTGATTCCAAGAAATGAGAAATTCTTGGGAGAAGGATTCACCCCCTCTATCTAACATAGGACACGATGTTCCTACCACATTCCTTCACTAAAAGAGCTTTGAACTTCTTGAAGCCATAAACGAGATCTAATTTATGCTTCATGTAATAAAGCCAATTCATCCTTTTGAATTCATGAGTGAAGGTTACAAAGTATCTAATACCTGCATTTGAGAAAGTCTTTGTTGGTCTCCAAACATCTATATGAACCAAATCAAGCCAATGATAACTCACATAGTTGCTCTTCTTAAATGGTAACATCTTTTATTTACCCGATTGTAAAGATTCACAAAAATTATTGAGACTCTGATTATGAATGTTTGGTAGTCCAAGAACTTACATCTTCCTCTCTGTGTCTTTCAACTTATGAGTATTCTATATCCACACCTCTTATGTTGAAGATCCAATTTTGCTACCTTCTTGCTTCCATATGTGAACTAGGTTTTATGGTTGACATTTGGCTTCACATCCACATGAAAAACATTCCCTCCTTTCTTGCTTTTTCTACCAATATTTATCCATCTTTAGGGTTTTTCCAAAAAGTATCCATTCTCATTGAAATTGGCCTAAAAAAATCATATTTAAATTGTCCCACCCACAAAAACAAGATTCTTCATAACTTTGGGAGCATGAATAACATCTTTCAAACACTTAGCCTTGTTGGAGGAGATGGTGGATAATTACAAGAGATGAGATGGTGTAGCTAGATCCTACTTCACACCTGCTATAATAGATGGCTGGAGAGTATTTTGGGCCTCCTTAGCTAGATAATCAGCATAAATGATCATATGTGTTTCTTGGAAGTTGACTTACAAATGATAGGATCAAAATAGATAGGTAGGCATATGATCTAGTACACAAAACTTGCTATTTTGGTTGAGACACCTACTCAGTATTTCAGTTAATTCTCTGAGTATAGCAACAATTAGTAAAATTCCTTTTGGGGATATTTAATTAGTTTAACAAGCTACCATTTAGGAGTGAAATCATCTAAAATGATGAACTATATGCAGAGAAATATGTTTAGCAAGTAGAGTCCCACTCTCGACTTTTAGAAGCTTAGAGAGTCATAGACGAGTGAGCACTAATCAAAAGTTATCTAATGAATTTGTGAACCAAATTGAATGAAACTTTGTAGGAAAATAGTAGATAGTATGGTGAATATATCATGCTTTGATTCTTGGAAAATGATGCACTTCATAGTGAGAACCAGCTTAGACAAGATCATTGTTCTGATAGAGTGTGACAAAGATATGAAAGTAGGAAGTAATGAGCGTGTATAGAGTAACTCATGTACAATTACAAGATCATTGGCAATAAGGCATTGCTCAATGAGTGTAGGATGAGAGAGCTATGGTATGAGCTCTTCTTCAAAATGAAGGTGCATAGGATTGATCTCAAAACCTCCAGATACACAGAGGATCGTTTCCTCTAGTTTTATAGATCTGTGTTGTAGCCAAGTAATTGAATTTAAATTCAAATCTCTACCTAAAAGTCATCCTAAATTATAGGATTGATTCTCTCTAGATTTTAGCTACCAAATGATACGAGTTTGATGCTTCCTAACTCCTCGTGGGTTTGCTTCACTTTTACTAAGAGCAATTATACTCAAAGTTACAAGAGGTTGTACATATGAGACTTTTCAAGTAACATGCTATTACATCAAGCTTGTGTGTATTCATCAAGTATGTCGACTTGGGATTAATTGCACCAACAGCTCCTCCTCAAGTCTAACATGCTTGATTTTCATTGCTCCTTGATCTCTTATACTCCAATCATCAATTTGAACATGTTCAACTTTTTTCCATCCAATGCTTTAGTAAGTAAATCTGCACATAGCAAATGCATTGACACATGTGCTAACTGAATGTCTTTACCTAGCTATTTATCTCTAAGATAATGATAATGCACTTCAATGTGCTTATTGTTAGCATGGTACATAGGATTAGCAGCCAAATGAAGTGTGGTTGTATTATCTCCAAAGATAGTTGGAGTATAGGAATGTATCTCCAAGTCTGCATACAATTGCTTAAGCCACATAGCTTCCTGAGTTGCATTAGCTAAACCTCTATACTCTGCTTCTGCGAAAGATAAGGCCATAGTTGGTTGCTTCTTGGATGACCATGATGTGATCTTTGAATCTGCAAAAGATAGGTATCCTGAAGTGCTCCCACTATCATCCTTGGAGCCAACCCAATCTGCATCAGAGTATAACTTTATATCTATGTCAGAGGTGAATTGATAGAATATACCTTCATTCATTGTACCCTTCAGGTCGTTAAGCACCATCTTTGCAGCTTCCATGTGTGGCTTCCTTGGTACATGAACGACTTGTCTCAATGTACTCACAACATATGCAATATCCACTCTTGTGAAAGTAGCATAATTAAGACTACCCACAAGCTGTTGATACCCTATAATATCATCAAGTGGTTCACCTTCATGTGAACTTAGCTTATGATTCACCTCCATAGGAATACCTGCATCTTTAGTGTTCTCCATTTTAAATTTGACCAACATATCATTTATTTACTTCCTTTGCGTGATGAATATACATGTATCTGTATACAGAATTTCTAAGCCAAGGAAATAAGTCAACAACCCTACATCACTGATTTTGAACTCCTTCATCAACTGAGTGTTTACTTGCTTGATACCTTCGGAATGATTACCTATAATAATGATATCATCTACATAGACACACAAGTAGATGATCTCTGATTTATTCTTCTTCACAAACAAACAAGAATCTACCTTGTTTGCTACAAAGCCTTGATCCTCCAAATAGGTAAAAAGTCTATGGTTCCAAGCTCTAAGAGCTTGCTTGAGACCATAGAGTGCTTTTCTAAGCTTGCATACATATCCTAATTTTTCTTCATCTTCAAAACCTGGTGGTTGTGCCATATACACTTCTTCTGATATCCAACCATTCAAAAAAGCATTCTTGACATCTAACTGATATAAATTCCAATTTTTGGATGCAACAAGACTTACCAATATCCTGATTGTTGGCATCTTTGCCACAGGTGAAAATGTTTCTTCATAATCTACTCCATGTGTTTGGGAAAATCCCTTTGCCACTAGTCTTGCCTTATACCTATTTATAGAACCATCAGAGTTCTTTTCAACTTTATATATGTTAGATTTATTTAGACCTCCATGGTCTACCATTGGTCTACCTACATTTGGTCCAGGACTCTAGTCGGGTCAAGGACGAGAGCTCAGGGGAGCCAAGGCTCTAGCACGGATCTTCATGGTTATTCCATCTCCTCAGAGTGGCCATATGAGGAGTGTTTGGACCTTAGAGAAGATTCTAGAGGTGCCAAGGGCAAGGGCTATTTAAGGTTGGGAGGAGACTGGCAGGTAGCTAGTTGGGATCTTTCATTTGGTATGAGAGCTTGAGTGAGAGAGGGAAAAGTTTTTGAGAGAAAGCCACTTCATCATCTTGCTGAGGAAAATTCGTGGGAAAGAAAAGAGAAGCTCGTGCACACATTTTGGAGATTGTGTGAAGCTTTTTCGTGGCCTTGAGGGAGAAGAGCTTCCTCAATTTGCATGTAGAAGGGAAGTAAAAATATATCGCGTAGCCATCCATCATTTGTTCTACCACAGAGAGGTAAGTGTGTACTTCTATTCTCCCTTTTATCAAAGGATATGCAAAGGAGCCCGGAGGATTCGAACCCCAAACCTCCTGTACAAGAGGTGCATGCCTTATTCACTCCACCACACGTTGTGGCTGTATCTATGACTGCTACCATCGCATAGACAACCTGAGGAAAAGAGGAAAAAAATCGATACTTCATTTTTTTCTCTGAGTTTCACTTATGAAACACCTACCTAGGTGCACTAAAATGGCCATAGCTTGAGCTAGGAAGATCCAAATTCAAAAATTCAAAGTGCTATATATTCCTTTCTTCACGAGTTTTCTAGTGATAGGTTAATTAATAGTTTTTTAGTAGATATGACTATCTATACAGAGCTTGGAAGTTGACTAAATAGTATCATGAGGGGGTCTTTAGGCATGAATGAATTCTTATTTCTTTCATGGATGTTTTTGGACATGGTTTCTTTTCATAGGAGATAATTTCACTCATATTTATCTTCATTTATCATCATAAAAAGCATGTCAAATCTTAAATTTTTTATAGAAAATGAAGTAGAAGAAGGGAAGAGGTTGATGTTCATAGCTACTCTGTTAGGATGCATTAGATGTTGAAATTCTTCATTGATTGATTTTGTTGAATGCGTTTATGTATTGAATAAATAGTGAATATTCAATTGTACATGGAATTTCATTAATGCATTTATTATTATTCTTCTTCATTGAAATTTAGTTGTATGGATTAGAAGATACAATTAGTATTACAACTAGTTGTTTATAAGAGAACGAAGGGATGTATGCATTGAAAAAAAAAGGAAAATATGATTTTAGTAATCTATGGACATCAATTTTCATGCACTCACCAAATAAATTTTCCTAATAATCAATATATACATATAGTTCTAATGATTTAAGCATTTAGAATTTTCTATTTGTGTTTTATTAGAACTAGAACCAATGCATAATTTGCTTGTTGTAAATAAATAAATTCATGATGAATGATTTGTTGCACATGAATCTTTCTTATTACTCATGAAACCATATTTATGCATGTCACTTAATTATATAGTTTTATTATAGATGAGTTAGCTCAAATGCATAGCAAAAAAAAAAGGGCATGAAAGTATCTTTAATTTGTTCTTTGAGCAACTTGAAATGGTACTGATGCATGTTGTGATAATCATAAAGTCATGTAGGAAGCTCCAATTTCCATGAAAATCTGTATGCTGGTACCTGATATAGTTTTTAACCTACACACCAATTTGTAAGTTTTTTGGAGTTATTTTAGTAGGTCAAAGGATTCCAATATTTCAGAGCTGTTGTTTCTTGGAACACCCTCTGGAATGTTGACCCGGGTGTCTTGTCAGACTCATATCTCTTTGTGGAAATATCCATTTGGAGAGTTTTTATTGCATTTTAAATCTTACCTATTTTATTTTTTGCCCTCTAAATTTCATTACATTTGGAGTTATGCATTAAGAGAAAAGTGAAATTCTCTCTGGTCATTGTGCAGGGAATTCTCTCTGGCAATTTGTTGTAGGTGTGCAGAAACTTCGGTGGTTCTCTCACACCACTTGTCCAAATGATATGAAATTTGGACATATGCTAGAGCATAATGTTCCAATAAACATATATAAATTTCATATTCTTTGGATAATTTGTGAGGAGTGTAAAGGCTATTGTAGCTCTATGGTCCCTCTGGCAAGGACTCACCAAAGAAGTGCACAGAGGCTTGGTGATTATGCCATTTCTCTTTCATGGAATGTCCAATTAGAAAAAAATCTTTTGGAAATGTTTTGAAGATTAAGTTCTCACCAAATTTTAAGTCATTTGAAATTCATTTGAGGAGTCTATGATTATAATCTTTCCTCTAGTCTAATTTTTGAGTAGTGAAACATTTGCAGGTGTTACAGACACTATTTTGCTTTCTTCTCTAAGTTGGAGAGCGTTATTGAAGTGAAACGTGGTATACAAATAGATGCTTAGATCATTATTGTCAGTCTATAATCAACAAGTTATCAAAAAATGATAAAGATCAAACATTCTCAAATTTTCAAGCGGAGCATGGTTTGCTCCAAAGAAAGGGAAAGATTTGTGTGCCTAATTCCCAAGAAGGGAAGTTTAGAAAAGAGGTTATTTTCGAGAACCATGATGTACCTTGTGTAGGACATCCTGGTATTGAGAAAACTTTACAATTGATCAGACGTACTTTTTGGTGGCCTAAGATGGTCAGAGATGTAAAAAATTATGTAAGTTAGTGTTTTAAATGTCAGGTGAATAAAGCAGAGAGGATTAGTTCTCCAAGTCTGCTACATTCATTGGAGATACCACAATATTGTTGGGATATTATTTCCATGGACTTCATAATGGGTTTACCTAGGACACCATGACAAAAGAATGCTATTCTTGTAGTGGTTGATCGTTTGAGTAAAATGGCACACTTTATTCGTACAAAGGAATCAGTGGAGGCTCCGTAAGTCGCGGAACTATTTATTTAGAATACTTTTAGACTGCATGGTCTACCTAGATCTATAGTTTCGACAGGGATCCCAGGTTCACAGGAAATTTTTTGAAACATGTGTTCAATAAGCTTCAAGTTAAACTCAAGATGATTAGTGGAGAGCATCCATAGACAGACGGTCAGACCAAAAGAGTTAATCAGATACTGGAAGATATGCTACAGGCATATGTTTTAGAAAAGCAAACAGATTGGGATAGTTTTCTCCCATTAGTTGAATTTGCTTATAATAGTTTGAAGCACTCGACTACTAGGCTTGCACCTTTTGAGGTGATCTATGGATTTATTCCACATAGTCCAGCTACCATTGGGTTACCTAGGAAATCTCCCAGTGCTTCACAGTTTTTGACAAATATGCAAGCTAACTTAAAAATAGCTCAGTTCAATCTCCAGCAAGCTGCTGAAAGGATGAAAGCATTTATAGATCAACATCAAATACCACGAACATTTCAGGAGGGCGATCGTGTGTTTTTACATGTTCCACTTGGTTCATCATTAAAAGTGGGTTAGAAACTCAAGTTATCCCCTAGATTTTGTGGACCATGGACAGTAATCAAGAAGATTAGTGATGTCGTATATAAATTGCAATTGCCAGATAATTGCAAAGTTCACCCAGTTTTCCATGTTAGGAATTTGAGACCATAGATTTCTCGAGATGCGAATTGTGTAGATGGTTTAGTTGCTTTAGAAAATAGAGCATCTTAGCCAGATGTTCCATTTCAGGTTCTTGATAAGAGGGTGCGGAAGTTGAGAAATCGCTCCATACCAGAGTATTTAGTAGCATGGACTAGCCTTCTACTCACTGATCCTGCGGGGGAATCAGAAGCTCTGATTCGCAAACACTTTCCTTCCTTGATCACTGAGGACAGTGATCTGCCTTTATTTAGACCTCCATGGTCTACCATTGGTCTACCTGCATTTGGTCAAGGACCCTAGTCAGGTCAAGGACCAGAGCTCGGGGGAGCCAAGGCTCTAGCATGGATCTTCAAGGTTATTCCATCTCCTCAAAGTGGCCATATGAGGAGTGTTTGGACCTTAGACAAGATTCTAGAGGTGCCAAGGGCAAGGGCTATTGAAGGTTGGAGGAGAGTGGCAGGTAGCTAATTGGGATCTTTCAATATATCCACCTTGAACCAATTACCTTCATATGTGGTTTCTTGGGAACTAGATCCTAAGTGTGATTCTCCTGCAATGCTTCCACTTCTTCTTGCATGGCATCTATCCACTCTTTCTTCTTCTTAGCTGCTTCAAATGAAAAAGGCTCCTGTGCCATTGAATCTTTAGTGATGTACACAAAGTGCTTTGTGACTAAGCATGTATCATATACATACCTTATGGGCTTCTTACTTTCCCTTTGTGGCCTTCTTTAAGCTTGATTGGAAGACTCGGGTAGATCCTCTAATTGCTTGTGTTTGCACTTGCCTCTTGACTTCCAATCTTTGAAGTCAACATGCTCCTCATCTTCTGAGTTGATGTCCTCTACTTGGTGTTGGTCTTCTTGAGTTAGGGTTGGAAAAGCATTTTCCAAGTCATATGGTAATTTGACTCTCCCACAATCATCTTCAAACCAAGAGTTATTCTCATCAAAGACTACATCCCTACTAACTATGAATGCCTTGTTAGTAGGATTATAAAGTCTATACCCCTTTCAATTCTGATCATACCCAATAAATATGCACTTCTTAGCCTTAGGGTCAAGTTTCCCTCTGATTTGTGATGGAATTTGTGCATAGGCAATGCACCCAAATATCTTGCAATGATCGAATGAGGGTCTCCTGCCATTCCAAGCTTCATATGGTGTCATACTATCCAATGACTTGGATTGAAGCCTATTAGCTAAATAGGTAGTTGTAGAAATAGCCTCTACCCATAAATAATTAGGTATTTTTTTGTCATTTAACATAGACCTAGCTGCCTCAACAATTAACCTGTTCCTTCTCTCTGCCACTCCATTCAATTCTGGAGTATAACTGGTTGTTACTTCCCTCTGTATGCCCCCGTCCTGTAGAAAAAGATCAAACTCATGTGAAAAGTACTCACCATCTCCATCAAACCTGATTCTCTTCAAGCTTCTCCCCATTTGGTTTTCCACTAATTCCAAGTATTTCTTAAAACATGTAAACACCTCATCCTTATGCTTCATAAAATAGAGAATTGTCCACCTATTGTAATCATCAATAAAAGAGAAATAGTACCTTTAACCTGAGATGGATGGATCTTTGCTAGGACCCCACACATCAGTGTGTACAAGCTCCAAATAATCTTAATGAACGTATCCTTTCTTGTTAAATGGTTGCCTATGAGCTTTGCCAAATTGGCAAGCTCCACATTTGTAGATCATATGCTGCTTCATCACATTAGGAATCCCAAGCATACTTTGATCCTTGAAAATTTGCTTCAAAGTTCTCTCTCCTATGTGTCCTAGCCTCTTGTGCCATATTTCCAACTCCATTAGGGTTTGGTTTCTATAACTGAATAGTGCTATGTTCCTTGTGTCTTGAATTTGAAAAGTAAACAATCTACCTGACTTCTCACCCTTGGCTATCCTTTTGACTCCTTGTTGCAGGTCTTCCACATATGCTCCATGCTTTCTGAAGTTGACTTGTAGACCTTTCTCTACTATCTACCCAACACTAATTAAATTTTTGGTTATGGTCGGCACATACAAAACTTTGCTCAATAGGTTCATACTACCATTTGATGTCTTAACATTTCCAATTTTCTTGACTGAATGCTTGGTGTCATCACTTGTTTGTATTGCATGCTTTCCCTTTGGCTCTTCTAGATCAGATAAGAGTGCTACATTCCCTTCCACATGATTTGAACCACCTGAGTCAATGTAAAAGAGATGCTCATCATCTTTACCTTGCTTGGATGTAATGTTCATAATGAGTAGAGAATCCTTTTGATCTTTAGTGTAGTTATTGAAGTCCCTTCCTCCTCTAAAGCCTCCTTGATAGTTGTTGGTTTTGTAGCCTTGATTGTAGTTATGGTTTTACTTTTCGCCACTATTGTTGTACGTGCCTCTTGTTTGTCCATAGTGTCCTCTATGGAAGCCTCTTTCCCTCTGGTTCCTTGTATTTTTGTAGCATTCTTCCATAGTGTGGTTGTTGAGACCACATATGTTTCATGAAGAGTTGTTGTAGGGTCTCCCCCTACCTTGCTTACCTCCTCTGCCCCTACCTCTAGCACCTCTTCCTCTTCCTACATAATTGGCTTGAGAGGTACTATCCTCTTCATCTTGTTTCTTACTTTTACCTTTATCCTTAGCTTTATTCTTATCTCTATAAAGGGTAGAAGATTGGTTACCTCTTAAGTTTTCACTATTTGCGTTGAGCAATTCTTCATGAGTGAAGAGTTGTCCCATCAAGGTGTTAAGATCAGGTATTTACATATCCATGGAGATCCATCGCAATGGTGAAGGATTCCCACTTGTCATCAGCTTGAATCCCATTGATGATTTGCCTCACTATGTGCTCTTCCTCTATCTCTTCTCCAATGCTTGCAAGTTGGTCTACAACATCCTTCATTTTGGTTACATAGTCGACTACTCCTTGCTTTGATTGATTCTTTAGAGTTGTGAATTCTATCCACAATTGGTTCTTCCTAGCTCTTGTGTTTGAGGCGAAGTATGATGAAAGCACTTCCCAAGTCTCTTGGGAGGTTTTACAGTTTCTAACATGAGGTAGCAAGAAATCCAAGATTGAGTTTAATAAGTATGAGCTTGCAAGAGCATCCTTTGCACACCATGTGGTTAGCTTCTCTTGCTCTTCCCTTGTTGGTTGATTTTTGCTTCTGAGAATTGGCATGTCTTCATCTCTTGAGATGTATCCATCCAAGCTTCTTCCTTGGAGATATGCTTGCATCCTTAGGGACCATGCTGAGTAGTTGTTCCTATCCAATTTATCAATGAAGGATGGAAAAGTATCTCCCATCTTGATTGTGCTTGCTCTCATACCACTGTTAGAGGAGATGGTGGATAATCACAAGAGATGAGATGATGTAGCTAAATCTTGCTTCACACCTACTATAACTGATGGCTAGAGAGTATTGTGGGCCTCCATAGCTAGGTAATAAGCATAAAGGATCATATGTGTTGCTTGGAAGATGATGCACAAATGATAGGATCAAAATAGATAGGTAGGCATATGATCTTGTACACAAAACTTGCTATTTTGGTTGAGACACCTGCTCACTATTTCAATTAATTCTCTATGTACAACACCAATTAGTAAACTTCCTTTTGGGGATATTTAATTATCTTAAAAAGCTACCATTGAGGATTAAAATCATCTAAAATGATGAACTATATGTATACAATTATGTTTAGCAAGTAGAGTCTCACTCCTGACTTTTACAGACTTACATAGTCACACACCAGTGAGCACTAATCAACAGCTATCTTACGAATTTGAGCACCAAATTGAATGAAACTTTGTAGGATCATAGTAGACACAATGATGAATATGTCACGCTTGAATCATGCAAAATGATGCACTACGCAGTGAGAACTAGCTTAGACAAGACCACTCTTTTGATAGAGTGTGAGAGAGATATGAAAGTAGGAAGTAATGAACATGTATAGATCAACTCACGTAAAATTACAAGATCATTGGCAATAAGGCATTGCTCAATGAGTTTAGGATGAGAAAGCTATGGTATGAACTCTTCTTCACAATGAAGGTACATAGGATTGATCTTAAAACCTTGAGATACATGCGGGATCTTTTCCTCTAGTTTTATAGCTTTGTGTTGTAGGCAAGTATTTGAATTTGAATTCAAATCTCCACCCAAAAGTTATCCTAAAGTATAGGATTGATTCTTTCTAGCTTTTATCTACCAAATGATACAAGTTTGATGCTTTCTAACTACTCGTGGGTTTGCTTCACTTTTAGTAAGAGTAATTATACTCAAAGTTACAAGAGCTTGTACATATGAGACTTTTCAAGTGACATGCTATTACATCAAGCTTGTGTATATTCATCAAGTATGTAGGCTTGGGCTTAATTGCACCAAAAAGCCTTATGATAAGCATCTAACTTAACATCAATAATGGAATGGGGTGTATCATCAAATATTTTCACATGCTCCTTATTGGATGGTACCTCCATATTTGACAAGAAGTCCTTGTTGCAGCACATGCGGCTACTCCATCCACTATCAATATACCGTATATTTAATCTTTGTTTCTTGTAATCACTAATCTAGATCATGGCTAACATGCTTTCATTCTTGTTTGTAAGTAGAAGCATATTCACCTTGCCCTATGTATGATGGTTTGACCTTGTCTCTCTAATAACAACCCTTTGCATAGTGCCCATAGTTGCCATGTATGCAGAATCCATAGCGATGCTATTTGTCGTCGTATAAGCGACAATTTTTAATGTCGCTTATGCGACGGCACGTAACGTCACCTATGCGATGCAAGAAAGCGTCGCTTATGCGACGCTTTTAAATTGTGTCGTTTTAGCGATGATGTATGGGAATGTCGCAATCCCGTCGCGTCACAAGTTGCAAATACCATCATTTTATGCGTCGTTTAATCGACCGTCAGTGCACGACGCTAATTATGATGCAAGTTGCAATTTTATAGCGACGAAATTCTGTCGCCTTAACCGTCGCTATATGCCCGTATTCTTTGTAATGAAGGGTACGACAAGATAACATGGATAACAACTGTCCTACATGTCCAACTTGGAGATGGAACTCTCCACCTCCACCTGAAGAGACCAAAGACAAAAGATACCCTGTTATTTTCATTTAAGCATTGGTGTAAAATGTATCGAGGTATTAAATCTCATTTAAAAAATGACATGTGCATGAGATAGCACGTTCACTGCGATGTTCAACCCGTCACACACTCTCGAGTGTCAATCAGTAGAGCTATCCACAAACTTCAAAGGCTGGCGTCCATTTGCGCAGCAGCCACGTCTTCTCTGTATCCTATGTAGAATCTCTTCGGAGAGTTACCCCCTCCATGTATTGTGAAGCTGGGAATGATGACCTTTACGCTTTACAAAGATAGATACAGGCTTGCGAGTTGCGAAAGTGCTTTATACTCTCTCTCTCTCTCTACGGCTGCAGATATCAGCAACAGATTCTTAGGTCCCACACGCTTTCCTTGTCCTGCCCAATTCTTTTCCGCTGTCCGATGAGAAATCCTCTTCGCTTTTTTTTTTTTAAATAAAGGAAGTTCGGCTTTAGCCTAATCTCCCGGACTTTAATTATAATAAAGAGAAAAAGTTACAAGTGAGTGGGACTAGTGCCCATGGGACCCCCCAAATCCCACAAAGCAGGGGAGGAGTATGGCAAGCTACAGGGCATTTTCGAGGAGATAAATATAGTGATGTCTAAATGGCGGCGATCTCTTGACTCGGGAGATTCTTTTACCAAGGAGAAACAAGGATTTCTCGATCGACCATTCCTTAGGGGTTTGGTCAAAATTGATAGCACAACGCTCCCTCCAAATCTTCCAGAGAGCCTCACCTCTGATGGCATTCCACAGCCTCGATGAGCAACCGATCGCCTCACCCAACATCACTTATTGCTAGTTGATTTGACTCGTGAGTCTCAAAACTCGGGTCACGTGATGCCAGATAACGCGGGACTTGGGGCAGTCGAAGAACAGGTGAGCTAAATCTTCGATGCACCGATGGCAACGTTTGCACCATGGCGACACACCACAGATTTTGTTAGCCCTTGCATTGGTCCAGATACCTTTATGCAAGATCTGCCACATGAGAACGGACTTTTTGACCTCAATTAGGGGGTGCCAAATAGACATGAATTTTAGCTCCCACCGAAGTTTGGTCCAAGAAAGGCGCCATCTCTTGTTAAGGGTGTGGTGAACATCCAAATCCACTTTGAAGTTGGGGATTCTGGAAAGCTTCTTACCATTGCTCCATTTGAGGCCCTCCAAGCAAGGAAGATCCTGACCGCAGAGAAGGCGGGTAGTTGAGCGGTCCCAGGCTAAACACCTGCTTTGAAGAAGAGTCCATTCCTCAAAGGTAACTCTAAGTCTCGGGTCCAATTCTTCGAACCTAATCCACTGGCTGGTCTCTTGTTTCCAGAGTTGTTTCCACTGTTTGAACCCCTTGTTCCATAACCGCCTTGCAGTTTGGAGGTTCCAAGCCTCCACCCCCCAAATGCCACTGATCGGGAACCAAATAGAATCATTTTGTCTTATGCCAGCCGCCCACTTCCACTCATCACTGATTCTGATGAATTGTTTGACCTTGTTCCAATTCTTCCATAAGGAACATACGAGGCTAGAGCCTTTAGGGAAGACCGGGTGGGGGGAGAACAAAAGCGTGAGAATCCCTAAGTCCTTCCAACCAGGGTTGCCAACAAAGGTAAGGTCTTCCGCGTTTCTGAAGATCAATTTGGCCCAAGAGGACTCCCTATTGCTCCAAGCCTTGATAAGCCACTTTGCAGCCAACTTGTCAGCCAACCCACCAATATCCAAAATTCCCAATCCCCCTGAGTCTTTAGGGCTAATGCAAGTTTCCCATTTGATTTTGGGAATCCCCCTTCTATTGGGGTCCCCAGTCCAAAGGAAGTTTCTGCAGATTCTTTCCACTTTGGCCAAGTCTTTCTCCTTAGGTCTCCAACACGAGATAAAGTAAATAATTGTAGAGAGCATAAATGTGTTAACAACCATGGCACGCCCTGCCAGGTTGACTTGCATACCTTTCCACTGATTCAGCTTCCTATCCAGCTTGGATAGCACCCAGTTCCAGCGTTGGTCCATTGAGATATCGAAACCCATCGGAATGCCAAGGAGACGGAAGACTTGGCCGCTAGGGATAACTTGACATCCCTGATCCACCAACAATTGGGGAGTATATCCGCTGATTGCTCTAAAAGCAGTTTTAGCATGGTTGATTTTTGAGCCTGATGCCACACAGAAGGTGTGGAGGCACCCCCAAAACACCTCGATGCTGTTTATGTCGTTATGCACAAAGGCATTCATGTCATCAGCAAAAAGTCTCACAATCATTTGGCCGTGATTTAGAGGTAAGGAAAGACCCTTGAGATTGCCAGCGTCCATGTGATGCTTTAATAGGCAGCTGAGTCCATTCGAGGCGATGGCGAATAATAATGGAGCTAGAGGGCAGCCTTGCCTAATTGATCTTTTTAAACGAATGGGCTCAGAGAGCTTACCGTTGATGTTTATTCTAGTTGAAGCATTTCCAAGAAGAGTGGAAACCATCTTCGTGAACTTTTGGCTGCATCCAAGGTCTTTCAGTGACTGAAGAATAAAGTCCCATTCCAATCTGTCATACGCTTTGTCGAAGTCGATCTTAATGAAAACGAGATCTTGAACAGACTCCTCAGCAAAAGCAAGGCCTTCCCAAATGTCGATAATTGCTTCAAGTATAGATCTACCTTTGATAAAACCTTTCTGGTCCTCGCACAGCCATGACTTTAAATGACAAGAGATTCTGTTGGCGATAACTTTTGCAATTATCTTGTATCCAGTTTGGAGCATGGTAATCGGACGCCAGTTTTCAATTTTGTTCTTATCTCCCCGTTTGTGGATTAACTTGGTGACGCCATTATTCAGGCACTCAGGGAGGGCGCCGAAAGAGAGAGCCTCTTGCCACACGAGGCGCAGCGGGGTGGCCACCTGATGTTTGAAGGACTTGAAAAACTCATTGGTAAGGCCATCCGGACCCGGACTTTTCCCATTAGGAAGGGCATCAATAACCTCGATAATTTCATTCTCGGAGATGTTAGCATCCAGTAGAGCAATCAAGTTCTGTGGGATTCTCGTTTGAGCAACCCTTGAGATGGTTGCCATGGCTTCGCACCTGTGGGGGGAAAGAGGAGTCGAGACCCCGAGAAGATTGTTAAAGTGTTCGACAATGATAGATCTATTCTCCATTTCCGTGCAACATTCAGTTCCATTGTTATCGACCATTAGGGGGATGGATTCCCTAGTTTGTTTCCTTTTGAGGATGTTACACATCTCTTTCGTTGGTTTGTCGGCCTTCCCTGCCCACCAATCTTTGAAGAAAATTTGAAGATTTTTCCTTTGAACCTCCTCCTCTAACCTTAGTCTTCCCCTGATTTTCAAAAGACCTTGTTGGCAATGAAGCTTACCTTTGTTCACCTCTTCTTCAAGCCGTGAGAGCCTCCGGTACACTGTTTCTCTTCTTTTTTTTCGGATTTCTCTTATAGCCTTTTGAGTCCTGATTAGAATTTTTCGAGTCCTTTCTACTGCGCTTCTCCAACACTTAGCCGGTTCATTACAGTAAGCAAAGGCTTCCGTCCACACCTCAGAAATTTCTTGGTGGACAGAGGGAAGGGAAAACGATGTCTGACAAGCATGAAACCAAGGAGCTTTCTGGAGCATGGGAATCGGTCTGAAAGACAGAGTAATCGGATAGTGGTCTGAGATAGTCAGGTCCATGTGTTGGGAAATCGAAGGCATACCCCACTGAAGGATGGTGTTCTGATCGATGTAGCATCTATCAAGTCTTGCTTTCCTCAAAGAGTCCCCCGACTGGAGATTTGACCAGGAGAACCCCTTCATGTCTTTCACCTCAACCAGGTCGAGATGGAGCTTGATTTTATCCCACATCTCTTTCTCCTGACCGTCAATAATTTTTCCTTTGTTATTCCATCGGTCCTCAGGAAACTCAACCATGTTGAAGTCCCCACAAATCAGAACATTGTGTGAAAGGGAGTCGAGGGACGCCCATGTATCCATTCTATCTGCTTCACCATTAGGGGCATAGATTGAGACCACAGTGAACTGGAAAGGGAACCCGAAAGAGGCAGCAATCCAACGATGATTCCGACCTTCAAAAGTCGAGGTCACATTGCCAGACACGGAGTGACTAATGCTGATAGAAGCACCCCCCGTCCCTCTAGGGTGAGAAGTGGAGAACCAAAGGTGGTTCGGAGAAATGCATTTAAGCCGTTTTTGTAAATCCTCTCCATCAATTTTAATCTCTTGTAAGCAAATAAAGTCCGGGGCGAAGCACTTGTCTTTGAACCACTGGCCAAGAATCGAAGCTCTTGACAGGTCAGACAGACCCCTGACGTTTAAAGATGTGAATTTCATTGATGATGGTTGCCCTCTTTGAGGGGAGGGACCCGATCTTTTTTCTTCTTGTGATCTTCTTTTTTCCTCCCTACTTCTTGACTAAGGATCCTACTCTTGAGGGGGCTCTTCCAAGGCATGCCGGAAGGTTGTTTTGCGGGAGGCATTGCAGTGACTGATTAATTTTGACTGCCCAATGAACGGTCGAAATCGTGCATGTAATCTTTGACTGTTCAGAGAATCTTCAAATATTCAGAAGTTATTATGGAGAGTGACGCAACGCTGCAATTATTTACAGAAAAGATTTTTGTCACAGCAAGAACTACGCATGTATGCGTAAGCAATTATCGTTGATCGATTTCGACACGTTGGAATGTGGTTATGGATTCCAAGACTCTATGCAGAGAATTGTGCAGAGACAGGATTCACAATGAAAAAAAGGGGCTTTTCGTGCATGCAATCACAGAAAAAAGATGCGCAGGTACTTGAAGGCAGTTTTTGTAGACCAATTAGACACGTTGGAATGTAGATGGAAAGAGAGTTGCAAACACACACACAGGTTTGAAGAAAATCTTTCTTAACCAGTTCACAGCAGTACTTCCTTTAGACAAAGAAACAGTACTCTGTATGAAGATAAAACAAAGCTGATCCTCACATGATGCGCATGAGCCCTTGTCAGTGACTCTTTGTCAGTATGACTCGTACCTCTTGTCAGAGTATTCAGAACCTACAACGTTAAGAGAACTCAGTAGTCCTTACGCATGGAAAAGCATTTACTACAATAGGTCAAATTTGATAAATATTTAATAAACTATTACTAAAACTTCATATCTATGGTTGATCTGGTTCTGTTTCTGTCCAATTGTTTGTATATAGGGATTTCGGTGATCTCGGTTGGGGAAATCGGGTTTTAGGTTAACTATTAATAAATCTTGCAAAAATCATGTCTATGCTTGTCCAGGACTCAGAAAAACCCTTCTACATTTCCTCATTGCGTTTCCTCCTAAGAATATGCTATCAAACAGAAGCTCTTAGTCAGTCGGAGATTTGAGGATATCTTCCTTGACCAGTACTACATTTTTTTCTTCGCACAGAGAATTCGTATTCTGTGTAAGGATAACAAACAGGAATCCTCAAATCATGGACGCGACCCATGTCTACTACTCTTTTTCAGTATCATTCGTACAACTTGTTAGAGTATTCAGAAGCTATAACGTCAATAGAATTCGGTCTTGCGCAGACATGAAAAAAATCATCCACTGTAATTGCTCATATGTGATGAATGATTGATAGAGCTGTTAGTAAAACTTCATGAGCTTTGTTCATCCGATTTTTTTCCTCAGCTGTCTGTATATAGGGAACTTCTGGAGTTTATGTCGAAGAAATTGAGTGTCAACTTAGCGGTTACCAAGTCTAACCAAAATCATGTCTATGCTCGTTCAACATTCAGAAATGCTCTGGGGCATCTTGGACGCAAAGCACCCTAGATTTGGAAGTTTTGAATGTGTAATGTATGGCAAGACTGTAGGTAAATGAACAATCTGATGCACAACATCCCACTATTGAACAGAAATTCTTAGATATATAACGTCATTAACCCAATGATAAAAAATCATCTTTCTCCTTCTTTAGCATAGTATTCAACAATAGATTAAAAGTCTCTTATGAGTCCTCTAAAAATCTGAAAAATTTCTTCCTCAAAAACTGCTATCAAGCGGAAGCTTTTACTAATATTGCACAGTTTAGAATGTGTTGACGAAGCCTTCATGTTAAATTACAAAAATATTAATCCAAAGATAAAGTTCATGAAGCTCTCTACATGCATTGAGCTGTGGTAACAAATATGAAATCGAATTGTACATCCACGTAGAAGAATCAGGTAGCAAGCATCATGATCAATGCAAACTTGCAAACTCAGCCGAGTAATTGCATTGCACTAGAACTGCCTTATAATGTGTTCTTGTCCAGTGATTAGTTGTCAATATATGATATGGATCTTGTATATCCATATACGATTAAACATTTAAGCCAAATCATGCATGTACATAATTTGAGATTTTAATAAAGGTTAATCTCATAGGCTGACGTCATCATATTATCTATTATGAAGGCTTAAGAAGATACATGTCATTAAAGGAATTGACGTTGGGTATCAAGCTCAAATCTTATGGATTTTGAGCAAATTCGAATGGATTAGTTGTTTCGTTGAGCTCCCAAAGAATTGTTAAAAGCTTCCAAACTACGTACAATAAAATTATTTGTTAAAAATTCAATTTAAACGATTGACTTTCATATTACATCTAAAAGAGAAGGATGAATAATTGTTGGAGTATTGAAGTGTATTTTTTTCGCCTCATCTAAATGGGCATTTTTCCATCTCTTTTTATGTGCATTTGATCACATTCTTAACGTGTGTTACCAAAGAAACAACGCCCATGCTTAAGTTGGATCCGTGCATGGTCTTTATCAAAAATGTTTAAAGGTATAACTCTATTTTCATGCATGCAATGAGAAAGTTTGAGTAGTGTATGCTCAACCTTAATTTTCTATTTTACGTAACAAAGTAGTTATGCAAGAAAATGCAAGAGTAATAGCGAAGAAGAGAACAAGCATAGTAGACTTTTGAGAATTCACTACTCAAAACAAGTACAAAGATGATGGTGTGCTCCACATGTGTGCTTCCATGATAGAGCTTGAAATGTGATCTAGTCATCTCTAGATAGGGAGTTATAAGGTAGAGGTATGATGGACTTGGTGGGTGGTAAGACATGGGTGATATGATGTGGGTGACCACCACCCACGTAATCCCCATATGAAGCTAGCTCACCTGAACCGACCTAACAAATATAATTGATTTCTAAGTCTGACATAAAATACTACATGCAACAGTCCCTTCACTACAGCTGATCAAGGTTGCTCACCATTGCCTCAGACACCACAATTGTGCATGTTGGTGACCACCTTTCCTTATAATACTTTAATGGCCTAATTCAACATTGATGGAATATGCAAGTTGGGATTCACATCAATTGGGTAATGCATGATTGGTTCTCCTAAATATGGGGGCCTTACAATATGTGCACAAAAAAATAGAGTCATGAGGGGTAGACTTTGGTGATATACCAAGACCCCGTTGAATGTTTTTCAAATGATAAATCAAGTAGGCCTAATTGCTATGCCTATATGTTAAAGATACCTATTAAGTTATTCTTTTCAAAGTGCTTTAGTGAATATGTCAGTATAATTTGCCTATGTTCAATAATATTCTAGCTAAATATTGTCATCTTCTATTAGTTATTCTTTTCCAAGTGCTTTAGTGAATATGTCAGTATAATTTGCCTATGTTCAATAATATTCTAGCTAAATATTGTCATCTTCTATTAGCTCAGAAACATTATGATGTTGTACTTCTTATGCTTGGTGTTAGCATGAAATATTGGGTTTTTTACAATGGCTATACAACTTTGACTGAAATATTTAATTATAGTGGCCATCTATGGTGGAAATCCTAGATTTGCAAGAATTTGGCTTAATAAACCCCTCACAAGAGGCAAAGCAAGCTGCTTTATACTCTACTTTATTGGAAGTGAAAGCTAAAATTGGTTGCTTCCTATTAATGCAAGGAAAGATACTTCATTTAAGTGAAAAATATTACCAAAAACTCATTTATAGAACTAAAATCTCCATCCCAATTAGAATCATAATACCCTTGAAGATTATCAACTGTGGTCTAAAGAATATCAAAATCCAAGGTCCCTGTAATGTACATTAAGATTTTCATGCATGCATTGAATTGGCTCTCTTTTGGTTTGTTAGAGAAAGTTCTCAATACTCCAACAACATAGCAGATATCTAGTCTAGTGTTTTACAAAGAGATAAGACTCCTAGCAAGATTTCTCTACCCTATCATCTACTTCTAGTGCATCATCCTCACATCCGCAGGTGTGATAGTGGTTTTGTAGTCCATCAATTCATTGGTACCAAGGTCATGGAGCTTTCTTAAGGCCATACTATTCCTTCTTAAATGTACTCTATACTCTATTTTATTGGAAGTGAGAACTAAAACTGGTTGCTTCCTACTAATGCAAGAAAAGATAGTTGATTTAAGTGTGAAATATTATCCACAAACTCATTTCTAGAAGCAAAATCTCTTTCCTAATTAGAATCATAATACCCTTGAAGATTATCAATTGTTCTATAAAGAATATCAAAATTCAAGATTCCTGTAATGAACATTAAGATTTGCATGCATGCATTCGAATGGATTGCTTTTAGTTTGTTAGGGAGCACACTCAACACTCCAACAATGTAGCAAATATCTAGTGTAGTGTTCTATAAAGATATAATTAGAGTCCTAAAAAGCTTTCTCTACTTCCTATCATCTACTTCTAGAGTATGATCCTCTAATGAAAACTTGATATTTACATCCCTAGGTGTGATAGTGGTTTTGAAGTCCATCATCCTAAAAGTGTTAAGGATTTTTGTGCCATATTTCACTCATTTTCCATACTTCAATGCCAAGAAAATAATAAAGTAGCCTAACGTATGTCATCTCAAAGTCACTGCTCAAGCTAGCAAAAGTTTAATTGATGAGATATACATGATCTCCTAAAATGACAAAATTATCTATATACAAGATGAAAATCAGTAGTGTATTACTATTTCTCATAACATACAATTTTGCATCAAAAGTACTTCTTTGAAAGCCTAGATTCTTGAAATAACTATCAATTCATTGGTACATAGCTCGCGGAGCTTTCTTAAGGCCATATAATTCCTTCTTAAGTGTTCATGCCTTGTTATCTAAATGAGGTAAATCAAAACCTAGTGTTTCAGATATAGATACCTTGTGAATTCTAGTTATTCAAGCTCTTGGTGGAAATGTCACTTGAACATCAAATCTTTCTGCTTATGAGACTCCTTGTGCAACAAGCCAAGCCTTGTAGTTCTCTACATAACCATCTGCTTTTTATTTTTCTTTCCAAATCCACTTAGTTTCATTTACCTTTATCTGTCGTGGTAAATCAAGAAATTCCATGTGCCATTCTTTCGGATGCTATCATAATTAGATTTCATTTCCCTTCTTCACTTGAGGTTTTTGACTTCATCTATACTTATGGGTTCTTTTATTGATCCAATAATTTCTTTCATAAGATCCATATTGACAATATGATGTGAGTCTCTTTATTGCTCCTTAATCCTCTTTGATCTATGTATCCCATTTGAATGTCACTCTAGATTATCAACTTGAGGGTTACAGTCCTCAAAAAGCTAATGTGTCCACTTTGGTAGTGTCTTATACTGTGTGGTAACATTAGTTGGCATTTTGATAGAGGAATGTCGTTATTTGATGTCTCCTCCTCATCTATCTTTGCATGTCCTTGGGAAGGCACAAGGTGAGTTATTTCTTAGGTTGATGAGATAGTGGTTTGACATTCGTTATCCACTAGGTGTAGTTGCGCATCAAAAACCACATCAGAACTCACAATGATTTGTTTTTCCTTAGGATCCCAAAACCTATATGCTTTAGACTCTTAAATTTATCCTACAAAGACACATCTTTTTTCTCTTTGATCCTAACGTAGCTCTTGTTGATTCATGTAAATGTTTATAGACATCCAAAAATTGTAAAATTCATAGTTGAAGTTGTTGGAGTTAGACGTCTGCGGAAGCACGCGAACAACACAAGGAAGAAGAAGAAGCTTGGAGCATAACACACAATACTAAATGTATTACTAGAGAATGTACAAAGATAAGTGGCCCATTAGGGAAATAGGCGTATATACAAGCTGGGGGAAAAAAACATCCTAAAAGAGGGAAAAAAGTTTCGTGGCGATCCTAGAGTGTTCACACACATCACTGCCTAAATATGTCAACAAACCCCCCCTGAGAGTGATGCGGTGAACAAGTAGATGGCACTCATGTATAAGGAAGTGCCAAGCTATGTGGAAATCACTCCACAAAAGAAAGTAAGCCCAAAGCTTTGCGGAAAGCTTCAAACTTCTCCCTAGGAAGAGCCTTCGTAAAAAGGTCTGCAATGTTATCCTGCGTGGGCACATATGCCAAACTGATCTCCCCAGCAGAGAACCTCTCCCTGAAATAGTGATAATGCACCTCATTGTGCTTAGTGCGAGCATGGAACACAGGGTTCCTCGCAACTGCCAATGCGCTCTGACTGTCAGTGAAGATGGTGGTGGCAGAAGTCTGACACACACACACTCAACAGTAGCTGTGAAAGCTGCCCTATACTCAGCCTCACAACTGGAAGTGGCCACAGTAGGCTCCTTCTTGCTCAACCAAGATTTACATGAGCTACCAAGCATGAAGCGAAATCCACTAGTGGACACACGAGTGTCATAGCAACCAGCCCAGTCTGAGTTAGAAAAAGCATGCAAATCTGGCGGTAGTAATCCCCCCTTGGGATAAAACAACCCAAGTAGCCGAGTACCACTCAAGTAGCGAAAGATGCGCTTAACCGCCTGCCAATGCTTGACACCTGGGCAATGCATACACCTGCTCATCTGTGAGACAACAAACTGAATATCTGGCCGAGTAATGTATAAGTAAATCAAGCATCCAACAGGCTGCTGATAGACAACAACATCAAATGCATCTCCAGCATCATGAAGACTCAATCGTAAACTTGCCTCCATAGGAGTAGCAATAGGCTTACAGTCTTCAAGGCCAAAACACTGCAATAATGTGTCAATATATTTTGTTTGACACAAAGCCATTCCACCATCAACTTGCATAAACTGAATGCCCAAATAGTGATGCAAATGCCCCAAATCAGACATCTCAAATGAGGCATGCAAATCAGCCTTAAAATCAGCAATATGCCTCTCAATAGGACCAGTGAGTAGCATGTCGTCAACATACACAACAATGATCAGAAGTACATCATTAGCATGCTTAACATATAAGTTGCTTTCAGTTGGACTGTTCTCAAAACCATGTGCAATAAGATAGGCATGTATCTTCTCATACCAAGCATGTGGTGCTTGCTTTAAACCATATAATGCCTTCTTTAACCTATAAATCTAGTTTTCATGCCCTTTCTGCACAAAGCCACGGGACTGAAAAACATACACGTCTTCATGCAAGTCACCATTCATAAATGTAGTTTTAATATCCAACTGATGTACATTCCAACCATGATGGGCTGCAAGTGCACAAATGCTCCGAACAGTAGTCATACGGCATGTAGGTGCAAAGGTCTCATCAAAATCAATGCCTCTTTCCTCCGCATAACCCTTTGCAACAAGCCTAGCCTTATACCTGTCAACTGTACCATCAGGTTTACGCTTCAGCTTGTATACCCACTTAGTGCCAATGGCTTTCTTGCCAGGAGGCAAGTCACATAAAAACCATGTACCATTCTTCATTATAGCATCATATTCAGATTGCATAGCAGCCATCCAATTTTTTGAATTCTGTGCTTCATCAAAAGAAACACGCTCATTCTCATCACAGACACTAGATGCAGCCATAGCATAGCAATCTGATGCAAAGGAGGTACTATGAGAGCCTGAACGAGTACGATATAACAAAGGTGCATCTAATTTGCTGTCATGCAAAGTCTGCACCAGCCATTTTGGCATAGTTTTTGCCTGCTCAATATCAGCTCTCTCATCAACAAGTGCATCATGTAAATCTGCATCAGAAATGGAATGATCTGCATCATCATATGAAACCTTCAAAGGCTGAGAAGTTGCCTCATTAGGACGAGCACTAGACTGTCCACCTGTAAAAAGAGGCATCAAAGTATCGTACATGTCTTTGGAGCTAACAGATATCTCCTTGGTACATGAAAGCAATGGCTGAATAGCATCTTCCACAAAAACAACATCATGGCTAACCAGAATGCATTTAGTCTGTGGGTGATAGAGGCGATAGCCTTTACTTTCAGAACTGTACCCAACAAAAATACATTTTACTGCCTTATCATCCAATTTTCTACGATGTTTTTTAGGCACTAATGCATATGCCAAACAACCAAAAACACGCAGATGAGCAACAGATGGCTTACGGTCATGCCAAGCCTCATATGGAGTGATAGACTGCAACCCTTTAGTGGGACACCTATTTAGTACATATACTGCACACATGACAACCTCAAGCCAGAAACTATGTAGTAAAGCCTGACTCTTGACCATGCACCTCGCCATCTCCATGAGTGACATGTTCTTTCGTTCAACAACTCCATTCCGTTGAGGTGTATAGGGCACTGTACACTAGTGCTTTATCCCACGTTCAGCCAGAAATGCATTAAAATCAGAAGACATATATTCCCCCCCTCGATTAGAATGGAGGGTGCCCATTTTACATGCTGACAGATTTTCAGCCAAAACCAAAAATTGTTTGAAGCACATGAACACTTTGGACTTTGCCTTCAATGGATATACCCATGCATGCCTAGAAAAATCATCAATGAAAGTCACGAAGTAAAGGTAATTTCCAAAAGAGGAGTGATAGACTGCAACCCTTTAGTGGGACACCTATTTAGTACATATACTGCACACATGACAGCCTCAAGCCAGAAACTATGTAGTAAAGCCTGACTCTTGACCATGCACCTCGCCATCTCCATGAGTGACATGTTCTCTCGTTCAACAACTCCATTCCGTTGAGGTGTATAGGGCACTGTACACTAGTGCTTTATCCCACGTTCAGCCAGAAATGCATTAAAATTAGAAGACATATATTCCCCCCCTCGATTAGAATGGAGGGTGCCCATTTTACATGCTGACAGATTTTCAGCCAAAACCAAAAACTGTTTGAAGCACATGAACACTTTGGACTTTGCCTTCAATGGATATACCCATGCATGCCTAGAAAAATCATCAATGAAAGTCACGAAGTAAAGGTAATTTCCAAAAGAGGGTGTCTGCATACGACCACACACATCACTATGTACAAGCTGCAATTTCTGCGTAGCCCGAACTGAACCATCTTTTGGAAAGGAGGAATGCTACATTTTGCCCAAAATACAGCCTTCACATACATGATTTCCAGGTGCCTCAAGCTTGGGCAAAGAAGACACCATATCAGATTTGTGCAGGCGTAGCAAACTAGCAAAATTCAAATGACTAAAGCTTGCATGCCAAAGCTTTGCATTTGAGATAGCCTGAGAATCATGAACTACACATGCTGAATCATTAACAGATCTTTCATAGTTTATGAGCTTATACAGCCCACGACATAAAATGCCAGAAGCAATAATAACATCGCCATTTGACAGATCATGAACTGTACATCTGTCATCAACAAATTTCACAACCAAGCCAATCTTGGCTAATGCAAAAACTGATAACAGATTCTTCTTGATCCTTGGCACAAATAAAGCATCTGACAAAGTGAATGAACTACCATCAGCAGTGGTCAGAATGATCTTACCAACTCCCATAACAGGATAAGAGGAGTTGTTGGCACATGTAACAGTATTCCCTGTAGGGGTAGGCTCGAGTGAAGAGAAGAAACTGCACTGCGAGGTAATATGTTTGGTCACCCCAGTGTCAAAGTACCAAACATTTGAGTCTACTGCAGACATGCACTGCTCATGAGAAGATGGGTCAAAATAGCATATACTAGTAAACGCCCATTCTTCTTCCTACACAAGATTAGCAGACTCTGTTTTTGGTGTAGAGGCTTTTGCAACAACCATTCTAGCCTCTTTCTTCTTTGCCTCTTTTGCAGCCAGTTTTGGACAGTTCTTTATGATATGATCATTCCCTTTACAATACTTACAAAACAATTTCTACTTTTCTGATTTTTTTCTCATCTTTGTCTTGGTTCTTCAAATGTGCAGCATTTGCAGATTTCTGCTTACTAGTAGAAGAGCTCCATTTTCCTTTGCCCTTCTGACTAGACAGGAAATCTTGATCTGCAACACGCATAATGGACCTATTCTGCCTAGACTGATCTTCTTGCAACAGAACAGAGACTAACTACTCAAATGATAAGGCATTTGGATTTCCTTTCATCATCAATCGAAGAGTAGAAGCGAAACTCTGATATGAATCAGGAAGACCATTCAGAACGGTCTGCACAAGTGAGCTATCTGGTATAACCTCATCAGTAGAAATCAACTGTTCCTTCAAGTCTTTGATCTTTGTCAAAAAAGTGTCCATAGAATCACCTTCATTCATGTGCTCACTCTCCAACGGTTTTCGAAGGTAAGCAACACGAGCCTCATTACTAGCCTCGTACAATGTGGTAAGTGTATCCAAGCATCCTTTGTTGTTCTGCAAGAGCGAATATGAGGAATAATGGCATGTTTGACAGACAAAGCTATCAATGCATGCGCCTGGGCATCTCTGCCATCCCAAAGAATCTACTCTGTAGTAGGTGCAACAGAAACAGTAGCACAAACAGGAATCTGCAGAATATCATCTTCGACACCATCTCCATCAGCTTCAGCACCTGTATTTGCAGTACCTATAGTCGCAGGTGTAATAGGATGTCTTTCAGCACCCTGCACAATGTTCCACAGTCCTTTTGCAACAAATATGCATCATATAAGCTCATAATGGGTACTTGGTACCATCCAACTTATCCTCAACAGCCAACATACGGAATACATCACTACTTTCAGCCATGGCCGATGACTAAAATACCTTGATGCAGAAAATTGAATGTATCTCAAAAAGTTGAACAGAACTGCCCAGACGAATTCCGCTAGACCTGTAGCAGACTTTGAGACGCTTATACTGGCGAACAGAAACTGGTATATATCTTTGGCACAAAAAGATAAAATAGCCTACACAAGCACTACAATAGTGCATTCGAAGGTCGAAACGAGCTCCGATCGCGATTTTGGCACCACAAAGCGAAGCACTTTTGATCTCAGAAACACCTTGAGTATGCTCAACAAATTTTGTCTGAATCTGAGACTACAACCGGAGAGGTGTAGACGATGCCCTAGATGAAGCGGCAACCTGCTCTGATACCAATTGTTGGAGTTAGACGTCTGCGGAAGCACGCGAACAACACAAGGAAGAAGAAGAAGCTTGGAGCATAACACACAATACTAAATGTATTACTAGAGAATGTACAAAGATAAGTGCCCATTAGGGCAATAGGCATATATACAAGCCGGGGGGAAAAAACCTCCTAAAGAGGGAAAAAGGTGCCTCGACGATCCTAGAGTGTTCACACACATCACTACCTAAATATATCAACAGAAGTCTCTTTAATAGGGTACACTTCTTTAGGAGTAATGTCATGCACTTCCTAATGTAGCATCTATACACAATACACAAAGCGGTACTAATCACACTTGCCTAAAATGAATAATGCATATCTTGAGCTTTCAACATGTAGCAGAAAATTTCAACTTTTGTTCTATTTCATCTCTCAACAACAAAATTTTATTGAGGTGTGAGGGTTGTACTAAAGTATCTCTTGATTCCATGAGCATTGGAGTAGTTGTTGAGTTCTATTGATAGGAATTCTCCTCCTCGATCAATTTGGAACTTCCTTAGTTTTTACTTGTTTAATATTCAATATGCTTGTGCCACATTTTAGTTTTTCAAATGCATCAATTTTCGCCCAAAATAAACAACTACATCTTTTTGCTATAATCATCAACCATCAACAAATAGTAGAGAGATCATCCCAAAGTAGGAATAGATATTTTACCATAAAGATCACTAGATACCAACTCTAAAGGAGATTGAGCTTAATTGTTGCTCTCTTTCAGAAATTCCTTCCTTTGCTTCTTGCCCATCATGCAACCTTAACATGGTTTGTGCAAGTTTGACAATGTAGGTAAATGTGCTAGGATTCTTTTTCATACATCCCTTTGAGAAACGAAATCCAAGATGCCCCAAATGTTGATGCAATTTTTTTTGTACAACTACGAGAGCACTTAACTCATACATCTTATCGTTCTACACTCCTTTTCCTATACTATTACCTACTCCATCCAAGATTTATGCACCATTCTTTTTGAAATGTACTTCAAGTCCACAATTTGTTATTGAAATAATTCATTTTTCCGTGTAGGAACATGCAATAATCCAAAATTTTCTCTCAACACTAGTGGAAAAAACAAAGGATTATACAGTTCATCTTCCTTTAGTTACACATTTGGAGTTATTGCCAACCATTACATTCATGGGTTTTCGTAGTGGCATTAATGATATGTACCAGTTTTCTTATTGATCATGTGGCTAGATGCTCTGCTATCTAATTGCCAAGGTTCATCCACATGAGTATAGGCAAATGTAAATACCTTCTCTATGGCAAACCATAGTTCAAGTTTTGTGTTCTTTGTAGATTCCCTATTCTTCCATGTGAATTTGAGATTACCTTTTCTCTTTTCATCTTACTTTTTTGTGTAGTCCTAAATGCCAAAACCCTTCTTTTTGAAATAGAAACTAATCTTGGTGAGTTTTGTCTTTTTCGGCCTCTTTATAGTATCAAAATAATATTTTACCTTTGCATTTGTTGAGTGTCAAAGCTAGTTACAAGGCCATCATATTTTATACAAAGATTTTGAACAGATCTATGACTCAAATCTTCATGTGTTATGAGATTGCCAACAATAGTCACTTCATCTTTGTTGAGCCCATAAAAGTCATATTGGTCAAAGTCAAACATAGTCAAAGTCAACCATAATCAAAGTCAAGGATCAAATTCAAAGAAGTCAAAGTCAACAAGTTCAAAGTCAAAGTCAACATGTGAAAAGTCAAAGTGTTCGAAGTGCAGGTGTCAAGGTGCACAGGTGGTTCACAAAGGGTAAATTGGAGAAAGTTGGTTGCAGGTCGCAGAGGTATTTCTCTAATTTTCCTAAGGTTCAAAAGTGTTTTTAAAGTGTTTGGGAAGGTTCATGTGAACCCTCTCTTAAGTGCACAAGTGAAAAATTAAAAGGAAAATGTGAAGGAATGTGAAGTGGAAACGTACGTAGAAGTGAAAGTATGGCCCCCCAATTAAAATTTTTGTTTTAGTATAAAGTCACTACAAGACAAAACAAGGATTCCTTGGCTGCCCACTTTTGGAGACAATCTTGGGACATCAAAGTAAGCACCAAGATAATCTTGCAGTTAGGAGCATACATGAATCCACGCTCGAATCAAGGCAAGGACTATTCTTGGACAAGCAAGTGTAAGCAAGACAAGCAAGAGTGAGCATAGTCTAAGCTAGGCAAGGGAGAGAAGTGCAAGAGACACACATTGTGCGACGCAGAGAAGTGAAGTGCAAGGTCTGCATGAAGGTTGACCAAGGAAGTGTGCAAAGAAGTGCTAAGCTATTCACCCCAAGGATCCCAAGGTCTTGTTGAAGCTATGCGCATGCCGACAGAAGGTGTCCAACCCTCCCCCTTATTGGAAGCTTGGTGCAAGGTGTGCACAAGTGCAGGCTTAGAGAAGGTGGAGGTCTGGTGCAGAGAAGGTGGGAAACAACCATACCCTTGGGTATTTGGTATTTTGTGATCGAGCACACTATGGGATTTTGCACAGAAGCATTGGGTTGTATTATTGGATTGTATTGTGCATCACCATTGTATTTGTCTTCTTATAATCAATCGACAGAGGCTTCCAGTGTGTATCTTTCTTCTTGTCTTTCCCTTTTCTCCTACAAACACTCAAATCCCTTCTTGTCCAAGAAACCCCCAACGAAATTTGGCACGCCCGGTGGGACTCCAAGGAGATTTGAGCATAGGAGAAGCCAAGGGCAAAGGGTAGAAGAGTTTAAGTACCGATAGTACTACTTCAGTGGACTAAGAGGTAAATATTCTTATCAATTATCTCATACTAAAAGGACTATGAACAGCCCATGATCGCAACCCGGTCCCAAACATTGAGGGTCACGTGCAAGCAAACAAGAAGGAAGGTTGTTAGAAGATTCTCTAGTCCACTATCTTCAACCTCATCAGTAAAGAGCATGGCAGGTTAGGTAGACTTAGAAACCCTACTATCAAGATTGAATATAAAATTTCCTTCTTTCAAAGGTTTAGCTCAAGAAGATCCGAATGAGCATATTAGAAGGTTTCTAGCACTATGCAAAACTAGAGGCTTAATGGGAAGAGAAGATGCCTTTTTTATACTCTTCCCTGCCACATTAGAAGGATTAGCAGATAAACGGTTCAGCCAATTTACTAAGAACCATTTTACAACTTGGGACTTAATGAAAGATGCATTCAAAACTCAGTTCCAGCATGGAAATACTGCAAAGATAATCATAGAGGAATTAGAACACTTGAGACTGGTCCAGGTGAAAAAGTTCTAGAGTTTGTAATTAGGGCTAAGGCACTAATGGCTAAGTTGCCAGATCCTCCACATGACTTTTTTATTAAGAAATGGTTAGCTAAGCCACTTCTAGTGACCACCCAATGTAAAATCAAGGAATTAATGTTACCTACAACCTCCATAGAGGAATTCATCAACATAGCTAGATGCCTAGAGTAGATAAGACAACAGTATGGAGCAATGTCTTCTCAACTACCATATTCTACAGAAATGGAGGATCCAGTAATCAAGCTAAGGAAGGAGCTGGAGGGCTTAAAAAGGAATAAGCCCCACAAAGAGGAGGAGAATGATGTTACTCAGTTGAGGAGGGAGATTGAGGCATTAAAGCTCCAAAAGGAGGAGGAAGCCCAAGCAGAGCAATTGGCTCAATTGAGGCAGGAGTTGTCGGAACTAAAACGGGGTGGCATCAAGAGTGGACTTTGGTGTACCATGTTTAGCAAGAAAGGTCATATAGTAAGTGAATGTCCTCTGTTAAGTGCCAATTATGCAGGAAAGCTGGTCATGAGGCCCAGGAATGCCAATCAAGAGGAATGCCTGCAACAACATATTGGACACAAGCAAATGTGATGGCGACTGCACCGAATCAAGGTAACAATTACAACCCTAGACAGAGGAATAACTTTGGAAATGGGCCTAGGAGGCCAATCATTTGTTTCAGATGTGGAGAATGTGGGCACTATCAAAGTAGGTGCACTCTACTAGAAAATGCCCCTCCTTGCAGGAACTGCCCAAAGGCCAGAGACCACTATACAAATTGTTGTCCTAAGAATCAAGCCTCTTCATCTGGGCCCCACATTCAAATGATTTCTGTGCAAAAAGGAGATCTCATATGTACTAGTGATGCCATTGGGCACGCATTCAATAGGGCTCATGAGGAGTTTGATAAGTCAATTGGAGCCCATGCTCTTGAGGAATCAGAAGTTTCAAAACTACTCAAGTCCATGGAAAAGGAGGTTAGTATTTTCGATTTAATAAAGATGGATGGGAAATTCAGGTCGAAACTCTTGCAGATAATTGATGAGGCTTCCACTACAAGTTTAGTGGCAAAGATTGATGTTATGCATAAAGGTAAAATTGTAGGGAAAGCACCCCTTATAGATTATAAGAGCCCTCAGCTCATAGTATCTATTAAAGGTCATGAGTTTCAAGGAGTTATTGTGGATGGTGGTTCTGGCATTAACTTGATGCCTGAACATACAATGAAAAAGATTGGACTCCACCCTTCAAGGCCTACAAATTTCACTGTTACTCTGGTAGATCAAAGCAAAGTAAGGCCCTTGGGAGTGATTCCAAAAGTTCCATTGGAAGTACAAGGTAATCTCTTCATTCTGGATTTTGTGGTATTAAGGCTACCCCAGATTGAAGGAGGATTTCCCCTCTTAATTGCAAGACCATGGCTTAGGCATGCAAGTCTCATCCATGATTGGGGTAAAGATGCTATATGGGTACAAAAGAAAGGGCAAGAAATGACACAGATACATTTAGAGGAGGGACCAGTTCATCAAGGGAACACCAGCATGATGCAATCAATTGGCATTTGCATGGAACCAGAAACAGAGGACCAACCCCAAATAGAGTTTGAGGAAGAAGAGGATATTCTAAATTGGCTCCAAGCAGGCAACTCTTCCTCTTGTTTTGGAATTTTTCTTGATAATTCTTGCATAGAGGAATGTTATAATGAAAATGAGGATAAAGTTCAAGTTGATGGATTGGGAGAACCCATCACAGACCACAAAAGGGGGAGGAAGACACCCCTCAAATACAACTTGGAGGAGGATGCAACAGCTGTTGAGAAGGAAGTTACTAAAGTTAAAGACAAGGTAAAACATACTAGTGAAGAGTGTTCTTTACCAATTCAAGAAATCCCTGCAGGATGGATGCAGGACAAAGAAGAATATATTGAGATCCAAAATACTCCTCCTTATGTAATAATGCATGAAAAGCTATTGGAAGAAAACAACGTTGGAGATGAGCATGAAGATACGATGGTAGAGAGAAACCCTCTCAAATATATACAATTAGGCACTCAGGAAAATAATTATCCATTTTTGATGGCTATTTGGTTGTGGAGCCACCTAGAGCTCCTTGAAAAGGTAAAATCTTTCTTGACCCACTATGCAGATGTTTTTTCTTGGCATTATAAAGACTTAGAAGGAGTGCCTGCCAACTATGGGGAGCATAGAATCCCTCTGGTTTATGGAGCCAAACCAATAAGAGGAAAGAGTTATAGACTTAATCCAAAATATGCTAAGCTGTTTATGTGGAGATACAGAAGATGGAGGATGCAAGAATCATCATTCCTGTGGAACACTCGGAATGGCTCTCACCTATGGTTATAGTACCAAAGAAGAATACCAACAAAATCATAATTTTCCTTGAATTTAGAGCACTCACAAGGTGACCATTCGAGATGGATTCCCCATGCCATTTGTAGAGCAGGTCATTGAAGAAGTGGCTGGACATGCACTATATAGCTTTATGGATGGTTTTAGTGGCTATAATCAAATATCCATACACCTAGAGGCTCATGAAAAGACTGCTTTTATCACACCTTGGGGAACATATGTGTATGTAAAATGCCCTTTGGACTTAGAAATGCTCCTGCCACCTTGAACAGTAGAACTATCAACACTTGGAATTTTCATGGATAACTTTTCTTCATTTTCAAGATCTCACAAAGAGACCCCCTTAGATTGCTTGGACCATCACTTGCGACAGCTGCAGAATGTTTTCAAGAGATGCAGGGAGACTAAACTAAAGCTCAACCAACATAAATGTCATTTCCTCGTGATAGAAGGAACCCTCTTGGGACATGTGGTGTCAGCAAAAGGTATGGCTCCAAATCGAGATAAAATTATTTCTATATTAAAGTTGCCTAGACCCAAATATCCTAAAGAGATTCAGAGTTTCTTGGAGCATACTAGGTACCACATATGATTTATCAAAATTTATGTAGAGATAGCTAGGCCACTAGCTAGACTTACAGGTAAAGAAGTGCCCTTTAAATGGGATGAGGAAGAAGAGAATGCTTATCATACATTAAGGTCCAAATTGGTGGTTGCACCAATTCTTATCACCCCAGATTGGTAAAAAATGTTTCATGTGCATGTAGATGCCAGTGCATATGCAGTGGATGTAGTATTGGCTCAATATAGTGAAGAATTTAAAATTGACAAGCCTATTTAGTATGCTAGTCGAATTTTGACTAAAGCTGAAAAAAATTATAGCACAACAAAAAGGGAATCTCTAGCAATGGTTTTCGCCGTACAAAAATTTTGTCATTATTTGCTGGGTGCGAAGTTTGTTATCATCACCGATCATCAACCACTCAGGTATTTATTAAACAAGCCACAAGCAACTAGGAGGATATGGAGGTGGCTACTTTTGTTCCAAGAGTTTGATTTTTCTGTAGTCCATAGACCAGGTAAAGAAAATGTCATGGCGGATCACCTATCCAGGATCAATATGATGGATCAAGCTATTGGAGTCAATGATGATTTTCCATATGCTAATCTGTTCGTTGTACAAGCTCAAGGTTGGTATAATGATATCAAGAATTTCATTAAAACTGGAGTGTATCTAGAGAAGGCAAGTGTTGTGCAAAGAAAGAGACTGCTAATTAAGAGCAGACCTTATACCTTCATTGAAGAAAATTTATATAGACAGGGGAAGGAAAATAGGTTTCAGAAGTGTATGGAAGAAGAAGAAGTGAGGGAAGTCCTTCAATGTGCACATGAAGGAACAGGTGGTGGGCACCTTCCAGGACATATTATGAGTCGGAGGATCCTTGATGCTGGATTATGGTGGCCTACATTATTCAAAGATGCAGATGAATGGGGAAAGGCATGTGACGTTTGCCAGAGGTGCGGACCCAAGCCAATAAAGTAGAGGCACAACCCCTTGATTATTTCCACTTCTTGGCAACCATTTGAGAAGTATGGGCTGGATTTTGTAGGGCCCATCTACCCTCCGTCGATTCCAAAAAGACAGGAGTATTTATTCATCGCAACAGACTATGCGACAAAGTGGGCTGAAGCTATTGCCTCTCTTGATTGCACCGCTCAAACTGTTGCAGATTTCATTTATAGTAGCATCATTTGTAGGTTTGAATTTCCACTTGAAATTTGTATAGACCAACGTACTTATTTTGTGAATAAGATCCTACAGGAAAATTTCAACAGGTACAGAATTCTACATAGCACCTCTTATGCCTACTATCCAAGATCTAATGGACAGGCAGAATCCACTAATAAAGTATTAATTGTCATGTTAAGGAAAGAATGTATGTTTCAGCCCACTTCTTGGGGCATTGCTTATCAAGGTACCCTATGAGCATACAGGTTAGCTTACAAAGAGGCCACTGGATATTCTCCCTTCCAACAAGTTTATGGGATATTTCCAATTGAACCCTTTGAATTTTTACATGGATCACCAAAAGTAGCATTCATGCAGGGAAAGAAAGATTGTGGTATCTCTCAGAGCCTTGGAGCACTGCACAAAGTGGAGGAGATATCTCTACATGCAACAAAACAATTGATAGAGACTCAGATGAAGAGGAAAGAGGCACACGATCGGAATCTGTGGAACAACAACATAGAGCCAGGCATGTTAGTTCTTCTCCATAGACCTCAAATCCAAACATAATTTAGAGGAAAATGGCTTCCACATTGGGAAGGACCTTATCAAGTTAAAACAATGTTGAATTGGGGTGCTGTGGAGTTAGAGACGCTAAAAGGAGAGACCTTGCCACTGGTCAGCATATCAAGGCTCAAGGCCTATCATCAACACAACTGAAGAATTGTGGATCACTTGGAACCAGTGAAATTTGTCTAGGTTGTACATAGCCTTCTCATTTCATTTTGCTTAAACTTAGTAGTTTTCTTTATCCATTTCATGCTTGTTCCTTGAGTTTTTAATAGATTTAGCAACCATTTCATAACCTTTGCAAAAGTACAATTTTTGGGAATTTCTGAAGCATTTTTTAGAAATTTTCTAGCAATTTTTATCCTTTTCATATGTCATTTTCTTGCCAAACTGGAGGAATAAAGCAAGCTCTCTGTGGTTTTCAGGGAGTAAGTTGGCCTAGACCTGTAAGAAATTTACTAAGAATTTTTTCAGAATTACTTTGGATTTTTTTGGGTTTTCTTGGGATTTTTTTGTAATTTTCTTTAATCTTAGATATTTTCAAAAAAAAGGGCCCCCAAAAGGAGTTTTTTTCAGAAAAAAAACCTCCCTTGGGATTTTTTTCGAACAAAAAAAAGTTCTCTCTCTTTCCCTCCCTCTCTCTCTGTCTCTCTCTCTCTCTCTCTCTCTCTCTCTCTCTCTCTCCCCCCTCCCCCCCCGATTTCTTTAATTTTATTTTTATTTATTTTCTTGTTTTATTATTTATTTATTTTTTATTATCATCATTTTATTTTTTCTTTTTAATTTATTTATTATTTATTATTTTTATTTTTCTTTATTTTTAATTTTTTGCCTTGCATGCATTCAAATTATAAAAATAAAAAAGGGCAGTTTTATTTTATTTTTCTTATACATACATATATATATATATATATATATATATATATATATATATATATATATATATATATATATATATATATATATATATATATATATATTCTTTGTCTTTTTTATTTTTCATGGCTCAAAACTTTTGGCTCTGGATCGCGCCTTGGATGGCCATTCTTTTCAAATGGAGTCATTTTCATGTATTTTGGCACCTCTGGATTCATTGTTGGACTTAATTTTTCCAAAATCCCTACTTTTCTCAAACTTATGGTCAAAACCCACATGTTTTGAGCCCCTTTATCACATGTTTTTATTTATCCACATGGTCCACATGGTGTATTCTCACTTTGTTTTATCATATGTTTCACAATTTCCCATATGGACCCTTTGTAGCTCTACTGTTTGCCCATTTCAGCCCTCTTCAGACCCCTTATCCTACTCCCTCACCCTCCCTTTACCATTTTGCCCAGCCCCATCCTGAAACCTTCATGCCCTATCCATCTCAGCCCCGTCAGCCCTCCCTTCCCCCTACTTTCTTCCCTCCCACTATCCTCCTTTGCTTTTCCCTAACAAAAATTCCACTTTGGGTTCTTCTCTGGTGTTTGTTCTCTACTGCTCCTAGTGGACTTGGGTGCTGCTCAAGTGTCCTTTTGAAGGATTTTGCAGCTCAAAAATCATGGTGTCCTATTTGCTCAAAGTTTTGGTTGTAGCTCTCCGGGACAGAGAGCACATTAGGTGGTGGGAAACTATTGAGCCCATAAAAGTCATATTGGTCAAAGCCAACCATAGTCAAAGTCAACCACAATCAAAGTCAAAGATCAAAGTCAAAGCACTCAAAGTCAACAAGCTCAAAGTCAAAGTCAACATGCAAAAAGTCAAAGTGTTCAAAGTGCAGGTGTCAAGGTGCACAAGTAGTGCACAATTAACTGGTTCACAAAGGGTAAATTGAGAAAGTTCGTTGCAAGTTGCAGAGGTATTTCTCTAATTTTCCTAAGGTTCAAAAGTGTTTTAAAAGTGTTTGGGAAGGTTCAGGTGAACCCTGTCTTAGGTGCACAAGCGAAGACTTAAAAGGAAAATGTGAAGGAATGTGAAGCGGCAGCGTACGCAAAAGTGAAAGTATGGCCCCCCAATTAATTTATTTTTTTTAGTCTAAAGTCACTATAGGAAAAAACAGGATTGGTTGGCTACCGAATTTTGGAGACAATCTTGGGACATCAAAGTGAGCACCACGATACTCTTGCAGTTAGAAGCGTACGTGAATCGACACTCAAATCAAGGTAAGGACTATTCTTGGACAAGCAAGTGTAAGCAAGACAAGCAAGAGTGAGCATAGTCTAAGCTAGACAAGAGAGAGAAGTGCAAGAGACACACAGTGTGCAACGTAGAGAAGTGAAGTGCAAGGTGTGCATGAAGGGTGACCAAGGAAGTGTGCAGAGAAGTGCTAAGCTATTCACCCCAAGGATCCCAATGTCTCCCTGGAGCTTTGTGCGTGTCGACGGAAGGTGTCCAACCCTCCCCCTTATTAGAAGCTTGGTGCAAGGTGTGCACAAGTGCAAGCTTGGAGAAGGTGGAGATCTGGTGCAGAGAAGGCGGGTAGCAACAAGACCCCTTGGGTATTTGGTATTTTGTGATTGAGCACACTATGGGATTTTGCGCAGAAGCATTGAGTTGTATTATTGGATTGTATTGTGCATCACCATTGTATTTGTCTTCTTATAATCAATCGACAGAGGCCTCCAGTGTGTATCTTTCTTCTTGTCTTTCCCTTTTCTCCTATTAACACTCAAATCCCTTCTTGTCCAAGAAACCCCCAACAATCTTGTAAAAGTTTGATTCACTTGATGGAGTCTTCAAGCTTGACTGACTCATGTTACTTCTCATTTTCTAATTAATTTTCTAGATTTTGAACCCGGATATGATTCTTGGTCTGATACTGATGAGCCAATATTTCCCAAGCTTCATTTACTTTAGTGGTGTGTTGGACTAGCATAACCACATAATCCCTTACACTCAGAACAATAAGACATAATGCATGTGCATTTCACCTCTTCCAAACATCAAGAAGATATAGATTAGTTGAGATTATCACTCGGGGGTTCATGGATCTTCCATTGGAATAGGCTCTAGACTAGACCTTTTTGGCCCCATTGCTATATCCAACAACTCATAAGAGCCCAAACTTGCAAAGGTTTTGAACATCTAGAGTTTATAATATTCTCATCAAGCTTCCCATCAATGAATGAGGGTGGAATAATATGAATTGGTGCAACAAGAACATTAACATATACACCAACACTAGATGATGAATCCATCTCTCACACAATATGGTAATAACAAAGTTATACTTGAAGGTTAAAACTTTAATCCTCTCTACTAATATATTTCTAACATCTTTGGTAATATGTAAGAAATTACTTATGCAAGAAAATGTTAGACTAATAGTAGAGAAGAGACGAAATATAGTGGGAAGTACAAAGATGAGGGCATTTTCCACCATCATGTGCTCTCAAGGTAGAGCTTCAATGGTGATCAAGACAACTCTAGATAGGGAGTTACAAAGTAGAGTTACACTGGTTTGATTCAATGTTAGGGGTGGTGAAAAAGTTATGTTTATATATGCCAATAGAGAGGTGTGGGACTTTGCAGATGATAAAATGTAGGAAGTAGAATGAGGGTGGACACCCCCCACATAATCCCAATATCTTGTTTCCATTGGTCTTGAGATAAGTTTGAAATCCTCAAAACCAAAATGGTCAAATAGTTTCTAAACATACTTTGTTTGATGCACAACAAGTCCTTCGTCAATGGATATAATCTAGATCCCAAGATAATCCTCCAAAAGGCGAAGATATTTGACATCAAAAGTATGTTGCAAATGCACCGTAAGCATGCAAATTTTCCCATCACATAATCCTCTCAAGAGAATTTCATGAACATAAAGAATAATTATAATAAGATCATATCAGTCTATGGGTACATAAAGTGTGCTTTCATTTGGTCTACATGTAAAATTAAGAGAAATCAAGTGCTTATGTACCTTGTCATACCATGCATGTCAAGCTTTCTTAAGTCCATAGAAAGCCTTATACAAGTTGAAAACCATATGCTTTTGAGTTTTGATGGTAAATCCAATAGATTACTTCACATAGACCTCTTCATGAAAATCAGCATTCAAGAAAGTTGTTTTTTTTTCAATCGATGCATTGTCAAACCAATATGGAAATCCAACTCAATCACAATATGAATGGTAGCCTTGTGCAAAGTAGGTGCAAACTTCTTCTTATATTCAATGCCATATTTTGTGTGTAACGTTTTGCAACAAGTGTTTCTTTGTAGCAATCAATGCTACCATCTCACTTTCGTTTAATCTTGTAAACCACTAAGTTCTGATGGCACTCTTACCTTTTAAAAATTCACATATATGCCTCATTGATGTTTGGTTCCTTGAGGCTTTCCTCGCAATGTACATAGTCACTAGCGCTAGAGGAACATAGTCATTTACTCTAATTCCTCATGGCATGGTTATATCATTCCGTACAACATCATGTGCATTCTCCTTGCCCTTGCCTCATTCTTTATCCTTCACATACTCTCGAGGCCACACCCAATACCTTTGCATTGAGCCTTTTTTTGGATCTTAGCTTTCTCCCCATCCTCCACACATTGCACTTAGTGTTACCCCCATCATCACATCCATTATACATCCTACATGTTGCATCTGCGCACATCTCATCAACCCTTTCCCTAACCTTAAACTCACTTCCCCATTGCCAATTGCTCCACCTTCATAGCATCCCTCTCTCCAGCTAGCTCATGATCACTTAATTGCCAAACCACCTATTTCCATTGCATCTACTTCCACTTTCCATCCTCATACCTCCCTACTTTTGACTTCAACTCCTTGGTCACCTTCCCATCCACCACATCCTCAAGCTCCCATTGATCCTATCCACCATATGCATGAAACCCCTTAGGACAATCCCCTATTCCTCAAGATCCTTCATGATGGTGTTGAAATTGCGCTAGATGGGGTGGATGTTGCACGTCCATGACTACTGCTCTATACAACAGTATGTAGCTAGAAGAGACTACACTAGAACTTTGGCCATCTCCTAGTGGTAGTCATATCAATCTTTATTGGAGGTTGTTGAGTAGGAGTGCGATCCATTTTTAGCGGAGTTCGACTCCACGAATTAGGATCCTTTGGAGATATTTTAGCATTCATCACTTTGCTTCTATGATAGCCCTACATGTGGTCTCGTCCGGCATGCATTCAACCATCTTCACCGATATATCAACGGGATTGTAACCCTCACCAAGCAAGCATCTGTTATACATCCCTGTCCTTTGACACCTACACCTCTCATCACCTTGCCCCACCCTTCACAAGTGCTCCACTAGATGCCCATAAACCTCCATGCTCCACTGTATCTCCCACCATAGTCTTAGGATGATTTCAATGTTTCTTAGCATGCATCTCATTTTTTTTTCTATTAGTTACTCTAGACATCCTCCTCTCTCTGGTAGTGCCTAGGATTTTCTTTTGTTACTACTCTATTTTGTCCCTAAGTACTTATTGCCTTTTGTCTACTGGTTGTTGATTCATTTCTCTAGTTTGGAAATTACATTTTAGTACTTTGTATGGAGAGTTCTTTTGTAATTTGACTGTATTTGATGTGTATATATTTTTGGGTACCTACCGTTCCCCCTTCAGTTCCCCAAATTTTCACCCTCCTCTCCCGCATCCCATTACTTTTTTTGGATTCCATTATGAGTTCTTCCAGATCCAATCATATTCAAATGCAAAGGAGATCTCTAGTTTTGAATTACAATGGTCTTGTAGAGTTTTCCTCTTTGAGTTAGAGATTCCATTTGGTGGTGGGCAAGTGTAGAGCCTCCCAAATCATGAATTACTAGGTGTGCAAAATTGAAATGGCGACTTGGAAAAATGGTGCATAGATGGTGTACAAGTGGCCAAGGTCATGGGTGCACAGGTAGTGCATTAAGTAATCAAAATGGTTTTGCATAAAACATTGAACGCAAGTTGTAAAAAAGGTCCTTTTCAATGGATTTTAAGGCTTTTAAAGTGTTATGGAAGGTGAAGGTGAACCCTCCCTTATGAGTACAATTTGTAGAAATAAAGGTCAAAAGTGGAAAAAATAAGAAGTGGAGATGGTACACAAGGATTTATATGTTGGAGTTAGATGTCTACAGAAGCACGCAAACATCACAAGGAAGAAGAAGAAGCTTGGAGCACAACACACAATACTAAATGTATCACCACTAGAATGTATAAAGATAAGTAGACCATTAGGGCAATAAGCATATATACAATCCGGGGGAAAAAACCTCCTAAAGAGGGGAAAACGTAACCCGACAGTCCTAGAGTGTTCACACACATCACTACCTAAATATATCAACAAATCCCCCTAGGAATGATGTGGTGAACAAGAAGTTGGCACTCATGTGTAAGGAAGTGCCAAGCTATGTGGAATCGATCCACAAAAGGAAGTAAGCCCAAAGCTTTGCGGAAAGCTTGAAACTTCTCCCTAGGTAGAGCCTTCATGAAAAGATCTGTAATGTTCTCCTACCTGGGCACATGTGCCAAGCTGATCTCTCCAGTAGAGAATCTCTCCCTGACATTATAATAATGCACCTCCCTCGCAACTGCCACTGCACTCTGACTCTCAGTCAAGATGGTGGTGGCAAAAAACTAACCAACACCCAAATCAGTCATAAGGCGTCTAAGCCATACACAGTCAATAGTCGTTGTGAAAGCTGTCCTATATTGAGCCTCACAACTAGAAGTGGCCATAGTAGGCTGCTTCTTGCTCAACCAAGATATACATGAGCTACCAAGCATCAAGAAAAAATCACTAGTGGACACACGAGTGTCATAGAAACCAGCCCAATCACTATCAGAAAAAGCATGCAAATCTTACGGTAGTGATCCCCCCTTGGGTCAAAACAATCCAAGTAGCTAGGTACCAATCAAGTAACCCAAGATGCGCTTAACGGCCTACCAATGCTTGACACCTAGGCAATGCATAAACGTGCTCATCTCTGAGATAGAAAACTGAATATCTGGCCGAGTAATGCATAAATAAATCAAGCATCCAATAGCTTGCTGATAGAGAACAACATCAAATGCACCTCCAGCATCATGAAGACTCAATCGTAAATCTATCTCCATAGGAGTGGCAATAGGCTTACAGTCTTCAAGACCAAAATGCTGCAATAATGTGTCAATATATTTCATTTGATACAAAGCCATTTTGCCATCAACCTGCATAAGCTGAATGGACAAATAGTGATGCAAATGCCCCAAATCACAAATGAGGCATGCAAATCAGCCTTAAAATCAGCAATATGCATGTCATGAGGACTAGTGACCAGCATATCATCAACATATACCGCAATGATCAGAGGCACATCATTAGCACCATTAAAATATAAGGTGCTTTTAGTTGGACTATTCTCAAAACCATGTGCAATCAGATAGGCATGTATCTTTTCACACCAAGGACGTGGTGCTTGCTTTAAACCGTATAATGCCTTCTTTAACGTGCACACTTAGTTTTCATGCCCTTTCTGCACAAAGCCACGGGGCTGAAAAACGTACATTTCTTCATGCAAGTCACCATTTAGAAATGCTTTTTTAATGTCCAACTGAGGTACATTCCAACCATGATGAGCTCCAAGTGCACATATTCCATGAACAGTAGTCATTCAGCAAGTAGGAGCAAAGGTTTCATCAAAATCAATGCCTCTTTGTTGTGCATAATCCTTTGCAACAAGCCTAACCTTATACCTGTCAAGTGTTCCATCAGGTTTGCACTTTAGCTTGTATACTTACTTAGTGCCAGCAACCTTCTTGCCAGGAGGAAAGTCACATAAAGGCCATGTACCATTTCTCATGATAACATCATATTTAGATTGCATGGAAGCCATCCGATATTCTGAATTTTATGCTTCATCAAACGAAATAGGTTCACTCTCATCACAGAGACTAGCGACAATCATAGCATAGAGTTCTGATGCAAAAGAGGAACTATGAGAGCCTGATCGAGTATGATATAATAGAGGTGCATCTAATTTGCTAGCACGCAAAGTCTGCACCAGCCATTTTGTCTTAGTTTCTATCTAGTCATTATGAGCTCTCTCATCAACAAGTGCATCATGTAAATCTGCATCAGAAATGGAATGATTTGCATCATCACATGAAACCTACAAAGGCTGAGAAGTTGCCTCGTTAGGACCAGCACTAGATTGTCCACTTGTAAAAAGAGGGAGCAAAGTATCATACATGTCCTTGGAGCTAACATATGTCTCCTTAGTACATGAAAGCAATGGATGAATATCATCTTCCACAAAAACAACATCACAGCTAACTAGAATGTGTTTGGTCTGTGGATGATACAGACGATAGCCTTTACTTTCATAACTATACCCAACAAAGATACATTTTACTATTTTATCATCTAATTTTTTGCAATGTTGTTCAGGCACTAATGCATATGCTAGACAAGCAAAAACATGCAAATGAGCAACAGATGGCTTGCGACAATGCCAAGCCTTATATGGAGTGATAGAATATAGTTCTTTAGTTGGACACCTATTTAATACATATGTTGCACACATAACAGCCTCAAGCTAGAAACTATGTGGTAAAGACTGACTCTTGACCACACACCCCGCCATCTCCATGAGTGACTTATTCTTTCATTCAGCAACTCGATTTTGTTGAGGTGCGTACGGCATTGTATACTGATGTTTTATCCCATGTTCAGCTAGAAATGCATTAAACTTAAAAGACATATATTCCCCCCTCGATCAGAATGGAGGGTGCCCCAAATTTTCAGCCAAAACTAGAAACCATTTGAAGCACATAAACACTTCGGACTTTGCCTTCAATGGATATACCCATGTGTGCTTGGAAAAATCATCGATGAAAGTCACGAAGTAAAGATAGTTCCCAAAAGGTGTTGGCATAGGACCACAGACATCACTATGTACAAGCTACAATTTTTGAGTAGCCCGAACTGAACCATCTTTTGGAAAGGAAGAACATTGCATTTTTCCCAAAATAACGCCTTTGCATACATGTTTCCCAGGTGCCTCAAGTTTGGGCAAAGAGGACACCATTTCAGATTTCTGTAGGTATAGCAAACTAGCAAAATTGAGATGACCAAAGCATGCATGCAAAAGCTTTGCATCTGACATAGCTTGAGAATCATGTACTACACATGCCAAATCATTTACAAATATTTCATAGTCTGTGAGCTTATACAACCCATTTCATAAAATTCCAGAAGCAATAATGATGTTGCCGTTTGATAGATCATGAACTATACATCTGTCATCAACAAATTTCACAACCAAGACAATCTTGTCTAATGCAGAAACGGATAATATATTTTTCTTGATCCCTTGCACAAACAAAGCATATGACAAAGTGAAAGAACTACCATCAACAGTAGTCAAAATGATCTTACCAACTCCCATAACAGGATAGGAGGAGTTGTTGGTGCATGTAATAATATTCCTTGTAGAGGAAGGCTCAAGTGAAGAGAAGAAACTGCACTACGAGGTAATATGTTTGGTCACTACACTATCAAAGTACCAAACATCTGAGTCTACTTCAAACATGCACTACTCATGAGAAGATGGTTCAAAACTACAAACAATAGTAAACACCCATTCTTCTTCCTACACAAGATTTGCAAACTCTATTTTCGGTGAAGAGGCCTCTACAACAACCATTCTGCCTCTTTCTTCTTTGCCTCTTTAGGAGCCAGTTTTGGACAGCTCTTGATGACATGATCATTTGCTTTACAGTATTTGAAAAACAATTTCTCCTTTTTCTGATTTCTTCTTATCTTTGTCTTCCCTCTTTGAATGTGCAGCAGTTGTAGATTTCTGCTCACTAGTAGAAGAGCTCCATTTACCATTGCCCTTTTGACTAGCTAGGAAAGCTTGATTCACAACATGCATAATAGATCTGTTCTACCTAGACTGGTCTTGATACAAGAGAACAAAAACTAACTCCTCAAATGACAAGGCATTTGGGTTGCCTTTCATCATCAAACGAAGAGTAGAAGCGAAACTCTGATATGAGTTAGGAAGACCATTCAGAACGGTCTCCACAAGTGAGCTATCTGGTATAACTTCATCAATAGAAATCAATTGTTCTTTCAAATCCTTGATCTTTGTGAGAAACTCTCCATAGAATCATCTTCATTCATGTGTTCACTCTCCAATTGTTTTTAGAGGTAAGCAACACGAGCCTCATTCCTAGCTTGGTACAATGTGGTAAGTGTATCCCAAGCATCCTTAGCTATTGTGCAAGACTGAATGTGAGGAATAATGGCACGTTTGACAAAAAAAGCTATCAATGCACGTGCCTCAAAGCATCTCTACCATCCCAACAACTTTGCTCTGCAGTAGGTGCAGCAAAAGCAATAGCATGAACAAGAATCTGAAGAATATCATCATCTTCGACACCATCTCCATCAGCTCGAGCACATGTATTTGCAGAACGTGTATTTTCAGGTGTAATAGGATGTCTTTCAACACCCTGCACAATATTCCATAGTCCTTTTGCGACCAATACATGACGCATCATATAAGCTGATAATGGGTATTTGGTACCATCCAACTTATCTTCAACATCCAACATACGGAATAGATTAGTGCTTTTAGTCATGACTGTTCACTAAAATACCTTGATGCAAAAAATTGATTGTATCTCAAAAAGTTGAACACAACTGCCCAGAGGAATTTTGTTAAACTTGTAGCACACTTTGAGAGGCTTATACTAGCAAACCAAAACTATTATATACCTTTGGCACAAAAAAATGAAATATCTTGCACAAGTGCTCTAATAGTGCATTCGAAGGCTGAAACAAGCTTAGATTGTGATTTCAGTACCACATAGCAAAGCTTTTTTGATCTCTAAAACACCCTGAGTATGCTTACCAAATTTCATGCAATTTTGAGACTACGAATGGAGAGGTGTAGACAATGCCCTAGATGAAGCGGTGACTTGCTCTGATACCAATTTTTGGAGTTAGATGTCTATCGAAGCATGCGAATAGCACAAGGAAGAAGAAGAAGCTTGGAGCACAACACACAATACTGAATGTATTACCACTAGAATGTATAAAGATAAGTAGCCCATTAGGGTAATAAGCATGAAGTATTTCGATGACGATGCACCACAGTGTGCTCTCCTTCTCGAGAGCTTCACGACAATATCCTCAGAGTAGAAAACTGAGCTCCTAGGGCCGCACACAGTACTCCACACAGAGGCTGTAGAATACACGGGAAAAACACAGTACACAACAAGCATGAAGATAAACTTCTTAGGTATTACAAATGCGGTCAAACGTAAAGTCTATGACTGACCAGTCCACTATATGTTTTATTAAAGAACATATACAAAGAAGTGTCCAGTGGCCATTTGGCCTTTCACATGGACACTAACGGTAACAATCTCCCAGTAAAGGCCAATATGGCCAAACTAACTATGGGAGAAAAATAAAGAATGATAAAGAATACCTGGGTGTAAGTATACAAACTATACCTCCCACCTGATGGGCATGTTGCACAGTATACAAGTGACTATGTAAGATCATGAATCAAGTAACCCCCATCAAGTGACAGCAGTGTCAAAAGCTATCATGTGGTAGAGCTTTAATCAAAGCATCTGCAGCATTATCTCGAGTGTGAACCTTCTCAAGAATAATGTGCTCAGTGGCTAAGAAATCTCTAATGAAGTGATACCTCACCTCAATGTGCTTGGTCTTTGCATGATAGACCGGATTGTTAGCCAAAGCAATGGCACTCTGATTGTCATTGAGAAAATGAGGTACATGGTGAGGTAAACCCATATCACAAACAAGACGAGAAAGCTACAATGCTTCCTAACATGCCTCACTTGTTGCAGCATACTCTGCTTGCGTGGTGGAAATAGCTCTACATTCTTGAGGACGAGATCTCCAAGAGATAGCACCTCCAGCAAAATGAAAAATGTACCTTGATATAGAATTACGATTGTCTACAAGACCAGCATAGTCAGAATATGTGTAACCAATAATGGATGCTTTCCGCCTACCTAAGCATAGACACTTGTGCTTAGTGCCACTCAGATATCTCAAAATCATCTTGACCACTTCCCAATGTTTCTTGCGAGGATTAGACATATATCTACTCACAACTTCCACTGCAAATGCAATGTCTGGTCTTGTAGCTACCATAACATAGATGAGACTACCAACGATAGGCTGAGAGGGAATTTTGATCATGAATTCCTTTTCCTCATCTGATTTGGGGCAATCATCCTTGCTCAATTTCAGATATGTGGGTAAAGTTGTACTCAATGCTTTTCCATCCTACATATTGAACATGTGAAGTACTTTGGATATGTACTCACTTTGAGACAAGTATATGCATCTTTTACTCCTATCACGAGTAATGCACATGCCAGAATATGTTTGGCACCCCCCAAATCCTTCATATCAAATGTATGACTCAACTTCCTTTTGAGAATTGACAAGTCATAGGAGGACTTCCGAGCAATCAACATATCGTCGACATAAAGTATCAAGCATATCAAGCTACCATCTGAGCATCTCTTTGTGTAGAGACAATGATCCTCATTGCTTCGAGAATAGCCTTAGGACTTCACAAAAGCATCAAACTTTTGGTACCATTGTCTAGGACACTATTTAAGTCCATACAATCTCTTCTTGAGCTTACAAAGGAGACTTTCCTTGCCATGAACTACATAACCCTCTAGTTGTTCCATATAGATCTCATGTGTAAGATCTCCATGGAAGAAAGCAGTTTTCACATCCATTTGGACTAGCTCTAAGTCCTACATTGCAATGAATCCAAGCAACATGTGCAAAGTAGTCATCTTGACCACAAGAGAGAAGATCTCCTCAAAATCGACACCATGTTGTTGCTTAAAACCCTTTGCAACAAGTCGTGCTTTATATTTTGGAGAAGCACTATCTGATGTGAATTTCAGTTTATATACCCATTTACATGGTAAAGCTTTCCTACCCTTTGGCAAAGGTACTAAATCCCAAGTACCATTCTTGTGAATAGAATCTAGCTCACTCTTCATGGTATGCTCCCACTTGACATGATCCTCTGTCTACATAGCCTCTTTGTAGCAAGAAGGCTCACTAGCATCTGTTAGCATAACAAAATCTAAACCTAGAACATATCTATCAGGTGAATGTGAGACACATGCAGAACGTCTCAATGGTTTTTGAACAAGAACATGTGTAGACTGATCTGAATGGATATTGTCTTGAACATCCCTATGTGCAGCATTTTTATGCATGCTAACCAGAGGACTAGTATCTTCAAACACCACTCTTCTCATTTCAACCTCCTTAATGGGCTCTTTATGCATCTTAGACTTATTAAAAATGACATCACTACTTCTGATCACTGACTGTTGTCGGGAAGATTTGCATCTTCCAATTGATGACCCGAAAAATTAAAATATTTATTGGTGAATTCTAAACCTCTTTTATATCACTGTTGATCAGTTGTGCTAATTGGATTAACTATTTTGAAAATGTTATCAGGTATGAAGGATGAAGCAGGACATATGTTCATATTAGGGTTTACCCTAAGTACTTAATTAATGAGTATTTATATTTATACATGCTAGAAACATGGGTATATAACTCTAGTTCATATGATTTATGACAATAGGGTTCATTTGAAGGGTCTCAAAAGGTTCTAATAGGTTCATGTTAGAGTTTATTTATGTTCCAAAGGGTTAATGATAGGGTTTATTTAAATGTTAATGAGCTAATGGTAGGACTCCAAAAGGATTTTAAGGGGTTTAGTGTGCAAGAATGAAGATTAGCCTTAGTTTGAAGGGTTGAAACAAATAATATTGAATGAAATTAATCTATAATTTAACATTGGTTAACTTACAAATTTAATTTATGGTTTAATTTGTTAATTTAATAGTGTGTATACTTTTAAATACTAAGGTTCTAATTAATTAAACCCTTAAACTAAGATTGAATTAAATGATTTATTTAAAATAAGAAATATAGGCTAATTAAATTAAAAATGGTAAATTAAATGGATAAATAACTAGTGGTCTATATGAGTACTAGGAAAAAGAATGGTTTATAGAAGATGTGTAACTAAAGTGATTGAAAGAGTGGTTGGAATAAATGATGCAATTAAAGGAAGTTAAAGAGAAACTTTAAATGAATGGTGTATATGAAAAAGATTAAAAGAATGGAGTAAGTGAGTTGTGTAAATAAAGTCAATTTAAAGTGTGGTGAAAGTAAGGAGATTAAAGTGTGGTTGTAGATTAAAAGTTAAAACCAAAAGAGTGGATTAGGAAGCACTTGTGTATGTATTTAAATGTGTGTTGAGATCAAGTTTCTCCTAATGTTTTTTGCAGGTACTGTCTCCTGCTCTTTACTTTCTTTTGTTTTTCCTTCTTTCTCATTAGACCCTCCTCGTGCTCGGGATATTGAGCCGTCCTGTCCTGCTGTGTACGATGATCGTGATATGCCCATGCTGCTGCATGAATGATTGTCCGGCCGAAAGCATGACCATGCCTATTCCGTGGCTTGGTCTGAGTCCCTGCAGTAGTGTGTGTGTATGTGCGTGTATGTGTTATGTGTGAATGTGTTATGTGTATGTGCGTGTTTGTGTTATGTGTGAATGTGTTATGTGTATGTGCGTGTATGTGTTATATGATGTGATGTAAGTGTGTGTATGTGATGTATGTGTGTGTGTGAAGTGTATGTGTGTGTGATGTATGTATGTGTGTGTGAGAGAGAGAGAGAGAAATTCTCTCCCTCCCCTCCTCTGTTTGAGCGCAGCAGCGCGCAGACAGAGAAGGAGAGAGAGAGAGATCGGCAGAGATAGAGAGAGAGAGAGTGAAAGTCTCTCCCTCCCTCCCTGGCGCTGCGCGCAGCAGCACGCAGAGAGAGAGAGAGTAGAGAGAGAGAGTGAAAGTCTCTCCCTCCCTCCCTGGCGCTGCGCGCAGCAGCACGCAGAGAGAGAGAGAGAGAGAGAGAGAGAGAGAGAGAGAGAGAGAGAGAGAGAGAGAGAGAGAGAGAGAGAGAGAGAGAGAGAGAGAGAGAGAGAGAGAGAGAGAGAGAGAGAGAGAGAAGGAGAGAGAGAGAGAGGAGAGAGAAGGAAAGAGAGAGAGAGAGAGAGAGAGAGAGAGAGAGAGAGAGAGAGAGAGAGGTTCCCTCCCTCCCCCTGCAGAACTGCGCACGGCAGCACGCAGAGAGAGAGAGAGAGAGAGAGAGAGAGAGAGAGAGAGAGAGAGAGAGAGAGAGAGAGAGAGAGAGAGAGAGAGAGAGAGAGAGAGAGAGAGAGAGAGAGAGAGAGAGAGAGAGAGAGAGAGAGGGAGAGAGAGAGGGAGAGAGAGAGAGAGAGAGAGAGAGAGAGAGAGAGAGAGAGAGAGAGAGAGAGAGAGAGAGAGAGAGAGAGAGAGAGAGAGAGAGAGAGAGAGAGAGAGAGAGAGAGAAGGAGAGAGAGAGAGAGAGAGGAGAGAGAAGGAAAGAGAGAGAGAGAGAGAGAGAGAGAGAGAGAGAGAGAGAGAGAGAGAGAGAGAGAGAGAGAGAGAGAGAGAGAGAGAGAGAGAGAGAGAGAGAGAGAGAGAGGTTCCCTCCCTCCCCCCTACAGAACTGCGCACGGTAGTACAGAGAGAGAGAGAGAGAGAAAGAGAGAGAAAAAGAGAGAGAGAGAGAGAGAGAAAGAGAGAAAGAGAAAGAGAGAAAGAGAAAGAGAGAGTTAAATTGTTAAGTTAATTTAATTATCTTATTGCATAAATCATTTTTTTTAGGTATTTAATGTGTTAATTATTATGGAGTAATACTTAGAGAATATGAAAACATTAATTGGCTTAGCTAGTTACTTATGAATGCATGAGTTAGAAGTATATATGAGATATACCTACATTTATTATAATTATTTAGTGAGTTTGTATTCATAATAGAGCTCATGGATGTGTTTGTATGCATACATCTAAGTGCTAATATGCATATGATTTTGTATTAAAAGTATGTTTTCATAAGTGCAAGTGATGTATGTGCATGGTTATATGTATTTAGAAGTGCATGTTAGCATGTGTATGATTTAATGTATGTAAAGTATGGATTAGATGTTTCTTATTGATTTTGTAATATTACTAATACCTAATGTTTTTTGCAGAAACATTGATGAGTTCAAGCTATTGAAGTGAAGTAAAGAGAAGCAGCAAGATTGAAGATTCATTTAAATCTTATTTTCCAATTAGTCAGCTATCCAATTGATTAGACATTTATCCCTTTATTTAGACCTTCCATTTGTATTAGAATTATTGATTTGAACCATTAGCTTATCAATTAATTTATTCAAGCAGTTTTGCAACAATATTGTTTCCCATTACTTTCTTTGATGTCTTCTAAATTAGTTCACGAGTCTGAGCACAGTACTATTGAAAATATAGAAAATGTTCTGCCAACTCTAGACAGACCAGAAACCTCTAGCTTACCTGATAGTTTAGTAGAAGAAACCATGATGGAACGCGTAACAGAAGAGTCACTAGTTTTAATCTCATATCAGGAAGCTGTTGCTAGGTACGAGGCTGCCCGTCCTTACGGTCCATAGCTATTTAAACTATTTAAAGACCTTAGTTTCAGTCATAGACATAGGTAATTTAAATTGTTTTGTCATTAGAACCCTTATTTTCATAAGCCTGAGTTTGCTACAGACATCCCGCGTGTGCCAAACGATTTAGGCGGATGACTTGATCCATTATCCGAGCATCTCTCACGACCCGACATTGGTGAACCCGACGTGAACAAACGGCGATGCAGCTCAGGTATAAATTTTAAATTTTGCTTGCATATGCATACATCGACAGGTTGAATTGCAGAAGCTTCTTCATCCGTGGGAGCTGTGGCTGTGTCGTTGGAACCTTGCACTTTTCTAGGTGTTGAGGGCTCTTCCTAGGGAACTGAGCGCCTCCACGAAGAGTGGCAAGTAGCTACCCTCATCTCGCCACCCCTCTCATCGACATTAGAAGGAGGAACGTTTGCACAATCATCTATTAGCAATTGATGTATTAGAATTTGATCCTATTTAAAATTGTATAAATTTTCACACAGTCACTTTTTGAGCCTCTTCTTCGATTCAGATTGCAGGTATTGACCTATCCTCTAAGACTTCTTGTTTCTCTAATCTCAATGGGTAAAAAGAAAGCAGTTCATTTAAACACACATGAAAAGAACTCTACTATGGAGGGTTCAATTAAGAATGCAAATTTGGGACTTGAAGTGCAAGTCAAAGATTTAGAGGATAAGCTAAACTCGTCAAATCAAGCAAAATTTAAAGAAGTATTTCTGTTAATTGACAAGTTAAGTGAATTTTCAAATTCAAATAGTGTGATGTGTGGAATTTTACAACAAGTTGTTAAAACTTTAAAGATTCAAATAGATGATTTGACCAAACAAGTTAATGAACACCCTAAATGCAAGTGTAATGAACATGAAATGCAAAGTTTATCTCCAAAGTTGCCTAATGAAACCCATATGAATGAGTTTAGGAAATCCACCTTTAGGGCTATGAATAGGAAAGTATATCCCTTAAGATGCTTTTGGTGTGACCAACTAGGTCATAGGTACGAGGATTGTGTTGCTTATAGTAATGCATGTCAAAATCACTTAGTCATTTCACATAACCTGAAGATTTGTGATTATCAAACACAACTACCTTTGAAATTAAACTTAGGTCGAGGAGGGATGATAGACTATTATGATCAAACAAAATTGAGTCCTAAAACCAAACTTCAAAAACAATGGAAACCGAAGAGTCATAATGAGAAAAGTAATGTATGTCAATTACATTCTATGAACAAGGTTGTGAATAAAAGTAAATGCTTGGACAATGATCAAAACCTTCTTACACCTAAATCTATGAGTAACATTGATATTCAAACTACATTTAAGGATCAAGATACATGGAATAAGATTAAGAAAGAAGAGGATGTAAGGATAAAAGATGATGAAAATGAACAATCAATTAATGGAAATGAAGACATATATGTGGATAAAACAGAACCTAAAGTCAAAGAAAATGACAATAAATGTGATCAAAATAAAACTGATAAAAGAATAGTACAAACATCTGAAGATGAAAATCTTCAAATTCAATTAGAACATGACAAGAAGATGGGAAAATGGGTACAAGAAGCCATATGGAAGATTGAAAATAATATTAAAAACTCATCTAAAGGTAAGAAAAAGGAGAAGAATTTAAGTGAATAGTTTTATTGTGATGGAATTGTTTATTGAAGATAAAACATTTCAAATTTTGATTTTTGCTTACTGCATATATGCTGTTTTCCTAAAAATTGAGAAACATATACCTAAATTGTTTAGTTTTAATGTTTGAAAAGCTAATTACAAACTTATGATTAAGTTTACATTACAATTTGTTTAATCAAAAGAATTCTAAAATATGAAAACACAAAGTTTGTTTCACATTAAACAAAAACATGTTTGTAATTATGCTTGCAAATGATTTTGATCAATATGCTTGTCATTTCCTAAACTTATGATAAATTTATGATTTTTTTTCTTTCACAAATAAGAAGAAATCTATTATGAAGAACAATTATGAAGAATATTATTATGATGAATATTTTGCACAAAATGATCTTTGTTTACAACAATTATGATGATATACTTTTAAAAGAAAGAAATATATATGATATAAATATGATCATGATAAATATGAAGAACATGAAAAAAATGTTACAATATGAGGATGATTTTATTGATATACCATATGATGAGTAAGAGGAACTTTTATAATCCAGATATGAATTTTTCATTGATATTAAAAAAAAAAAAATGATGCTCATTTATAAAGATACAAGTTAAAAACTTTGAACATTTTGATTTTTCCTAAATTTTATGAACTTTGTTTCATAGGTTGAAAAAACTATTTAAAAAAAAATTAAGAATGCATTATTTATGATAATTATAACCACTATGAATTTTTTATGATTAAATTTATGATATGATAGAATATATGAATTTATATTTACAAGATAAATGATAATGAAGATTACTTGTTTTGTAGCTTCTATTTTATAAGTGATTATAGGTTCTGAAGATGCATGATCAAAGCAATTGAAGATGTTATGCCAAAAGTTCTGATAAATTTAAAGAGAGCAGATTGAAGATGAAGCAGATTAAAGATAAAATTGATTTTAGGTCGTATTTTTCTTTGTCTTAAAATTTTGTTTTACGTATTTTATTTGCATTCATATAAAACTAATTGATAAAATCTGGAATGAAGAATATTAATTTATAAAGGACTCTATTTAACCATATTAGGAAAATAGACATAATTTATATTTCTACATTTATAGATTAAGTGAGATTTGTTAAAAATAGAAGGATTTGTAGTTCATTTAGATAACGAAAGTAGTTGTATATGTGTAGGAGCATATTGTTGCATGATTCATGTCTGTGAAAACCTAGATCTTTCTTGTCCATGCAGCTAGATCCTTAGCTCGGATTAAGGGGTTAAGCATTTCCCCTTTAAAACAAAAAAGTAGCGAAAAAAAAAAAAGAATACTGACATGGAAGTTATACCTTCTTCCACCCCAAAAAGGTATTTACATTTATTATCGATATGAAGTTTACATCATATTTATATGAAGAAACTAGTTGAGAAAAAACACATCTAGTGATTAAAATTGGGCATACAAGGCGGCTGTCTGTCCAAGTAGATTTAGTAGATTTCTTTGGCATGCTTGATTGCTCATATGTGAATGCATATATATGACGAAACCTGCATTTGAATGAATGAAAATGAATTCTGTTTTATACTAATCTTTACATAGTTTATAAATGGATAAAATGTAAACTAATGTTTGTTGACTGAAAAGGTTAATAGTTTACCTTTATACTTTAATATGTTTTCATTGCCAGATGTAATTGAAATAAACTTCATGTGCATGTTGAAAAGATTTAAAATTTGATAAGATTAAATATATTTAAAAAAGAATTGATGTTGTTCTATGATTTAATTTCAGTATAATCATTGAAAATGCTGCTTCCCTTAATCTGCAAGTTGGCCCATCGGGACGATGTGCAGGTTTGGTGGCGGTGGATGTCGGGAAGATTTGCATCTTCCAATTGATGACCCGAAAAATTAAAATATTTATTGGTGAATTCTAAACCTCTTTTATATCACTGTTGATCAGTTGTGCTAATTGGATTAACTATTTTGAAAATGTTATCAGGTATGAAGGATGAAGCAGGACATATGTTCATATTAGGGTTTACCCTAAGTACTTAATTAATGAGTATTTATATTTATACATGCTAGAAACATGGGTATATAACTCTAGTTCATATGATTTATGACAATAGGGTTCATTTGAAGGGTCTCAAAAGGTTCTAATAGGTTCATGTTAGAGTTTATTTATGTTCCAAAGGGTTAATGATAGGGTTTATTTAAATGTTAATGAGCTAATGATAGGATTCCAAAAGGATTTTAAGGGGTTTAGTGTGCAAGAATGAAGATTAGCCTTAGTTTGAAGGGTTGAAACAAATAATATTGAATGAAATTAATCTATAATTTAACATTGGTTAACCTACAAATTTAATTTATGGTTTAATTTGTTAATTTAATAGTGTGTATACTTTTAAATACTAAGGTTCTAATTAATTAAACCCTTAAACTAAGATTGAATTAAATGATTTATTTAAAATAAGAAATATAGGCTAATTTGTTGGAGATAGACATCTGCGGAAGCACACGAACAGCACAAGGAAGAAGAAGAAGCTTGGAGCACAACACACAAGACTGAGTGTATTACTAGAGAATGTACAAAGATACGTAGCCCATTAGGGCAATAGGCGTATATACAAGCCGGGGGAAAAAAACCTCCTAAAGAGGGAAAAAAGTGCCCCGGCGGTCCTAGAGTGTTCACACACATCACTACCTAAATATATCAACAAATCCCCCCTAGGAGTGATGCGGTGAACAAGGAGCTGGCACTCATGTATAAGGAAGTGCCAAGCTATGTGGAAATCACTCCACAAAAGGAAGTAAGCCCAAAGCTTTGCGGAAAGCTTCAAACTTCTCCCTAGGCAGAGCCTTCGTGAAAAGGTCTGCAATGTTCTCCTGCGTGGGCACATATGCCAAGCTGATCTCCCCAGCAGAGAACCTCTCCCTAACATAGTGATAATGCACCTCAATGTGCTTAGTGCGAGCATGGAACACAGGGTTCCTCGCAACTGCCAATGCGCTCTGACTGTCAGTGAAGATGGTGGTGGCAGAAGACTGGCCAACACCCAAATCAGCCATAAGGCGTCTGAGCCACACACACTCAACAGTCGCTGTGAAAGCTGCCCTATACTCAGCCTCACAACTGGAAGTGGCCACAGTAGGCTGCTTCTTGCTCAACCAAGATATACATGAGCTACCAAGCATGAAGCAAAAACCACTGGTGGACACACGAGTGTCATAGCAACCAGCCCAATCTGAGTCAAAAAAAGCATGCAAATCTAGCGGTAGTGATCCCCCCTTGGGATAAAACAACCCAAGTAGCCGAGTACCACTCAAGTAGCGAAAGATGCGCTTAACCGCTTTCCAATGTGTGACTCCTGGGCAATGTGTAAACCTGCTCATCTGTGAGACAGCAAACTGAATATCTGGCCGAGTAATGCATAAGTAAATCAAGCATCCAACAGCCTGCTGATAGAGAACAGCATCAAATGCATCTCCAGCATCATGAAGACTCAATCGTAAACCCATCTCCATAGGAGTGGCAATAGGCTTACAGTCTTCAAGGCCAAAACGTTGCAATAATGTGTCAATATATTTCGTTTGACACAAAGCCATTCCACCATCAACATGCATAAACTGAATGCCCAAATAGTGATGAAAATGCCCCAAATCAGACATCTCAAATGAGGCATGCAAATCAGCCTTAAAATCAGCAATATGTGTCTCAATAGGACCAGTGAGCAGCATGTCATCAACATAGACAACAATGATCAGAAGCACATCATTAGCACGCTTAACATATAAGGTGCTTTCAGTTGGACTATTCTCAAAACCATGTGCAATCAGATAGGCATGTATCTTCTCATACCAAGCACGTGGTGCTTGCTTTAAACCATATAATGCCTTCTTTAACCTGCAAACCTGGTTTTCATGCCCTTTCTGCATAAAGCCACGGGGCTGAAAAACATACACTTCTTCATGCAAGTCACCATTCAAAAATGCTGTTTTAATGTCCAACTGATGTACATTCCAACCATGATGGGCTGCAAGTGCACAAATGCTGCGAATAGTAGTCATATGGCATGTAGGTGCAAAGGTCTCATCAAAATCAATGCCTCTTTCCTGTGCATAACCCTTTGCAACAAGCCTAGCCTTATACCTGTCAACTGTACCATCAGGTTTACGCTTCAGATTGTATACCCACTTAGTGCCAATGGCCTTCTTGCCAGGAGGCAAGTCACATAAAGACCATGTACCATTCTTCATTATAGCATCATATTCAGATTGCATAGCAGCCATCCAATTTTCTGAATTTTGTGCTTCATCAAAAGAAACAGGCTCATTCTCATCACAGAGACTAGATGCAGCCATATCATAGCAATCTGATGCAAAGGAGGCACTATGAGAGCCTGAACGAGTACGATATGACAAAGGTGCATCTAATTTGCTGTCACGCAAAGTCTGCACCAGCCATTTTGGCATAGTTTTTGCCTGCTCAATATCAGCTCTCTCATCAACAAGTGCATCATGTAAATCTGCATCAGAAATGGAATGATCTGCATCATCATATGAAACCTGCAGAGGTTGAGAAGTTGCCTCATTAGGACCAGCACTAGCTTGTCCACCTGTAAAAAGAGGCATCAAAGTATCATACATGTCTTTGGAGCTAACAGATGTCTCCTTAGTACATGAAAGCAATGGCTGAATAGCATCTTCCACAAAGACAACATCACGGCTAACCAGAATGCGTTTAGTCTGTGGATGATACAGACGATAGCCTTTACTTTCAGAACTGTACCCAACAAAAATACATTTTACTGCCTTACAATCCAATTTTCTGCGATGTTGTTCAGGCACTAATGCATATGTCAAACAACCAAAAACACGCAGATGAGCAACAGATGGCTTGCGGTCATGCCAAGCCTCATATGGAGTGATAGACTGCAACGCTTTAGTGGGACACCTGTTCAGTACATATGTTGCACACATGACAGCCTCAAGCCAGAAACTATGTGGTAAAGCCTGACTTTTGACCATGCACCTCGCCATCTCCATGAGTGACCTGTTCTTTCGTTCAGCAACTCCATTCTGTTGAGGTGTATACGGCACTGTACACTGGTGTTTTATCCCACTGTCCATAGAATCACCTTCATTCATGTGCTCACTCTCCAACTGTTTTCGGAGGTAAGCAACACGAGCCTCATTCCTAGCCTGGTACAAAGTGGTAAGTGTATCCCAAGCATCCTTTGTTGTTCTGCAAGAGTGAATGTGAGGAATAATGGCACGTTTGACAGACAAGGCTATCAATGCATGTGCCTGGGCATCTCTGCCATCCCAACGAATCTGCTCTGCAGTAGGTGCAACAGAAACAGCAACACAAACAGGAATCTGCAGAATATCATCTTCGACACCATCTTCATCAGCTCCAACACCTGTATTTGCAGTACCTGTCGTTACAGGTGTAACAGGACGTCTTTCAACACCCTGCACAATGTTCCACAATCCTTTTGCAACCAGTACATGTCGCATCATATAAGCCCATAATGGGTAGTTGGTACCATCCAACTTATCCTCAACAGCCAACATACGGAATACATCACTGCTTTCAGCCATGGCCGGTGACTAAAATACCTTGATGCAAAAAAATGACTGTATCTCAAAAAGTTGAACAGAACTGCCCAGACGAGTTCTGCTAGACCTGTAGCAGACTTCGAGATGCTTAAACTGGCGAACAGAAACTGGTATATACCTTTGGCACAAAAGGACGAAATAGCCTGCAAAAGCACTGCGATAGTGCGTTCGGAGGCCGAAACGAGCTCAGATCGCGATTTCGTGCGAATCTGAGACTACAAACGGAGGAGTGTCGACGGCGCCCTAGAAGAAGCGATGACCTGCTCTAATACCAATTGTTGGAGATAGACGTCTGCGGAAGCACGCGAACAACACAAGGAAGAAGAAGAAGCTTGGAGCACAACACACAAGACTGAGTGTATTACTAGAGAATGTACAAAGATACGTAGCCCATTAGGGCAATAGGCGTATATACAAGCCGGGGGAAAAAAACCTCCTAAAGAGGGAAAAAAGTGCCCCGGCGGTCCTAGAGTGTTCACACACATCACTACCTAAATATATCAACATAATTAAATTAAAAATGGTAAATTAAATGGATAAATAACTAGTGGTCTATATGAGTACTAGGAAAAAGAATGGTTTATAGAAGATGTGTAACTAAAGTGATTGAAAGAGTGGTTGGAATAAATGATGCAATTAAAGGAAGTTAAAGAGAAACTTTAAATGAATGGTGTATATGAAAAAGGTTAAAAGAATGGAGTAAGTGAGTTGTGTAAATAAAGTCAATTTAAAGTGTGGTGAAAGTAAGGAGATTAAAGTGTGGTTGTAGATTAAAAGTTAAAACCAAAAGAGTGGATTAGGAAGGACTTGTGTATGTATTTAAATGTGTGTTGAGCTCAAGTTTCTCCTAATGTTGTTTGCAGGTACTATCTCCTGCTCTTTACTTTCTTTTGTTTTTCCTTCTTTCTCATTAGACCCTCCTCGTGCTCGGGATATTGAGCCGTCCTGTCCTGCTGTGTACGATGATCTTGATATGCCCATGCTGCTGCATGAATGATTGTCCGGCCGAAAGCATGACCATGCCTATTCCGTGGCTTGGTCTGAGTCCCTGCAGTAGTGTGTGTGTGTATGTGCGTGTATGTGTTATGTGTGAATGTGTTATGTGTATGTGCGTGTTTGTGTTATGTGTGAATGTGTTATGTGTATGTGCGTGTATGTGTTATGTGATGTGATGTAAGTGTGTGTATGTGATGTATGTGTGTGTGTGAAGTGTATGTGTGTGTGATGTATGTATGTGTGTGTGAGAGAGAGAGAGAAATTCTCTCCCTCCCCTCCTCTGTTTGAGCGCAGCAGCGCGCAGACAGACAAGGAGAGAGAGAGAGAGATCGGCAGAGATAGAGAGAGAGAAAGTAGAGAGAGAGAGAGTGAAAGTCTCTCCCTCCCTCCCTGGTGCTGCGCACAGCAGCACGCAGAGAGAGAGAGAGAGAGAGAGAGAGAGAGAGAGAGAGAGAGAGAGAGAGAAAGAGAGAGAGTAGAGAGAGAGAGTGAAAGTCTCTCCCTCCCTCACTGGCGCTGCGCGCAGCAGCACGCAAAGAGAGAGAGAGAGAGAGAGAGAGAGAGAGAGAGAGAGAGAGAGAAGGAGAGAGAGAGAGAAGAGAGAAGGAAAGAGAGAGAGAGAGAGAGGTTCCCTCCCTCCCCCTGCAGAACTGCGCACGGCAGCACGCAGAGAGAGAGAGAGAGAGAGAGAGAGAGAGAGAGAGAGAGAGAGAGAGAGAGAGAGAGAGAGAGAGAGAGAGAGAGAGAGAGAGAGAGAGAGAGAGAGAGAGAGAGAGAGAGAGAGAGAGAGAGAGAGAGAGAGAGAGAGAGAGAGAGAGAGAGAGAGAGAGAGAGAGAGAGAGAGAGAGAGAGAGAGAGAGAGAGAGAGAGAGAGAGAGAGAGAGAGAGAGAGAGAGAGAGAGAGAGAGAGGAGAGAGAAGGAAGAGAGAGAGAGAGAGAGAGAGAGAGAGAGAGAGAGAGAGAGAGAGAGAGAGAGAGAGAGAGAGAGAGAGAGAGAGAGAGAGGTTCCCTCCCTCCCCCGTGCAGAACTGCGCACGGCAGTACGCAGAGAGAGAGAGAGAGAGAGAGAGAGAGAGAGAGAGAGAGAGAGAGAGAGAGAGAGAGAGAGAGAGAGAGAGAGAGAGAGAGAGAGAGAGAGAGAGAGAGAGAGAGAGAGAGAGAGAGAGAGAGAGAGAGAGAGAGAGAGAGAGAGAGAGAGAGAGAGAGAGAAAGAGAGAGAAAAGAGAGAGAGAGAGAGAAAGAGAGAAAGAGAAAGAGAGAGTTAAATTGTTAAGTTAATTTAATTATCTTATTGCATAAATCATTTTTTTTAGGTATTTAATGTGTTAATTATTATGGAGTAATACTTAGAGAATATGAAAACATTAATTGGCTTAGCTAGTTACTTATGAATGCATGAGTTAGAAGTATATATGAGATATACCTACATTTATTATAATTATTTAGTGAGTTTGTATTCATAATAGAGCTCATGGATGTGTTTGTATGCATACATCTAAGTGCTAATATGCATATGATTTTGTATTAAAAGTATGTTTTCATAAGTGCAAGTGATGTATGTGCATGGTTATATGTATTTAGAAGTGCATGTTAGCATGTGTATGATTTAATGTATGTAAAGTATGGATTAGATGTTTCTTATTGATTTTGTAATATTACTAATACCTAATGTTTTTTGCAGAAACATTGATGAGTTCAAGCTATTGAAGTGAAGTAAAGAGAAGCAGCAAGATTGAAGATTCATTTAAATCTTATTTTCCAATTAGTCAGCTATCCAATTGATTAGACATTTATCCCTTTATTTAGACCTTCCATTTGTATTAGAATTATTGATTTGAACCATTAGCTTATCAATTAATTTATTCAAGCAGTTTTGCAACAATATTGTTTCCCATTACTTTCTTTGATGTCTTCTAAATTAGTTCACGAGTCTGAGCACAGTACTATTGAAAATATAGAAAATGTTCCGCCAACTCTAGACAGACCAGAAACCTCTAGCTTACCTGATAGTTTAGTAGAAGAAACCATGATGGAACGCGTAACAGAAGAGTCACTAGTTTTAATCTCATATCAGGAAGCTGTTGCTAGGTACGAGGCTGCCCGTCCTTACGGTCCATAGCTATTTAAACTATTTAAAGACCTTAGTTTCAGTCATAGAAATAGGTAATTTAAATTGTTTTGTCATTAGAACCCTTATTTTCATAAGCCTGAGTTTGCTACAGACACCCCGCGTGTGCCGAATGATTTAGGCTGATGACTTGATCCACCATCTGAGCATCTCTCACAACCCGACACCGTGTTTCAAGATCCCATAAGCGATATCCAAATTGTCCTTCTTGACCATATCCAAGAAAAATGCATTTCTGTGACTTATGGTCCAACTTTTGTCTAAGATTCTCGGGTATATGAACATATGCTTCACACCCAAAAACTCGCAGATGATCATAATATGGTGGCTTCCCTGTCCATAAATCTTGTGCCACTTTCAGACCTTTGGTAGTACTAGGTGAAAGGTTAATCACATGAACTGCAATCAATACTACTTCTACCCAAAAACCTTGTGAGAGGTTTGCATGATGCAACATGGAGACTACTCTATCTTGAATAGTTCTATTCATCCTCTCAGCTACACCATTCTGTACTAGGGTATAAGGAGTTGTAAACTCTCTATGAATCCCTCTAGACTGAGAGAAAAGGCTGAATTCATGTGAGGTATACTCAGTCCCATTATCTGAACGTAAAGCCTTAAGCTTAGTTCCTTTTTCACTTTTAATTGAAGCAAGCCATTTTTTGAAAGTAGGGAATACCTCATACTTCGATTTGATAGGATATACCCAGAATTTTCTAGGAACATCATCTATGAAAGTGACAAAGTAAAGAGAATCGCCTAAGGACCTAGTGGGCATAGGACCACACACATTTGTATGAACGAGATCTAAAGGCTGAATTGAAGAGTCAATGTGTATTCTATGCACATTTCTGGTTTGCTTTCCATATTGACAATGATCACGAAGTGAAAAATCAGAGAAAGATAACACAGGTAGGTAGCCAAAACGAGAAACATTTTCCATTCCACTATGAGATATATGGCCCAAACGACCATGCCAAATACAAGCCATAGGTTGTTCAGTAACACCTAACAACTATTCTTTCTGTGATACAAATAAAGAATAAAGTGAGCCAACTTTGCTTCCTTTTTCAATAACCATATTGCCCTTTGATATACGAAAGGATTGAGCATAGATCACCACCTTGTAACCAAGGTCATTAAGTTGACTAATTGACATCAAATTGTGCGATAACTGAGGTACACGACATACATTATGCATAGTAAATTTTGAACCATCAATGAACTGCAAAATCACATCTCCAATCCCCACAACATCACACTGGTAAGAGTCACCAAGTCTCACAGTACCAAGAGACTTTGCTGCAGAATTAGAGAACCATTGTCTGTGTGGTGTCACATGGAAAGAAGCACCAGAATCTAGCAGCCACGTGTGGGAAAGAGAATCAGCGATAAGCACCTCAGTTGGCATAGTACTATCAAGTGTCAACACATCAGCATCATCAGAAATAGCATTAATTTCTTCAATCTTCACACTCGAAGTAGATGGTGCACGTAACTGTTTAACATGCCCATCAACATTCTATCCTTTACCTTTAGCATTATTTAATGCATAAAACTGTTTCTTCATATGTCCTTTCTTATGAAAATAATGGCATTCGATATCCCTCTTCCTTGATTTACTTCTACTCTTATTCCATTGACCATTCTTTTCCTTGTTCTTGCTCTTGCCACGTTACTGATTCTTTTCTTGGTAAGAATCACGAAGATTATATGCATCTCCACTTTGAGTGCCAACCATAGATTTTCTACGAATCTCCTCACTCAAGAGTGCTCCACATATGTCATCATAGACGAGTTTACCACCATGTGCACTATTGCTAATAGCTGTGCAAAAGATATCCCATGATTATGACAGGGTGCATAACAACAATACTTCTTTTATTTCATTATCCATATCCATTTTTTGGGCCTGTAACTGGGAGAATATAGCATCAAACTCATTCAAATGAGTAGCAATACTATTTGTGTCCTTTATACAAAGGTCATATAATTTTCTCATCGAATACTCTTTATTTGATATCGTCTCTTTTTCATGTGTATTGCATAACTTCTTCCAAAGCTCCTCTGCACTTTCACAGTCTAATACTGTAAAGTAAACATTATCTGCTAGGTGCAAGCAAATGGTAGACCTGGCCATTTCATCTAACTCATTTGAAATCCCATTTACTGGCTTCCATTGCCTTCTTTGAATCAGCACATCTTTAATCCGATTGTTCCATAGAGCAAAGTTTGTGCCATCAAATTTTTGGATCTCAAAATGGTCTTTGCCCTGCAAGTTATAGCTCCTCCTTAGAACACTGACACTAGACCCTGATCCACTAGATGTGCTTGAGACCTCTGATGCCATGATGATAGAGAACTTAATAGAATGATAATGGAGCTAGAAGAGTCCAAACACCAACAAATAAGTGTATCAAGGAGTAAATCGACCACTGTATAGTTGACTAAACTAGAAATCTAGAAAAAAATTCCAAGAGTATCCTCTCCAAAATGAGCATATGAACAGTGTCAAAATATCATAAAACTGCAAGTACGGACATGTTTACCTGCATAGTGAATCACTTCTTCCACCTGCATCACCGAAGAGACCCCGGCATTTGGGTGTCTCCCAATTAAAAAAACTTCACCACGACCCTCTTTTTCAAATGTAAAAGGCTTTATGCAAAAATGTAACCGCTATGTCAATGACCACATGGACGTACATAAGTTGTATCCACAGAAGCATACATGGTGTGTATGTGCTCAATATATGCAGTAAAATGACACTAAAAGGCTGAATGCATAGCCCAAAAAATATCCAACAACACCTGCAAGTGTCAATTAACTCTAATGTTTTAGGCCCAAAAACCTGCATAAATTTACAGTAGCTGCTCCCACCAAAACTGGAAACCTTTCAAGAAACTTGTAGTTTTACGAGTGTGGCTGAAAACACATCCCCAAAGGTTGATATTTGTTGTCAACGAAGTACAAAGAAACTCTTCTTGATGTTCTTGGACCTGTATGAAGAGAACTATGTGTGAAAGTACTCCAAAATTGCTCCAAAAGACACCCCAAAAATGCTTCAAAAATAGGCCTTGAAAGCAAAGAATGAAGCTTTGAGGGACCAAAACATGTTCAAGGTAATGTTAACCTTAGTCTTTCCCCTTCTTCAGACACAATAAGAGTGTAGCTTAGTGGCAAGAGATTGCCACAGTTAAGCAAGCTCAGGGGGGAACAGTACTGGGATGGGTGATCTCCGGGGAAGTACCAGGAACCTCTATCTTCCTTGATCATTGAGGTTCTCCCTCGCGCGAAGCCAATGGTGCAACGGTGACTTCGTAGACTCGGATGACAAGGTATGCCAAGGTCTATGCCTTGGTTGTAAGCCTTCGAGAATTTTCTCGCACAAAAGGAACAAAGCTTTTGCCTCGAAATGCTCTGATACCAATGAAGTATTTTGATGGCGATGCACCACAATGCACTCTCCTTCTCGAGAGGTTCACAAAAATATCCGTGGAGTAGAAAACAGAGCTCCTAGGGCCGCACAGAGGCTGCAGAATACGCAGGAAAAACATAGTACACAGGAACCACAAAGACAGACTTCTTAGGTATTACAAATGCGATCAAACTTATAGTCTATGACTGACCAGCCCATTATATGTTTTATTAAAGAACATATACAAAGAAGTGTCCAATGCCCATTTGACCTTTCACATGGACACTAATGGTAACAAAGCGTATATACAAGCTGGGGGAAAAAAACCTCCTAGAGAGGGCAGACAGTGCCCTGGTGGTCCTAGAGTGTTCACACACATTACTACCTAAATATATCAACATTATGTGTGGCCCTCCCCCATTTAAATTTTGTTTTCCATAAAGTCACTACAAGAAAAAATAGGGAGTTTTTGGTGTTTACATCAAAAGGTTCTTGGGACATCAAACTGAGCACCAAGATAGACAAGTAGTTGAAGCAAAATATGTAAGAGGAATCAACACACAACCAAAGGGCATTCTTTTTGGAGATACACTAAGAAGCAAAAGCATACTCTACACTAAGAGAGCAAGACACACTTGAAGAGTGTGTGCATAGAGAATCAAGGTGTGGAACCAAGAGATAAAAAGGTGCAAAGAAGGTGACAAGGTATGCAAAGAGAGTGGGTAGAGATCAACGAAGAGAGCAACCAAGGTTTGAAAAAGTATCATCTAGGAGGTAATACATAGCAACATAACAGTGACCCATCCTTCTGCCTTATTGAAAGCTTGATTGCAAAGACTCCACAAGGGCAATCTACTAGACAATTTGAAGGAATGCCACAGAGGAGATTTAGTGTGGATGTAGTTGTGAGATTTTGTATACTTATGTCTAATCTTCTTTGGCTTAATTGCTACGTAGAGAGAACATTTTTGTCTCGTTGTACACAAAGTAATGTATTCTTCATTTTCAATCAAGACATCGAGGTTTTTGGTGCAAACAATCAAGCAGCTTTCAATTAAACAATCCCCCAATGATTTTATATTTCTGTTCATTGTATTTATCAATGGCTTACAACATGTAAGTCAATACTTCTTTAATACATCCAAGATGTATTTCCTTTGCATGATCCAAAAACCATCTTCTTTGTATATGGCTTCAATACCTAGGAAGTACCTTAGATCTCAAAGGTGTGAGATCATGAACTCCTTCTTGAGTCTTTCCTTCACTTCTTTCATTTCTTATTCATGATCACCTATAATAATTGTTGGAGTTAGACGTCTGCGGAAGCACGCGAACAGCACAAGGAAGAAGAAGAAGCTTGGAGCACAACACACAAGACTGAATGTATTACTAGAGAATGTACAAAGATAAATAGCCCATTAGGGCAATAGGTGTATATACAAGCTGGGAAAAAAAACCTCCTAACGAGGGAAAAAAGTGCCCCGGCGGTCCTAGAGTGTTCACACACATCACTACCTAAATATATACACAAATCCCCCCTGGGAGTGATGCGGTGAACAAGGAGCTGGCACTCATGTATAAGGAAGTGCCGAGCTATGTGGAAATCACTCCACAAAAGGAAGTAAGCCCAAAGCTTTGCGGAAAGCTTCAAACTTCTCCCTAGGCAGAGCCTTCGTGAAAAGGTCTGCAATGTTCTCCTGCGTGGGCACATATGCCAAGCTGATCTCCCCAGCAGAGAACCTCTCCCTGACATAGTGATAATGCACCTCAATGTGCTTAGTGCGAGCATGGAACACAGGGTTCCTCGCAACTGCCAATGCGCTCTGACTGTCAGTGAAGATGGTGGTGGCAGAAGACTGGCCAACACCCAAATCAGCCATAAGGCGTCTGAGCCACACACACTCAACAGTCGCTATGAAAGCTGCCCTATACTCAGCCTCACAACTGGAAGTGGCCACAGTAGGCTGCTTCTTGCTCAACCAAGATATACATGAGCTACCAAGCATGAAGCAAAAACCACTGGTGGACACACGAGTGTCATAGCAACCAGCCCAATCTGAGTCAGAAAAAGCATGCAAATCTGGCGGTAGTGATCCCCCCTTGGGATAAAACAACCCAAGTAGCCGAGTACCACTCAAGTAGCAAAAGATGCGCTTAACCGCTTTCCAATGCGTGACTCCTGGGCAATGCATAAACCTGCTCATCTGTGAGACAGCAAACTGAATATCTGGCCGAGTAATGCATAAGTAAATCAAGCATCCAACAGCCTGCTGATAGAGAACAGCATCAAATGCATCTCCAGCATCATGAAGACTCAATCGTAAACCTGTCTCCATAGGAGTGGCAATAGGCTTACAGTCTTCAAGGCCAAAACGCTGCAATAATGTGTCAATATATTTCGTTTGACACAAAGCCATTCCACCATCAACGTGCATAAACTGAATGCCCAAATAGTGATGCAAATGCCCCAAATCAGACATCTCAAATGAGGCATGCAAATCAGCCTTAAAATCAGCAATATGTGTCTCAATAGGACCAGTGAGCAGCATGTCATCAACATAGACAACAATGATCAGAAGCACATCATTAGCACGTTTAACATATAAGGTGCTTTCAGTTGGACTGTTCTCAAAACCATGTGCAATCAAATAGGCATGTATCTTCTCATACCAAGCACGTGGTGCTTGCTTTAAACCATATAACGCCTTCTTTAACCTGCACACCTGGTTTTCATGCCCTTTCTGCACAAAGCCACGGGGCTGAAAAACATACACTTCTTCATGCAAGTCACCATTCAGAAATGCTGTTTTAATGTCCAACTGATGTACATTCCAACCATGATGGGCTGCAAGTGCACAAATGCTCCGAACAGTAGTCATACGGCATGTAGGTGCAAAGGTCTCATCAAAATCAATGCCTCTTTCCTGCGCATAACCTTTTGCAACAAGCCTAGCCTTATACATGTCAACTGTACCATCAGGTTTACGCTTCAGCTTGTATACCCACTTAGTGCCAATGGCCTTCTTGCCAAGAGGCAAGTCACATAAAGACCATGTACCATTCTTCATTATAGCATCATATTCAGATTGCATAGCAGCCATCCAATTTTCTGAATTTTGTGCTTCATCAAAAGAAACAGGCTCATTCTCATCACAGAGACTAGATGCAGCCATAGCATAGCAATCTGATGCAAAGGAGGTACTATGAGAGCCTGAACGAGTACGATATGACAAAGGTGCATCTAATTTGCTGTCACGCAAAGTCTGCACCAGCCATTTTGGCATAGTTTTTGCCTGTTCAATATCAGCTCTCTCATCAACAAGCGCATCATGTAAATCTGCATCAGAAATGGAATGATCTGCATCATCATATGAAACCTGCAAAGGCTGAGAAGTTGCCTCATTAGGACCAGCGCTAGCCTGTCCACCTGTAAAAAGAGGCATCAAAGTATCATACATGTCTTTGGAGCTAACAGATGTCTCCTTAGTACATGAAAGCAATGGCTGAATAGCATCTTCCACAAAGACAACATCACGGCTAACCAGAATGCGTTTAGTCTGTGGATGATACAGACGATAGCCTTTACTTTCAGAACTGTACCCAACAAAAATACATTTTACTGCCTTATCATCCAATTTTCTGCGATGTTGTTCAGGCACTAATGCATATGCCAAACAACCAAAAACACGCAGATGAGCAACAGATGGCTTGCGGTCATGCCAAGCCTCATATGGAGTGATAGACTGCAACGCTTTGGTGGGACACCTGTTCAGTACATATGCTGCACACATGACAGCCTCAAGCCAGAAACTATGTGGTAAAGCCTGACTTTTGACCATGCACCTCGCCATCTCCATGAGTGACCTGTTCTTTCGTTCAGCAACTCCATTTTGTTGAGGTGTATACGACACTGTACACTGGTGTTTTATCCCACGTTCAGCCAGAAATGCATTAAAATCTGAAGACATATATTCCCCCCCTCGATCAGAACGGAGGGTGCCCATTTTACATGCTGACAGATTTTCAGCCAAAACCAAAAACTGTTTGAAGCACATGAACACTTCGGACTTTGCTTTGAGTGGATATACCCATGCATTCCTGGAAAAATCATCAATGAAAGTCACGAAGTAAAGGTAATTTCCAAAAGAGGGTGTCTGCATAGGACCACAGACATCACTATGTACAAGCTGCAATTTCTGCGTAGCCCGAACTGAACCATCTTTTGGAAAGGAAGAACGCTGCATTTTGCCCAAAATACAGCCTTCACAAACATGTTTTCCAGGTGCCTCAAGTTTGGGCAAAGAGGACACCATTTCAGATTTCTGCAGGCGTAACAAACTAGCAAAATTCAGATGACCAAAGCGTGCATGCCAAAGCTTTGCATCTGACATAGCCTGAGAATCATGAACTGCACATGCCGAATCATTCACAGATCTTTCATAGTCTATGAGCTTATACAGGCCACGACATAAAATGCCAGAAGCAATAATCACATCGCCATTTGAGAGATCATGGACTGTACACCTGTCATCAAAAAATTTCACAACCAAGCCAATCTTGGCTAATGCAGAAACTGATAACAGATTCTTTTTGATCCCTGGCACAAATAAAGCATCTGATAAAGTGAAAGAACTACCATCAGCAGTAGTCAGAATGATCTTACCAACTCCCATAACAGGATAAGAGGAGTTATTGGCGCATGTGACAGTATTCCCTGTAGGAGCAGGCTCAAGTGAAGAGAAGAAACTGCGCTGCGAGGTAATATGTTTGGTCGCCCCACTGTCAAAGTACCAAACATCTGAGTCTACTGCAGACATGCACTGATCATGAGAAGATGGGTCAAAACTGCAGACAGTAGTAAACGCCCATTCTTCTTCCTGCACAAGATTTGCAGACTCTGTTTTTGGTGTAGAGGCCTCTGCAACAACCATTCCAGCCTCTTTCTTCTTTGCCTCTTTAGCAGCCAGTTTTGGACAGTTCTTTATGATATGATCATTGCCTTTACAGTACTTACAAAACAATTTCTGCTTTTCTGATTTTTTCTCATCTTTGTCTTGGTTCTTTGAATGTGCAGCATTTGCAGATTTCTGCTTACTAGTAGAAGAGCTCCATTTTCCTTTGCCTTTCTGACTAGCCAGGAAAGCTTGATCTGCAACACGCATAATGGACCTGTTCTGCCTGGACTGATCTTCCTGCAATAGAACAGAGACTAATTCCTCAAATGACAAGGCATTCGGATTGCCTTTCATCATCAACCGAAGAGTAGAGGCAAAACTCTGATATGAATCAGGAAGACCATTCAGAACGGTCTGCACAAGTGAGCTATCTGGTATAACCTCATCAGCAGAAATCAATTGTTCCTTCAGGTCTTTGATCTTTGTAAGAAAACTGTCCATAGAATCACCTTCATTCATGTGCTCACTCTCCAACTGTTTTCGGAGGTAAGCAACACGAGCCTCATTCCTAGCCTGGTACAAAGTGGTAAGTGTATCCCAAGCATCCTTTGTTGTTCTGCAAGAGCGAATGTGAGGAATAATGGCACGTTTGATAGACAAAGCTATCAATGCATGTGCCTGGGCATCTCTGCCATCCCAACAAATCTGCTCTGCAGTAGGTGCAACAGAAACAGCAGCACGAACAGGAATCTGCGGAATATCATCTTCGACACCGTCTTCATCAGCTCCAACACCTGTATTTGCAGTACCTGTCGTTACAGGTGTAACAGGACGTCTTTCAACACCCTGCACAATGTTCCACAATCCTTTTGCAACCAGTACATGTCGCATCATATAAGCCCATAATGGGTAGTTGGTACCATCCAACTTATCCTCAACAGCCAACATACGGAATACATCACTGCTTTCAGCCATGGCCGGTGACTAAAATACCTTGATGCAGAAAATTGACTGTATCTCAAAAAGTTGAACAAAACTGCCCAGACGAGTTCTGCTAGACCTGTAGCAGACTTCGAGACGCTTAAACTGGCGAACAGAAACTGGTATATACCTTTGGCACAAAAGGACGAAATAGCCTGCACAAGCACTACGATAGTGCGTTCGGAGGCCGAAACGAGCTCAGATCGCGATTTCGGCACCACTCAGCAAAGCTGTTTTGATCTCGGAAACACCCTGAGTATGCTCACCAAATTTTGTGCGAATCTGAGACTGCAAACGGAGGAGTGTCGACGGCGCCCTAGAAGAAGCAACGACCTGCTCTGATACCAATTGTTGGAGTTAGACGTCTGCGGAAGCACGCGAACAGCACAAGGAAGAAGAAGAAGCTTGGAGCACAACACACAAGACTGAATGTATTACTAGAGAATGTACAAAGATAAATAGCCCATTAGGGCAATAGGTGTATATACAAGCTGGGGAAAAAAAAACCTCCTAACGAGGGAAAAAAGTGCCCCGGCGGTCCTAGAGTGTTCACACACATCACTACCTAAATATATCAACAATAATCAAGTCATCAAGATACACACAAAAGTAATGAGATGCTTCAACTTCTATTTTGTAGAATAATGAGGGGTCAACCTTGCTTTTTTGTATCCACAACTCATCAAATACTGTATAAACCTTTGATCTCATTCCCTTAGGGCTTAATTGAGACCATAGAATGCATTCTTCAACCTACAAACATAATCACCATGATGTTAACTTCAAACATAGTTGGTCCATGTAAACCTCCTCCTCTACCTCCCCATTTAAAAAAGCATTTTTCATGTCACGTTGGTACATCTTTGAATGCTTGCTAGCTACAACTCTAATGATAATTATGATTGTAGTTATCTTTGCTAGAGGAGTAAGGTTCTCATCCTAGTCTACTCCATATTTCTTAGCAAACATTTTATTTAGAAACCTTGCTTTATGCCTAGCAATGCTATCATTTGAGTGCTTCTTTACCTTTTACACCCACTTATTTCAGATCACCATCATGCCTTTCTTCCTTGGAACCAATTTTGAATTTTTGTTGTCCTCCAAAACTTGAATTACCTCTTATATAATCTCTTGCTATTCCCTAAATGTATTTCTTCTTCAAAGCATGTAGGTTCTTTAATGAAATTGCTAAATCATGCAAAGTGATGTACATGCCTAGAGAGTAAGAAATTCCTAGCTCAGGTAATAGCAATGGAGAAAATTGATAGAGTTCATATGAGGTACCTACTCATGATGGCCAGATGCATAGAGTGATCCTAAAGAGAACTCTGGATGAGGACTAGGCAAGGGCTATAAATAGGTCGGGAGGTGATTCATATGTACATCATTCTCTACTTGTCACATTTTGTTATATGTCACTATATACTGGAATGTTATATGGATTTTAATGTCTTGAGGGTTTTAATGTGATTCGTCTTTTGATTTAGCACGTGAAGTCACATGAGAGTGTGAACACATGTGGACTTATTTAGTATTTTTGAAGATATTTAGAATAACATTTAGAAGATAGTATTTTAGTTATTTTTTGTAAAAATAATGGACTACTTTAGAAAGTGATATTGTTGTGAAAATAGTAGATCCCTTGAAAATTGTGTAAGTAAAGTAGATTTTCATAAGCACACACTTTGAAAAGCGCAGCCCTCATGTATCTTCTATTCATGAAAAAATGAAAAATACCTATAAATACAAATGCTCTGATAGAATCCTCCATCAGAGTATGTGGTGGGCAATTGTACCCAATCTTGCATCAAGTTTCTTGTCTCCTTTTATTCTATTTATGCTTTAGTGAGATCTCATTTCTATACCATCCTCTATGTATTTGCATCTACAAGATCCGGTCAATAGTGGTATCAAAGCCAAGGGTGTGTCTGTAGAGGTGGTTTCTCGATGTCTGGTTGTGATTCACGATGTTTGTTTGTGATTCAGCACCCATCTCGATTGTTTGGTCTAGTGTTTCATTTATCAAGTTCGTTTGTTCTTGGTTTACCAGTGTGTTTTATTTTTGGATTTTTTTCAAATTGGTTACTGTGCACTGTGCTCACTGTGACACTGTACTCTTTGTATTCACTATGCTCACTATACTCATTGTACTCACAATGCTCACTTCAACTTACTCCAAGGCCTCGAGTAAGGTATAAACCTATGGCATAACTTTAGCATCTTTGGCTTCTGTACTACTCATGGTTCTCTTTGTTCACTTTGGTTCCTTTGGAAGCCATTGGCTACGTGTGAACCAATTCTAACTTATGATTGGCAATAAGAGCTTTCTTATTTACCTAGCTAGCCTAGTTATTACTTAGTTCCTTATTTAGCATGTAGCAGACTTGAACCCACAACCTCACACTTACAAGAGATATGCTTTATCCACTAGCCGATTTTCACTTATTGATATCCCATTCCTTTTTATTAATATTTAACATAACTTTTAATGTCTCTTCACCTTATCTATTTATTTATTTATTCAACACTCTCTTAACTTTATTTATTTATTTATTTATATATCAAATACTCTCATTTATTTTGTTTATTTTATAGCTATTATATTTATTTTAGATACACTATTGTTAAAATCCTTTTCAAATGCCTAGTCCTAGGTTTTGGTTCTATATAAGGCCATGGAACCTACCAATAATACCAAGGATTTTGTACATCACCCCTACCTAAGTGACTGATTGAGCAACAATTGGAGCTTTTGCGGAAAGAACTTCAACATGCTTAGAATGAGATAAAAGATCATGATGTTGCACTCCAACAAATATAGAGTGATGAAAACAACCTAGTTAGGGTGGTGAAAGCCATTATCAGCACTAAAGAACAAGGCATCAATTCAAGATTGGTGCAAAAAAATTTCAATTTTCGCGATTCGATGGGCGAAAGGATGGCCAATTCGTTCTTTCATGGTTTTCTCAATTTCATGACTTTTATTCCAATGAATAATTTTGGAATCAAGAAAGTGAAATTTATTACCAATTATTTGGTGGGTAAGGGCTAGTTATGGTGGAATATTTTGTCGTATAGCATCGATCGCTCTAGCATATGGACAACATTTCAAGAAAAGATCAAGGAGTCTTTCCTTCCTCCCTAGTTCCACTTACATGTTCGTCGACCATAGATAAATTTTGGATGGCAAGATGGAGATACTATGTCAACCTACACTGAATGCTTTTGGCAACAACTACTAGTTATTCTTTTGTTTGAAATGATTCCTAAAGATACCTTTCAATGAAAGTATGAAGATGGTTTGGACATGGGAATCCAAGCCACTCAACACACTACGTCCCATGAATCTCTATGAAGCTATTTTGTTTGCACATGATGCTGAAAAGGAGTTTTGGTCCATCACCAAGTCCATTCACTTACAACAAACACGTCAATGACAACAACCAATCAAGCCTAATTTTCCTTTCAAGTGTCCTTTCACTACTTTCTTTTCCCCTACTTTTGAGAACCCTCATCAATACTATTTTAGACTCGTTCACAAGCCAACCCCCTTACACCCTAGTAAACCTCCAACCCTTCAAACTACGATGATGGATGCTCAACAAAAAGAGGCCCCATATTACTTGCTAGGATTGTGGTGGGTTTGGTCATAATTAAGCTAAATATAGGTTGCAGATTAATGACATGAAGCCTATTAGAGCTCAAATACACAACATGGAGGCGGTTCATGAGGACTCTCAATGTGATTGGACCAAAGAAGCATTGGAAAAGGATCTAAGTACCTTGGGTAATGAAATTTTTATTCATTCGTTACTTTGCATGCAAAGTACTATTAATGGTAAAGTTGTTAATATTTTACATGATGATGGTAATTTGCATGATTTTATTTCTTATATACTAATGCAAGATCTTCAATTACATCCACTTCCTTCTATGCATAAAGTTAAGACTATACTTCAAGGAAATAGATATAATGTTACAAGTGAAGTGCATAACATACAGATTTGTATAGATTCATACATAGATCAACATACATTCTTAATTTCTCCTTTTCATTCCTATGATTTTATAATTCATATGCATTTTTTCATCATTATAATCCATGCATTGATTATTATATACACACAATGAGGTTTAAGTTTAACAATCAAGACATTTCTTTGTCTGCATGTATGACTTTCAACCATTTCCATTAATTAGTCACACTCAAGTGAAATGTGCATTTAGGAAAGGCTACAACTCATGTATTGTTTTTGTCAATAACATAGTTGATTACACACATACACTTCAAGGGGATCTCTTGACCATGATTGCTTTATGGTTGATTTTCCTTCTAAACTACCATCTTCAAGGGGATCTCTTGACCATACAATATAGTTATTTCCTGCTAGTTCTCCTCCCAATAAAGAACCTTATAGGCATGGACCTTTACATCAAAAAAGAAATAGCTAACCAAGTTAAGGATCTACTCCACAAAAGACTTATGAGGCCTAGTCCTTCTCCCTTTCGAGCACATGTTCTTTCGGTAGTGAAAAAGAACAAGACTTATAGGATGTGCATTCACTATAGAGAACTCAACAAGATTAAAATTAAAAACAAATATCCTATTCCTAGGATAGATGATTTATTAAATAAACTTTCACTACAACAGATCGGCCATATACCAAGGTTTTTACCGAGGGAAATGAACGCGGCTATTTTTGCCATGACGTTCGTGTAGCTGTCGATATGCACGTCGGTACTATAGCGCTGGTATGGGCATCAGTATAAGCGTCAGTATGGGTGTCGGTAATACCGACGCTCTACCGACGCCCATACCAATGCCTCTGTTGGGTGCACCGTCGTGTATACTGGTGCCCGCTGGGTGTACCGACACTTATTCCGATGACATTACTAGAAGTACCATCGCTTATACTGACGATCATATCTGCAAAATTTTTTTGGGCAGAGTGTGTTGTCTTTTGCTACAACAACATTACCATGATGTTGCTTAACAAAAGACAATACACTCTGCCCAAAAAAATCCGAGTACATGTGATGTGTACTCTAATGTCAACTGAAATATGATTTCATAAAACATAATATTATTGGACATAAAAGAGATAATCAGAATGAACCATGAACCATGTACACAAAAAGTGATATATTTCATAAATGAATCATGTACAAGAGTGTGGCAAACCATTGTCATATATGATGCTTTTACAAAATGTGGCAAAGCAATGCATTGCCATATAAAAATCAAATATAAAATTTTGGTGTGCCACTGCCATACACAAACAAAGAACGTTCCATATCAACAGTCCTGCAACAAAGAACATAAATGGAATGAGATAAATTCACATGAGATTACAAACAACAAGTAAAAACCAAGTTTATAAATTAATCACCTCATCGCAAACGCTCCCATGAAACGACCGCACCGTGTCCCTCCAAGTCCTCCAATAGTGTAGTCAGTCCATGCTGATATCCATAAGCCTCTTCTGTTTATGTTGGAGGATGACCCATTGCCAGCTCCTGCAACAAAGATACGAAACATTAGAGGAACATACATGAGAAACTTAACACAAATAAATTTAATAAATGAAATGGTACTTACAAACTCATGATGCATCGTGTCATATCCGCCGCTGCCCAAATGTGACGGTCCAACCGTATCTAAACGTGTGGCTATGGCATCTCACTATTGGCGATATCGGTCAAGAGTCTGCTGTTGCTCGTCGCGAATCAGATCCCACTCCTCAGCATCTAACCATAGAGGCTTTGGTAAGCCTGCTCTCAAAGCATCACGAGCCTCTGATTGTCAATGTGACATAACCTCACGTGCGGTGTGCAAAATCCACTCTGAACTGACAAGAGATTGTCCATCGGGTGGTTGGAACTCCTCATAAATCATTTGTGTGATATAATTCTTTCGATCTTTATCATGTTCACTCCATTTCAGCATGATGGAGTGTCCAAATTGTGTGGAGCAAAGCTATCGTATATGTGCACGCATTGCTTTGCCAGCCGCATCCATCACCGGAGCTCCATCTCAGATACTATATACCTTGGAGTCATCATGGTCATGAGCACCCCAAGGTGTACCTGGTGTTCCACGTGGTGTACTACATGGTGTACCTACATCTGAGGTACTCGTCCTAGGAGTAGAAGTAGGTGAGACAGCATCTGTCGCACTGCCTCCACAACAGCCGCCTCCTCCAAACCTACCTCTAGATCCACTCCTAGAGCCTCCTGCTCGAGAGTGTGACCTCGATCTACGAGATGGGCCAGAACCTGTGTCGCACTGAGGCATCGAACACACGTGTCTACTACTAGACCTATTTGGAGATGGCTGAAAAGATGGTCGTGGTGGAGTCGCAAAGCTAGCAGACATACCTCTTGTGGGAGTAGCACCACCTGTAGGAGTGACACCAGTAGGAGTGATACTGGCAGGAGGGACACTGGCGAGAGTGAGGCCGGCAAGAGTAAGGCTGGCAAGAGTGAGGCCGCCAGGAGTGAGGCCGGGAGGAGTGCTACCACGAGCGATCCAATACTGTGATGCAGCCGCCATATACGTAGGAGGTACCTGAGAGATAAAATCTAAAAACTGCTCCTCTGTCATGGAATGAGGAGTGACTGGAGGAGTGTCTCCCATCATGCTCTGTAACAAAAGAACTCAAATAATTAGTATGTGATAATAAAGGTAATGTAGAGAATAAACAGAAAAAAAAAACAAAAATTAATACGTACAAGTGTTTTTATTCAAAAATCCTCTAATCTAGCATCCTCTTGAAGATCCGATGCACTGAGAATATCTATCTCTATATTGATGGCTTCTAAATTGCTTGCTATGCTGGTTTCTTCCTCATTATCATCTATTGCTTCGTCTTCTCGAACAATGACCTCTTCTTCAATGACATCTTCTTCTCGAACAATGATCTCTTCCTCCTCGACTATCGAATGAAACTCTCAGTCCACTACAGATGGACTATCTTGTATATCTATATTCTCACAAATTTGTCTATTACGTGGGGCGACTTGTAAAACAAATAGCCACTCTGGTTCTTTTGAATCTAGTATAAAAACAACTTGCTCACAATGTTCGGGAAGTACAAATGTATCCCTTTCATTCGTCCATAATTTTGTGGATTCGACTTGAAGCAAACCGCTTTTATACCGCCTCAATGTTGCATTTCTTCCAGAGATGACTACTTTGAACCATTTCACATCAAAAACAAAATAATCAAACTTCCTAAAAGATAGTTTCAAGATATCTTGAATCACACCACAATAATCTAGCTGGCCTTCTTGAGCATTATCATCTCTTGCACTCGCTCTACTGTTTTGCAAAAAGTTCACCATCACCCCACTATCAAAAGTAGACCTATTTTTATTGATTTGTGCGATCCGAAAGTGTCGTCCATGAGACCATAGTGCACCGTATTTAGTATACTCCCAATCACATCCCTTTGCAAGTTATTCTTCTTCTTCAGAGATATCTTCACCCGCTGCCTTTGCTTGAGAAACTACTGTATCTAGCCATCTGCTTGTTGGAAAAGGTGGAAGAGGTCAAAGACTTTCTGGAAGAGGCAAAAATCGAGTGGAATGATTCTTTCGAAACTGATCTCTTTCCTTTGCCTTGGTTTCCTTGGCAAGCTCATACCTTTCTAACCACTTTTGCATAGGCTCAGAGTTAACTATGCAAAACTTCATTGCCTTCTCTCTGAAAGCTGCATCCATTTTCCTTTGCAATCCTTTACCTTGTGGTTCATCGCCTACGAGACAAACATCTTCATCATCGCTCCATAAGTGAGGCATTTCGGGATCCGACATACGTAGAAACTCAGTTATGAATACAAGAGACTCTTGTACAAGCCATCCCTCTGCCATGCTACCCTCTAGACATCATCTCTGTTGAACAAAACCTTTTAATGTCTTCATAAAGCGCTCTAAGAAGAACATCCATCGACTATGGACAGTTCCTCCTATTGCAACTTCATCTACCACATGAACTAGTAAATGAAGTTGAATAGTAAGAATACTTGTGGGAAAGTATTTCTCTACCATACAAACAGCTTCAATAGCATTGAGTTTTGCACTCTCTATGCTATCTTTATTTATCTCTTTAGAAGAGAGCCACCGTACTAAAGAACTAATTTCATAAATGGTTCTTCGTACATCCTCCGAAAGACAATCTTTTAGGGCTATAGGGAGCACAAACTATAAAAACTTGTGCAATCATGAGACTTGAGCCCTCCAAGTTTATCGTTTTGTTGCGAAAGCAGTCTTTAGATACCTCATGCATCCAATAGGTGTCTGAAACTATGAAATTGTTTTCTTCACTTGTTGCTCTTCCATCTTGTGAAGCACCCAAGGAGCTCTTGGGAATGATATTGTTCCGTTGGGCTTAGTAATTGCCCACAACTCTTGCATACGACCTCGCTCTTCTAAGTCCTCCCTTTGTGCTTTGCTTTCTTTCTTTCCGATCAAAGTTTTCCAAAGAATCTCTCCCACATTCTTAAAAATATGCATCCGGTCTACCAAATGACTGATCAATAATTCACTCCAATAAGGGAGTTCATGAAAAATAGACAACCGCTTCATGCCAGTGACTGAATTTTCTAAATCCCACAGTTGTTTCCAATCGCTAGCTTTCATTTGGCATTGTGCTTGTCGACCAATTTGTCCTTCACTTAAAACTTGTACGTCTAAGTCCTTCTTTGTTCTCTTTTGTCCACAAGAGTCTAGCGGTGCAATGTCATTTGGGTCCGTCTGCTCACTTGGGGGACCATGTGAATGGTAGCGTAGGTTTTCTAGTCGACTCATATCAAAGGATCCATACTCTCTAACATGTGCACTAAAAATCTGTCGTTTCCGATAAATTTGATACTTGCATTGAGTGCAAGGACATGCCATTCTCTCCTCGGGATCCAAAGAAGCCATCTGCTACAATATGGACATTTTAGATCATTTGTTTTTTTATTAAACCAAAAAATCTTACTCCTAAAGACTTAAACCTGAAATACTAAATCCTAAATACTTAAATACCTAAAAAAACCTAAAACCCTAATCTATATATATTTAATTAAATTATTTAAAACACTAGTACTTTTAATATTTATTTATATATATAATTATTCTATATATATATATATATATATATATATATATATATATATATATATATATATATATATATATATATATATATATATATATATATATATATATATATATATATTCAGATTTCTTCCTTAAATCTTAAAACCCTAAAACCCTAATCCTAATCCTAAAAACCTAAAACCCTATTTTATATATATATATATATATATATATATATATATATATATATATATATATATATATATATATATATATATATATATATATATATATATATATATATATATATATATATATATATATATATATATGTATTTATATATTCAGATTTTTTCTTAATTAATCCTATTTTTATATATTTAATTATGTATATTTAAGTATATATATATTTAATTAAATTATTTAGAACACTAATACTTTTTATATTTATTTATATATATAATTATCCTATTTTATATTTATTTATTTATTCAGATTGTTTCCTTAAACCCTAAAATCCTAGTCCTAATCCTAAAAACCTAAAACCCTAATCCTAATCCTAAAAACCTAAAACCCTATTTTATATATATATTTATTCATATATTCATTTTTTTTCTTAATTAATCCTATTTTTATATATTTAATTAAATTATTTAAAGCACTAGTACTTTTTATAATTATTTATCTATATAATTATCCTATTATATATATATATATATATATATATATATATATATATATATTTATTTATTTATTTATTTATTTATTTATGTATTTAGATTTTTCCTTAAACCCTAAAACCCTAATCCTAATCCTAAAAACCTAAAACCCTATTTTATATATATATTTATTTATATATTCAGATTTTCTCTTAATTAATTCTATTTTTATATATTTAATTATATATATTTAATTAAATTATTTAAAACACTAGTACTTTTTATATATGTATTATATGTGTATGTGTATGTGTGTATATATGTTATGTAGGTGTTAAAACCCTAGAACCCTAATTAGAAAGACTTAGAATTAAACCTAAAATACTAAAACCTAAATACTTAAACACCTATAAAAATCTAAACCCCTAATCCTAAAAGCCTAATCCTACTTTATATATATGTTTAGATTTTTTTCTTATTTTTTTCTTATTTTTTTCTATATTTTTTCTTAATATAAATGTAATTGAGTTATATGTATGAAATCTTAAATATCTAGACCTAAAATATATATATTTCTGTATGTAGGTGTATATACATGTATATATGTATTATATGTGTATGTCTATGTATGTGTAAATAGCGTAAAAACCCTAATCCTTTTTTTATATATTTGATGTAAAAAAAATATCAAAATCAAAAATTTATATATTTAATTATATATATTTAGTTAAAACACTAGCTTATGTGTTTGTATATGTATGTGTGTATATGTGTGTGTGTATGTGTATGTATGCATATGTGTATATATGTGTGTGTATGTATGTGTGTATGCATGTGTGTGCATGTGTATGTATGCATGTGTGTACATGTGTGTGTGTATGTATGCATGTGTGTATATGTGTATGTGTATGTATGTATGCATGCATGTGTGTATATGTGTATGTGTGTGTATGTATGCATGCATGTGTGTATATGTGTACGTATGTGTGCATACACATGCATGTGTGTATATGTGTGTGTATGTAAGCATGCATGTGTGTATATGTGTGTGTATATGTGTGTGTATGTAAGCATGCATGTGTGTACATGTATGTGTGTATGTATGCATGTGTAAATGTGTAGATGTGTGTGTGTGTATGTATGCTCTATTTTGCTATGTGTATGTATGCATGTGTATGTGTGTATGTGTGTGTATGTATGCATGCATGTGTGTATATGTGTATGTGTGTGTATGTATGCATGCATGTGTGTATATGTGTGTATGTATGTGTGTGCATGTATGTGTGTATGTGTGTGTGTATGTGTATGTATGCATATGTGTATATATGTGTGTGTATGTATGCGTGTATGCATGTGTGTGTATGTATGCATGTATGTATATTTGTATGTGTGTGTATGCATGCATGTGTGTATATGTGTGTATGTAAGCATGCATGTTTGTGTATGTGTGTGTATGTAAGCATGCATGTGTGTACATGTATGTGTGTATGTATGCATGTGTAAATGTGTAAATGTGTAGATGTGTGTGTGTGTGTATGTGTGTGTGTATGTGTGTGTGTATGTGTGTGTGTGTGTTTGTATACTCTATTTTCCTATGTGTATGTATGCATGTGTGTATATGTGTATGTGTGTGTATTTATGCATGTGTAAATGTGTAGATGTGTGTGCGTATGTATGTGTGTGTGTATGCTCTTTTTCCTATCTCTATCTTCCTTTCTTTTCATCATTCTTTATCTCTCACTCTCTCTCTCTCTCTATTTATCTCTCTCTCTCTCTCTCTCTCTCTCTCTCTCTCTCTCTCTCTCCCTCTCTCTCTCTCATCTCTCTCTCATCTCTCTCTCTCTTTCTCTCTCTATCAATAGACAATAAAATAATCACTTACAAGTATGTCCCTCTTTTGGATTGTTGTCGTCAAAGCATAATGTATGTCGTGTATCGTCGAATTCCAAACAATCGATGCCAAAGAACTTTTGAAAAATCAAAGAGAAGAGAAATTATAAGACCTAAAGCATAGAGAAAGACAAAGGCTAATAGTACGTGCACTACTTACCAAGATCTCAGATCTAAACCAAGGAGAGTGTGTGTGTGTGTAGAGAGAGAGATCTGTGTGTGTGTGTGTGCACAAGACAATGCAGTTTGTAATTCGCTTCGCAAGCACAAGTTCGACAGAAGACAAATAGTACTCAAACACATGCAAAAAAGTGATTTTTTGCTCTCGGGTTCCCGGTATGTTTAAAAGTCGGCCTCGATATGGGCACCGGTATGGACGTCGGTATGGGTGTCGATAACTTCCAGCAAATTACCGACGCTTATACCGATGCTCATACCGATGCTTATACTGACGCTTATACTGACAGCTGTAGAGCACACCGATGATCCATTTAAAACGGTCATACCAACGGTCACTTGACCGTTGGGATCTTTAAGTCAGCTTTTTTGATGTTTATATCGGCGCTGCGAGTGAGCGAAGCAACGTCGGTATGCGCCTCATATGTTGTAGTGTTTCTGGAGCACGTATCTTTAGCAAAATTGATCTCAAATCTGGGTATCATCAGATAACAATGACACAATATGACATTGATAAGACTGCCTTTAGAAATAAAACTAGTCACTTTGAATTCATGGTAATGCCTTTTGGACTAACTAATGCACCTACTACATTTGCAGATATGATGAATAACATTTTTCTTGATTACCAAGCTTTTTTCCTTGTTTTCCTAGATGATATACTTGTCGATAGCGATAATGATGATGACCATGAAAATCATTTAGCAATGTCTTTAATGTGTTATGCAAAAACAAAACAATATTTCAATCTTCAAAAGCATTATTTGTTCCAAAAAGAATTACAATGTTTAGGCCATATTTTTTGTAGTCAAGGCATTCATGTAGATCCAAAGAGAATAAAAGTAATTGAATAATTACCTATACCTCACTTTGTGAATGATGTATGCTTTTTTCTAGGGTTAGCTATTTTTTTACAAGAAATTTTGTAAAAGGTCTTTCTTATTTAGCACTCCCACTCACATTATTATTAAAGAAAAAGTTAAATTTGCATGGGGATTAGCACAACAATGATATTTCAAAAAACTCAAACATGCACTTTCTCATGCATCAATTTTGCAATTACCAAATTTCACACAACCTTTTCACATAGTTAAAAATGCTAGTGCTTCAGGTATAGGTGTTGTATTAATGCAAAATGATCCTTCCATTGCATTTGAAAGTAAGAAACTTAAACCTTCTAAAATGAATTATTGCACATATGATAAAGAGCTTTTAGTTGTAGTGCATGCTTAAAAAATTTGGAAACATTATCTTATGGGTTCGAAGTTATAAGCAAAACAGACCAATAGGCTACTAACCATTTATTAAATCAACCATTGATTTCTAAGAGACACATTAAATGGGCTTCTTTCATACAAAATTTTCAGCCTATGATTCAATATGAACCTGGCAAAGCTAATGTTGTAGTTGATGCCCTTAGTTAGTTCCCATCTCCACCAATAAACATTATTTCAATCAATAATATTTTTGATATTCATATTCATTCATTTCATGACACGATTCCTACTTATGCATGTGATTTATATTTTTCACAAAAATGGAATGATTTCAATAATTGTGCACCATCTAACGAGGATCACTATACTTTTCATAATAGATTCTTGTATTTCCAACACAAGCTATGCATCACACAAGGTTTTAAAGAATTTCTTATGAAAAAGATGCATAACCACCATATATGGGTCATAAAGGCATACAAAGTACAATTTCTACATCTAAAGAATTTTCTTTTGGCCAAATATGGAAAAGGATATTGCATAGTATGTTTCCCATTGCATTTTGTGTCAACATGTTAAAAGACATCATGGTAAATGATTTGGATTATTAATGCTACTTCCCATACCTAACGGACCATGGGAACAAGTTTCCATGGATTTTAAAACTAGTCTTGCTACAACTTCATCTCATAATGATATGATTTGGATAGTTTGTGATAGGTTTAGTAAACAAGCGTATTTCATTCCTTGTAAAAATACTCTTTTTGCACCTCAAGCTACTAAGTTATTTATAAAATGTGTTTTTTCGCATTAAGGTTTTCCAAAAGTTATTCTTTCAAATCGAGATGTTTGTTTTTGCAATCACTTTTGGGTTGCATTATTTCAAAGTTTAGGTTCTAAAATAGACTTTAGCTCTACATTTCATCGTGAAAGTAGTGGGCAAAGTGAAGTTATGAATAGAACTATTCTAGATTTATTATGTTGTTATTATTTAGATCATCCAAGTAATTGGGATAAGAAACTTCCTTACTAAGATTTGCATACAATAACACAATACATACCACTACTATACATGCACCCGATGAAATTGTGTATTGTAAAAAGCTTTCCACGCCCATGTCTATCACTCAAACTAATATACATATGGCTGATTCTTCTGCACAAGATCATATTTCTACACTTCATGAGGTTCATGAGCACATTAAGAAGAGTCAAGAATGTTACATGCATAATATTAATAAGAAACGAGTGGCTAAAAAATTTAATGAAAATGACTTGGTATGGTTATGAATAATTAAAAGATGTTTGAAGAATATTTCACAACATCCTAAAGTTAAACTTGCAACATGTTATTATGGACCTTTCCATGTTATTCAAAAAATAAATGAGAATTCTTTTAGATTAGACATACCTTCTCATTGGAATATACATAATTCTTTTCATATCAAATTATTAAGATCTTTTGAAGAAACTTTACCACTCATTCTTGTTTTAGATGATCCGCCTTTACTTGAAGCGGATGTTGAAATTTTAGTTCCAAAGAAAATACTTGATTATGATGTTACTTTTATACACATAAGTAACCAATATCATAGATATTTAGTTAAATATAAAAATCACTCACTTTAAGAATCTTAATGGATTCATAAAACATCACTAAATCCACAATATGATCATTTGATTTCTCCATATGAATCACAGTTACATTAAATTCCAATTTTCCAATTCCATGCATGTGTTTTTACATGGAACATGCTAAAGATTGGATGGGACATGTGACTGACCATTCATGTCTATTTTATTCTTATCCATTGAGGTCAGTTGCTCGCCAATTGGATAGCATGTTATACTTTATGGAACAATGGAATGTTATATGGATTCTAATCTCTTGAGGGTTTTAAAGTGATTTGTGTTTCAATTTAGCAAGTGGAGACTCATGAGGGTGTCTCTTTCTTTTCTGTTTATGCTTTTGTTTGATCTCATTTCTGTACTATCCATTGCGTATGTGTAAATAAAAAGTAGTCTTCAACAAGGTAGATGGAAGGCATGTGGGATGCTTTGAAAAATGAGCCCAATACAAATTAGAGTGTATCTCCCAATTTGTAGGTCAAATTTAGATATGTAAGGAATGAAATTTTGCAATGAAAGCACTAGATTGAGCATCCATGACACCTAGAATGAATGATAGGAAGATTCAAGATATTGAGATTGATAACAAGGATCAAGATGCCAAGGTTTTGAACAAGGCAAGTCCATAGAAAAGTGACAAAGAAGTGGAAAGGCAAGGTTGAGAACAGGGGTTCAAGAAACCAAGGTTGAGAACAAGGTGTAAGAGACTCTCCAAGGATGAGGACATCAATTCAAACGGATATTAAGGATTGATCATTGAGGAAAATGATCTCTAGAAAAGGGAAATGAGTGTTAGAATCAAGGAATGATGGGTAGGAGATGGTTGAACTATGACCTAAGAGGGGAGGATTAGGAAATAATCCTCAACCATGGCTTTTGGGGCAAGTGGTTAGCCCATGATACTCCTAGCTAGTAGGTCATGAATTCAATTCACACAACGCTTATGCATTCACATGCTCAAACCATGACTTGTTAAATCATTAAATCTTTTGATCATATCCTCAATCGTAGAATAAGATTTATAAGTTTTTTTTTGTTATTTGATTTTCTTTCCTTCTTCTTGGAAACTAGGCTGATGTTGGTGCTCTATGCTTATATCATTCTAATTATGTCTAAAATTTGTAATTGAAAAATTCATTTTCATATTGAGTTGGTCCTACACCTCTATACTCCCTATTTTTCTCTCTACATCATGTAAGTAAGGACATATTTCTACATATATGTTGCAGCCGAACACTCTGAGAAATAACATAACTTGCTCATGTACAATTGATCACTTATCATATTTACAAAGCTCTTTAAAATAGTCTTCAAATGATCTTTCCATATGTAGAAGAAGCATATCCCTTGATGGATAGATCCACTTTAGAAAATAAGATCAAGTTACCTTTTTGAAATCTTTGAACATAAACACATAGATCATTCCCATCTTGAATTGATAAAATGTTGGATCATATATGTATTAAAACATGTACACATACAATGTCATTGGCAATCAAACATTGCTCAATGTGTGCAAAGTGAATGAGCTATAAGGTGAGATCTCACTTCACAATGATTGTAATACAAAAGTATCTCTCAAGGTCGAGATACAGGCAGGTCTTTTATATCCTCTTCTTATAGTTGAACTTGGAGCCAAAGTTTGAATTCAAATTCAAACTTCTACCTAAAAGGTGAATGCTAACAAACTGCTACCCAAACCTCTACATTTGGCTTCTATGCAAGATAAGGCCACAGTTGGTTGCTCATTGGATGAGCAAGATATAAGCTTTGAACTTGCAAAGGATAGGTACCCTGAAGTGCTCCTCCTATCATCCTTGGAGCCATCCCAATCTACATCAAAATACATCTTTATATCTATGTCAAAAGTGAAGGGATAGAACAACCCTTCATTCACTGTACCCTCTAAATACTTAAGCACCCTCTTTGCAGCTTCCATACGAGGCTTCCTTGGTGCATGCATAAACTGACTCAATGTACTCACTCCATAGGCAATGTCTACTCTTGTTAGTGTAGCATAATTGAGACTTCCCACAAGTTGTTTATAACCTGTAGAATCATCAAGTAGTTCACCTTCATGTGAGCTCAATTTTTGGTTGAGTTCCATTGGAGCAACTACAATTTTAGTGTTCTCCATCTTAAACTTTACCAATATATCATGTATGTACTTCCTTTGAGTGATGATTATACCAGAATCTGTATAGAGAATTTCTAAGCCAAGTAGGTTAATAAACCAAGATCACTGATTTTGAATTCCTTCATTAATTGATCCTTGACCTACTTAATGCCATGAGAATCATTCCCTGTAATAATGATGTCATCTACATAGACACATAACTAGATAACTTTTGATTTGTTCTTCATAACAAATAAAGAAGAATCTGCCTTGCTTGCCACAAAGCTTTGGTCTTGCAAATAAGTAACTAGCTTATGATTCCAAGCTCTAGGAGATTTCTTGAGACCATCGAGTGCCTTCCTAAGTTTGCATAGATAACCTTCTTTATGTTCATCTTCAAAACTTGGTGGTTGTGCCATATACACTTGTTTTGATATCCATCCATTTAAGAATGCATTTTTGGCATTTAACAGATATAAATTCGAATTTTTAGAAGCAACAAGACTTACCAAAATCTTGATTGTTGGCATCTTTTCCACAGGTGGAAATGTTTCCTCATAATCTACTCCATGTGTTTGGGCAAATCCTTTTGCCACTAACCTTGCCTTGTACCTGTTTATAGAGCCATCAGAGTTCTTTTTGATTTTGTATATCCACCTTGAACCAATTACCTTCATATGTGGCTTCTTGGGAACTAAATCCCAAGTGTGATTTTTGTGTAATCCTTCCACTTCTTCCTACATAGCTTTTCTCCATTATTTCTTCTTTTTGGCTTCCTTAATAGAAGAAGGCTCTTCTATCATAGAGTCTTTAGTGATATACACAAAGTGCTTGGTGACTAAAGATGTATCATATCCATACCTTATGGGCTTCCTACTTTCTCTTGAGATCTCCTTAATGCTTGATTTGAATACGTTGGTATGTCTTCTAGTTGCTTGAGCATGACCTTCCCTTTTGACTTCCAAGCCTTGAAGTCAATCTTCTCTTCATCTTCTGAGTTGATATCTTCTACCAATGGTTGATCTTCTTTTGTCAAGGTTGGAAAATCATTTTCCAAATCATACGGTAACTTGACTTTCCTGCAATCATCTTCAAACCATGAATTACTTTCATCAAACACTACATCCCTAATAACCATAAATGCCCTGTTATTGGGATTGTACAGCCTATATCTCTTTTGATTCTGATCATACCCAATAGATATATATTTATCAGCCTTAGGGTCAAGCTTCCCTCTGATTTGTGAGGGGATGTGAGAATAAGCAATGCACCCAAATATTTTGCAATGATCCAATGAGGGTCTCTTACCATTCCATGCTTCATAGGGTGTCATACCATCCAATGATTTGGATGGGAGTCTATTTACCAAGTAGTTGGTTGTGGAAACAGCCTCTGCCCATAGATAATTAGGTAACTTCTTCTCATTTAACATAGACCTAACAACTTCAACAATTAACCCATTCCTTTTCTTTGCCACTCCATTCAATTTAGGAGTGTATCCTGTTGTTAATTCCCTCTTTATGCCTCTGTCTTGTAGAAATGAATCAAAGTCATGTGAAACATACTCATCACATCCATCAGATTTGATCCTCTTCAAGCTCCTTCTTGTTTGGTTTTCAACTAGTGCCTAGTACTTCTTGAAACATGTAACTACCTCATCCTTATGCTTCATAAAATAAAGAATTGTCCATCTACTATAATCATCAATAAATGGCATATAGTACCTTGAACCTGAGATGGATAGATCTTTGCTAGGACCCCACACATCAGTGTGTAGAGGCTCCAAATAGTCTTCATGAATGTATCCTCTCCTGTTAAATGGTTGCCTATGAGCTTTTACAAATTGGCATGCTCCACATTTGTATATCATATGTTTCTTGGTTACATTAGGAATGCCAAGCACACTTTGATCCCTGCAAATTTGCTTTAGAGTTCTTTCTCTTAGGTGTGCTAGCCTTTTGTGCCATATTTCAAACTCAGATAAGGTTTGATCTCTATAACTAAATAATGATATGTTCCTTGTGTCTTCAATTTCAAATGTGAATAATCTACCCGACTTCTCACCTTTGGAAATCATTTTGAAGCCTTGTTGAGGATCTTCCACATATGCTCCATGTTTGGTGAATCTGACCTGTAAACGTTTCTCAATAATTTTCAAAACACTAATGTGTTTTTTGGTTATAGTTGGTACATACATAAGTTTACTCAAAATGATATACAAAACAATGTCATGAGAGAATGAGCAAAAGAATATAGCAAAGTGTATTTTTTCATTGATTTGATTACACCAACTAACTTTGTGCTTCTCAATGAATCTCTTTCCATTGTTCAAACCCATAGGCAAGGTGTAAAACAAAACAAAACTTGCTATATAATCACTATTTTTCAACCCAAAGATACTCATCATACTTCTCCTCAAACACAAGAGCTAGGAAGAATCAGTTCTAGATGGAATTTAGAACCCTAAAGAAACAACCAAAACAAGGAGTGGCTGATTATGTAACCAAGATGAAAGATGTGGCTAATCAACAAGCATTGGAGAGGAGATAGAAGAAGAACACATTGTAAGCTAGATCATTAATGAAATCAAGGCTAATGAAAAATGGGAGTCCTTCGCCACAACAATGGACCTCTACATGGATATGCAAGTACCTAACCTCAACACCTTGATGGGGCAACTCTTCACCCATAAGACAAAGCTCAACAGAAATGGTGACAACTCAAGAGGTAACCAATCTTCTGCACTTTATAAAGATAAGAATAAAGCTAAGGATAAAGGTAAAAGCAAGAAGAGTGAAGAAGAGGCTACTACCTCTCAAGCTAATTATGCAGGAAGAGTAAGGGGTGCTAGAGGAAGGGCCAAAGGAGGAAAGCAAGGTAGGGGGAGACCCTACAACAACTCACCATGCAACATTTGTGGTCTTAACAACCATATCACAAAAGAATGCTTCAAGAATACAAGGAACCAAAAGGGAAGAGGATACCATAGAGGCAACTATGGACAATCAAGAGGCAAACACAACAATGGTGGAGGAAACTACAACCATAACTACAATCAAGGCTATAACAGCAACAATTATGAAGGACGATTTAGAGGAAGAAGGGACTACAACAGCTATACTAAAGAGCAAGTAGAATCTCTACTCATCATGAACATGACATCCAAGCAAGGTAAAGATGATGAGCATTTTTTCTACATTGATTCAAGTTGTTCCAATCATGTGGCTAGAAATGTAGCCCTATTACCTCATCTTGAAGAACCCAAAGGGAAGCATGAAGTACAAACATGTAATGACACTAAACACTCAGTCAAGAAAATTGGAAATGTCAAAACATATGATGGCAATATGAACCTTTTAAAAAGTTCTTTGGATAGTCTTTGTCATATGCAATATTTTTTAGATACATTGTGTGTGTATATGACATTCAATGTGCTACCTGTGGCATTGGGCAGCCAAGAAGAGCATTGCCATAGGAACACAACTGAAGGGCATAGAAAACATTTGCAAGTCCTTCTCTCGCATTCATGTGGAAAGTCATTTTTTGCCATTCCCATGCCCTATAGGCACATGATTACGAATATGGACACATGATATGGATGTTGCAAGCATGGTCTTTGCATCACAATGATTAAGATCTCATTATGCATCACTATGCTTTTCAAATAATGTGTACATCATATTTTATAGATTTTTGGTTTGTTTTCCTAATATGAAGCAATTTTAACTGATGATTTATATTTATATAATACTCAATGTGTTATCCATGGAGATTGGGGGTAAAAAATCTGGAACACATGAACAAGGGAAAAAGGCTTGCCATATATGGACATGGAACAACAAATGGGAACATCAAATAGATGTTTCAAGCATGCTTTGTGCATCATAGTGGCTAATTGATACCAAGTCACTATACAATTTGAGTGCACAAACTATTCATGGAATAGAGAGAAAAAGAAACTCTATCAATACCACAAGGGATCCTGAAGATTTTTTATAGGCCAAAAAAGACCCAACCATAGAAGCGTGCAAGAAGCCTCTCCAAAGAATTTGGAGATGCCTCCCCTTCATTTTTGTGGATTCTTTAGCTTATAAATCATGTCACAATGCTCCCAATGACATACTTGATGAGTATCTTGCCACTACTTTATGTCACAAATATGAATATATAAGAAATCATTGAGTAAAAGTGCTCAATTTCCTTTAGAATATGCAAAGTTACAAATATATCTTGTATGGAGAGATCAATTACAAGTGTTATCTATGATCACCCCTAATCCTACTAGCAAATTGTTTGCCCTTGGGTTGTATAGTACCACTCTTGGCATGGATGGCACACATTTTGGAATCCTCAAGCATTGATATCAAAATGCTTATGTTGCCTCTTATAAAGCTTTCAAAGTTAGAGTTTGGATCCTTAATCCCAAACAATATCTTTGTAATTTATCTTTAACCACCCTTGCAAAATGCCTTTTGGGTATCAAAAGCTCAATTGTCTTTTCATAGTGCCTTATCTATGCAAATGATCATCTATATCATCTTCTTCATTGTGGTCTCTTGGATTTGGTGTTAGGGATCTTTGTTGAACATTTTATTGTGGTATTGGTTGTAGTGGTGTACCACAAGGCTTGAAGACCTTCTCTCTTAAATCTAAATGTGAATGGTGGCTTTGCTGCCTCCCTTCATCATTTGATATGGCTCGCCTATTCACTGCTAGCCTCTTGTCAACTTCATTCACCCTATGATTTGATTCTATTCAATGGTTTGCAAATGGTGCCTCTGTCTCACTCTCCTGCTCAAAGAATGGTAGTTATATATGTTGGTGCATTTCAAGCCTTCACACTTGGCTTGGAACCTTGGAAGATTAGCTTGGAATCCTTGAAGGACATCACTATGAGAAGATAGAACCATAGGAACACTTGCCTATGTGTTATTACCATTTTATCTCTTGTAAAGTCTAAATGACTTGGCATGTAAATGATCACACCTACTTGATTAGATTCGTGGAAAATTGGATGGTGTAATTGGAGAGAATATCTCCTTACTTTTAGAAGAGTGATTGAAGGGAGCCAAGAATTCAAATTTGAATTCAACTCTACCTTCAACTTCTATAAGAACTACAAGTAAAAAGTCGCGGGTGTCCTTCACCATTCCCGAGGCTAACATCTGTGATCATTGAGTGTGTGAGTGCTACTTCTTCATAGCCTACACCTCTGAGTACCATTTGACAATGATTATCATGTCAATGGGAATGTACATCAATGTGAACTAATACATATCTTTACATTCACTATCTCTGTTTTTTCCTGAGTCATCATCTCCAAGTCTGTCAACTTCAACAAGGCATATCTCAGACTCTACTGAACCAAATCAAGTGATTCAAGGCTTGTTGGAACCAACTCCAAGCATACTACATGCCTACAAAATTTGAAGGTCATTGGATCAGCCATCTCGGAGAAATCTCGCTCGAAGTGGTCTCTGGTATTTCTCTGCACATCTCCTAAAAAGTCGGGGGTGACTCTAATTTTGCTAAACTTAATTCTTAGTGCATAGTTTATCAATTTGAGTGATTCCACTTGCAAATAGTAGCTTGGTAAGCTAATTGAATAAATCTAGGAGGAATTGTTCCAATTGTAAGTGTGCTGGTCACACTGAGCAAAACTCTGAGCAGGTATCAAGACAAAAATAGAAAGTTTTTGAGTCTTGTGATTTACAAACTTGTCTGATTTGATCAAGTCATTACTCAAACTTTTTCCAAAGTACATATAGCATATTTTGGTATCATCTGGAAGCTCAAGGAGTATACTAAACATATCTGGAATCAAAGGAGGGCTGGTGTGAAGCAGGTTTAGCAGCACCAACTCAATCTTCTGAGTGCATCCATCCATCTCTCCCAACAGTGGTATCAGAGCAAATAAGGTAAACATGGGAGATGGTTTTCCCTCATTCATTGACAAATTGGACAGGAAAAATTACCAAGCTTGGTCTCTAAGGATGAAGACCTATCTACAAGGAAGAAGCTTATTTGGATACATATCAAGAGATGAGGAATTGCCCTCATTCAAAGCTAGAGGACTACCCACCAAGGATGAACAAGAGAGACTCAACCAATGGTGTGCAAAGGATGCTTTGGCAAGGTCTTACCTTCTTAACTCTATATCTGATTTCCTTTTACCTCATGTAAGGAACTGTAAGACTTCCCAAGAGACTTGGGAAACTCTGTCAACATATTTCTCTTCCAACACAAGGGCCAGGAAAAATCAACTATGGATTGAATTCACAACCCTTAGGAAGCAGCCCAAGCAATCAGTCTCAGAATATGTGACCAAGATTAAAGATGTGGCAGACCAATTAGCAAGCATTGGAGAGGAGATTGAAGAGGAACGAATAGTCAGGCAAGTAACAAATGGACTCAAGGCAGATGATAAGTGGGAAAGCTTCACCACTGCAATGGACCTCTACATGGATATGCATACCCCAGATCTTACAACACTTATGGGCCAACTTTTCACACATGAAGCAAAGATTACAAAGGCAGGAGATCAATCAAAAGGTAACAACCCCTCTGCTCTATATATTGATAAGAAAATTAAGGATAAAGGTAAAGGGAAGAAACAGGATGAAGAAGGCTCTACCTCCCAAGCAAACTATGCAGGGAGAGGTAGATCCTCAAGAGGAAGAGGCAGAGGAGGTAAGTCAGGTAGGGGGAGACCCTACAACTCATTACCATGCAACATTTGTGGATTGTCCAGTCATACCACAGATGAATTCTACAAGAACTACAAGAATCAGAGAGGAAGAGGCTACTCAAGAGGTGGATACTCTCAAGGGAGAGGCAGGTTCAACCAACACCAAAGCTACAATGGATACAACAATCAATACAACAACAATTACAACAACAACCACAATGGTAATTACCAAGGTGGATTCAGAAATAGAAGAGATTACAACAATTACACAAAGGAGCAAGATGACTCCCTATTGATCATGAATATGACCTCCAAGGCAGGTACAAATGATGATCACTTATTTTATATTGACTCAGGATGTTCTAACCATGTAGCTGGCAATGTGGCACTACTCTCTGATTTGGAAGAAACCAAGGGCAAACATCAGGTACAGACAGGTGATGACACTAAACATTCTGTTGTAAAAATTGGAAATGTAAAGACATGTGATGGTAACCAGAATCTATTGAGCAGAGTTCTCTATGTACCAACCATCACCAAGAATCTAATGAGTGTTGGTCAGATTGTGGAGAAAGGTTTGCAGGTCAGGTTCACTCAACATGGAGCATATGTGGAGGACCCAAGACATGGATTCAGAAGGATAGCCAAAGGGGAGAAATCAGGTAGATTGTTTACTTTTGAGCTAGAAGACACCAAGAACATTGCTTTATATAATTACAAGGATCAAACACTTTCAGAGTTAGAAATATGGCACAAGAGGTTAGGTCACATAGGTGAAAGAACCCTAAAGCAAATGTGCAGGGATCAATGTGTGCTTGGGATACCTAATGTGTCCAAGCAACATATGATTTACAAGTGTGGAGCATGTCAGTTTGGTAAGTCTCACAGGTTGCCCTATTCAAGGAAAGGTTTCATGCATGAAGACTACCTAGACTTGGTACACACAGATGTTTGGGGACCTAGCAAGGACCCTTCCATTTCAGGATCAAGGTACTATGTGTCCTTCATTGATGACTATAGCAGATGGACTATCTTATACTTTATGAAGCATAAAGATAAAGTGTTTAATTGTTTCAAGAGATATCTTGCACTTGTTGAAAACCAAACAGGAAGAAGCTTGAAAAGGCTAAGGTCAGATGGTGGAGGAGAATACTTCTCAAATGAGTTTGAAGATTTCTTGCAGGAAAGAGGCATCAAAAGGGAGATTACTACAAGGTACTCACCTGAACAAAATGGAGTAGCTGAAAGAAGGAATAGACTCATTGTAGAAACAGCTAGGTCTATGCTTAATGAAAAGAAATTGCCAAATTATCTTTGGGCAGAAAGTGTATCTACTGCCACCTATCTCATCAATAGGTTGCCATACAAATCACTTGATGGCATGACACCATATGAAGCTTGGCATGGTAAGAGACCTTCTCTGGATCATTGTAAAATCTTTGGTTGTGTAGCATATGTGCATATTCCCTCACAGGTAAGGGGAAAACTAGACCCTAAAGCTGAAAAGTGTATCTTCATTGGTTATGATTTGAACCAAAAGGGATACAGATTCTACAACCCAACAAACAAAGGCTTCAAGGTAAGCAGAGATGTCATCTTTGATGAGAATGACTCATGGTATGAGAATGAATGCAGGAAGGTTAGTCTACCCTATGATATGGAAGAAGATTTCCCAAAGCTCACCAAGGAGGAACCAATTCAGAAAGATGAATCAAGCTCAGATGATGATGACACAATAGACCTTGAGGAATTCAAGGCATGGAAGTCCAAAGGAAAAATGAAAATGAAGAAATTAGAGGATACACCAGAATCCTCAACTCAAGCAATGAGGAGATCTCAGAGAGAAAAGAAGAAGCCTATCAGATTTGGGTATGACACATCACTTGTAACTAAACATTCTATATATCTTGCAAAGAATTTGTTGAATGAAGAACCAGGTACCTATGAAGAAGCAATCACCAAACTAGAATGGAAAGGAGCTATGGATGAAGAAATGGAAGCTCTCAAGGAGAGTGATACTTGGGACTTAGTACCCAAGAAGGACTCTATGAAGGTGATAGGATCCAGATGGATCTACAAGCTAAAGAGAAATTCAGATGGAACAATAAACAGGTACAAAGCTAGGTTGGTAGCCAAGGGTTTTGCACAAACCCAAGGCATTGATTATGAGGAGACATTTTCTCCTGTGGCCAAGATGCCAACTATCAGAATATTGGTGAGTGTAGCTGCATCCAAGAATTGGAACATGTACCAATTAGATGTCAAGAATGCTTTCTTGAATGGATGGATATCTGAAGAAGTCTACATGTCACAACCACCTGGCTATGAAGACCCCAAGAAGGTAAACTATGTTTGTAAATTGAAGAAGGCTCTATATGGTTTGAAGCAGGCACCTAGAGCATGGAATTACATGTTAACAACCTATCTCCAAGACCAAGGAAGCTGACACTTCTCTATTCATAAAGAGGAGTAGTACAGAGGTAATATACTTGTGTGTTTATGTTGATGACATCATCATTACAGGCAATGATGTAAATGGGATTAGACACATCAAAGGACAGATGATGAAAGAGTTCAAGATTAATGATCTTGGATTATTGAAATACTTCTTAGGTCTTGAGTTAGTCTACACCAACTCAGGTATATATATCACTCAAAAGAAGTATATACAGGATATGGTCAAGAAGTTTGGCTTGCAGGATGCTAAAGAATCAACTACTCCTATGGAGGTCAACCTAAAGCTAAGTGCTCATGAAGGGGAAGAAGTCCAAGACATCACAGGATATCAAAGTATGGTAGGTAGTTTGAATTATGCTACCTTGACAAGAATTGACATAGCATATGGAGTTAGTGTGCTAAGCCAATTCATGCACAAACCAAGGGTACCTCATCTAGAGGCAGCAAAGAAAATCTTGAAGTACCTCAAAGGAACTCAAAGTCATGGTTTGTACTTTCCTTATACATCAGATATTGATATTAAAGTATATTCAGATGCAGATTGGGCAGGATGCAAGGATGATAGAAGGAGCACATCAGGATACATTTGTTTTGCAGGAGATAAACCTATTTCTTGGTCAGCCAAGAAGCAACCTACAGTGGCTTTGTCATCCACTGAAGCAGAGTATAGAGGGCTTGCCAATGCCACTCAAGAAGCTATCTGGTTAAAGCTCTTGTATACAGAGTTAGGTCTATACAATAGACCTCCAATCATCTTTGGAGATAACACAAGCTCTCTTCACCTTGCAGCCAATCCAATATATCATGCTAGAACCAAACACATAGAGGTTCATTACCACTATGTGAGAGAGAAGCTGCTTAGTAAAGACATTCAATTAACTTATGTGTCTACTAATATGCAATGTGCAGATTTTCTCACTAAAGCATTGGATGGAAACAAACTATGCAGATTCAAATCTATGATTGGATTGCAGGATGTGATTGAAGACTAAAGATGAAGACTTAAGCCAAAGTGCTTGGCTTGAGGGGGAGCTGTTGGTGCATTTCAAGCCTTCACACTTGGCTTGGAACCTTGGAAGATTAGCTTGGAATCCTTGAAGGACATCACTATGAGAAGATAGAACCATAGGAACACTTGCCTATGTGTTATTACCATTTTATCTCTTGTAAAGTCTAAATGACTTGGCATGTAAATGATCACACCTACTTGATTAGATTCGTGGAAAATTGGATGGTGTAATTGGAGAGAATATCTCCTTACTTTTAGAAGAGTGATTGAAGGGAGCCAAGAATTCAAATTTGAATTCAACTCTACCTTCAACTTCTATAAGAACTACAAGTAAAAAGTCGCGGGTGTCCTTCACCATTCCCGAGGCTAACATCTGTGATCATTGAGTGTGTGAGTGCTACTTCTTCATAGCCTACACCTCTGAGTACCATTTGACAATGATTATCATGTCAATGGGAATGTACATCAATGTGAATTAATACATATCTTTACATTCACTATCTCTGTTTTTTCTCTGAGTCATCATCTCCAAGTCTGTCAACGTCAACAAGGCATATCTCAGGATCTACTGAACCAAATCAAGTGATTCAAGGCTTGTTGGAACCAGCTCCAAGCATACTACATGCCTACAAAATTTGAAGGTCATTGGATCAGCCATCTCGGAGAAATCTCGCTCGAAGTGGTCTCTGGTATTTCTCTGCACATCTCCTAAAAAGTCGGGGGTGACTCTAATTTTGCTAAACTTAATTCTCAGTGCATAGTTTATCAATTTGAGTGATTCCACTTGAAAATAGTATCTTGGTAAACTAATTGAATAAATCTAGGAGGAATTGTTCCAATTGTAAGTGTGCTGGTCACACTGAGCAAAACTCTGAGCAGGTATCAAGACAAAAATAGAAAGTTTTTGAGTCTTGTGATTTACAAACTTGTCTGATTTGATCAAGTCATTACTCAAACCTTTTCCAAAGTACATATAGCATATTTTGGTATCATCTGGAAGCTCAAGGAGTATACTAAACATATCTGGAATCAAAGGAGGGCTGGTGTGAAGCAGGTTTAGCAGCACCAACTCAATCTTCTGAGTGCATCCATCCATCTCTCCCAACAATATATTGTTGCTAATCATCCTTAGAAGGCTGATTCGAATATTCACAAAGAACTACCATTATTTGAGCATGCTCCTTCATCCTTTTAATCAAAGATTTTACATAATCTCTTTTGTTGTCTCTTTGTTATTTTCTAACCTCGTGTTCAAAATGGAAACAGATAAAGAATATATGCACCTTTCTTGGAACCTAACATGCATTTGATCATCTTTAAGTCCCCACCCAAGTACCACACTATCTCAAAATCACCTAACTCTACTATGTTGAATTTTGCACCATGAATTTGAAAAGGCATTACCTTAGTGATCCATGGGTTCCTATGAAAACTCCATGAAAGACCATCATTGGATTCTTTATGTACTTCAATAGCACCTTACCACCATATAAAATTATCAGATTGAATATTTATATGTACATTTAGAGATAAAGTTATTCATTTCATCACATACTGCATGTGCCATAACTTCATTCACGAGTGTCACACACAATATCTCCATTTTTCATCCCTTTATGATTTGAAATTCATCTAGCTTCAATACAAAACTTGATTTGGTGTTCAAATCTGCATAAATTACCAAAACATTTCTAGTATCAAAATATAATGGATATCATGGTAATAATGATTGACATACCTGGTATGTTGGATTTCTCAAATCGAACCATTACCTATTGGAGCCTCTCTAAATTGATGAATATGTTGTTGTACTTTGTGTGAAGGTGAGCTTTTCAACTCATTTTTGGATGTAGGTGGATGTAAAATGGACAGAGGATTAATATTCTCTATATATAAGTAGTGTCCAAGAATACTAAGTGCATCATCATTGGAGGTCCACTTCTTTAGATATACCTTGTAAGGCATGGAAAAATGTTATGCAAAATACCTTTTCTTGGATTGCATGCTACAAAAGATTGTGTAATGCATTGTATTGACTATTACCTACTTCATCACATGCCATCTGCACATCTCTAGGAATGATAATATCTTGTAATTTTCCTACAAAACCGTTAATCACTTGCACCTTGATAAATTTTCCTATTGGTGAATTGAAAATACTACATGCTTATTGGTCAAACAAAATTTATTGTCTATCAATCCTATATTGTTGATGAAGCAGTGACATCTTCAATGAATTAACCTACCTAATATAAAAATGAATATGAAAGTCTCAAAACAAATATACAAATGAAATACAAACTTTATTGCAAAACATCATCCATTGCATGCTCCACCACCAATTGAGAGAGCATCTAAGGCTGCTAATGATTGTTTCATATACCACATACCAAGTGGAGTCTCTTTCAACTATTGGATATTGAATTTTAATTTCTCCTTCATGCTCACCTTTTCTTTCATATCCTTTTCAAACTCTACAAGTTGTTCTTGTAAAGATACGATTGTGCTTTCTAAAGTGACCACCCTTGTATGATAGAGTTGATATTGCTCGATCAAATATTTAGTAGTAGTACTTCAATGTGTGAGTAATCATTGGCAATAACCTAATAGTATAGCTTTACTTGTGTTCAGCCCATAAAAGTCATATTGGTCAAAGTCAACCGTAGTCAAAGTCAACTACAATCAAAGTCAAAAGATCAAAGTCAAACTAGTCAAATTCAACAAAGTCAAGGTCAAAGTCAATAGGTGCAAAGTCAAAGTGTTGAAAATCAGGTGTCAAAGTGCACAGGTAGTGCACAATTAATTGTCCACAAAGGGTAAATTGGAGAAAGTGGGTTGCAGGTTGCAGAGGTATTTCTCTAATTTCCCTAAGGTTCAACCTATTTTTAAAGTGTTTTGGAAGGTTCAGGTGAACCCTCTCTTATGTGCAAAATTGAAGAATTAAAAGGAAAAATATGAAGGTATGTGAAGCGACAGCGTACGCAGAAGTGAAAGTATGGCCCCCGAATTAAATATTTTTGGTTTTAATCTAAAGTCACTAGAGGACAAAACAGGGAGTCATTGGCTGCCCATTTGTGAAGGCAATCTTGGGACATCAAAGTGAGCACCAAGATACTCTTGTAGTTAGGAGCGTACATGAATCGACACTCAAATCAAGGGAAGGACTATTCTTGGAATATTCTAAATGTAAGCAAGAGTAAGCATAGTCTAAGCAAGGCAAGAGAGAGAAGTGCAAGAGACACATAGTGTGTGACGCAGAGAAGTGAAGTGCAAGGTGTGCATGAAGAGTGACCAAGGAAGTGTGCAGAGGAGTGCTAAGGTAGTCCCCCAAGGATCCCAAGGTCTCATTGAAGTGTGTGCGTGCCGATAGAAGGTATCCATCCCTCCTCCTTAGTGGAAGCTTGGTGCAAGGTGTGCACAAGTGCAGGCTTGGAGAAGGTGGAGGTTTGGTGTAGAGGAGGTCGGTAGGAACAAGTCCCTTGGGTATTTGGCATTTTGTAATTGAGCACTCTGTGGGATTTTGCATAGAAGCATTGCATTGTATTGTGCTTCACATTGTATTTGTCTTATTATAATCAATCGGCAGAGGCTTCCAGTGTGTATCTTTCTTCTTTTCTTTCCCTTTTCTCCTACAAACACTCAAATCCCTTCTTGTCCACGAAACCCCCAACAAAGTTTGGCACGCACGGTGGGACTTCCAAGGAGATTTGAGCGTAGGAGAAGATATATTGCAGTTGGAGAAGCACTATTCAAGTGTTGACAGTACTACTTCAGTGGACTAAGAGGTACATATTCTTATCAATTATCTCATACTAAGAGGACTATGAACAGCCCATGACCGCAACCCGGTCCCAAACATTGAGGGTCACCTACAAGCAAACAAGAAGGAAGGCTGTTAGAAGATCCTCTAGTCCACTTTCATCAACTTCATCAGTAAGGAGCATGGTTGTTGAGGTAGACTTGGAAACCCTAGTATCAAGATTAAATATAAAATTTCCTTCTTTCAAAGGCCTAGCTTTGGAAGATCCGAACGAGCATATTAGAAGGTTTTTAGCACTATGCAAAACTAGAGGCTTAATCGAAAGAGAGGATGCCTTTTTGATACTCTTCCCTGCCACATTAGAAGGATTAGCAGATAAATGGTTGAGCCAATTTGCTGAGAACCATTTTACAACTTGGGACTTAATGAAAGATGCATTCAAAAATCAATTTCAGCATGGAAATACTACAGAGATCATCATAAAGGAACTAGAAAATTTGAGATTGGGTCCAGGTGAAAAGTTCCCAGAGTTTTTGACTAGGGCCAAGGCACTAATGGCTAAATTGCCAGATCCACCACATGATTTTTCTGTTAAGAAATGGTTAGCTAAGCCACTTCCAGTGGCCACCCAATGTAAAATCAGGGAATTAGTGTTTCCTACAGCCTCCATAGAGGAATTCATCAACACAGCTACACGACTCGAACATATAAGGCAACAGTATGGAGCAACTTCTTCTCAACTACCATATTCTATAGAAATGGAGGATCTAGTAATCCAGCTGAGGAAGGAGCTGGAGGGCTTAAAAAGGAATAAGCCCCACAAAGAGGAGGAGAATGATGTTACTCAATTGAGAAGGGAGATTGAAGCACTAAAGCTCCAAAAGGAGGAGGAGGCCCAAGCAGAGGAATTGGCTCATCTGCGACAGGAGTTGTAGGAACTAAAAGGAGGTGGCATCAAGAGTGGACTTTGGTGTACCATGTGCACCAAGCAAGGTAATATAGTAAGTGAATGTCCTCTGTTGAGTGTGACTTGCCAATTATGCAAGAAAGCTGGTCATGAGGCCCAGGAATGCCAATCAACGGGAATACCTGCAACAACATATTGGACACAAGGAGGACTTGCCAATCTGTTGAGTGTGACTTGCCAATTATGCAAGAAAGCTGGTCATGAGGCCCAGGAATGCCAATCAACGGGAATACCTGCAACAACATATTGGACACAAGGAGGACCCCTACCACCAGCAAATGTAATGGCAGTTGCACCCAATTAAGGTAACAATTACAACCCTAGACATAGGAATAACTTTGGAAATGGGCCTAGAAGGCCAATCATTTGTTTCAAATGTGGAGAATGTGGGCATTATCAAAGTAGGTGCACTCTACCAGAAAATGCCCCTTCTTGCAGAAATTGCCCAGAGGCCAGAGACCACTATACAACTTGTTGTCCTAAGAATCAAGCCTCTTCTTTTGGGCCCCACATTCAAATGATTTCTGTGCACAAAGAAGAAATGTTAGATCAAGTCAAGGAGCCATCACCATCTACCTGGGTGGTGCAGTTACAAGAAATTGAATCTTTTACAATGCAGACAAGAAACAAGGGAAATGATCAAGTAGATATAGTTCAAGAATCAAGAATTAATGGATCGAACAAAGACAAAGAGACATCGGAAGATAAGGCCACCGCGTGTGCAGATACAAGGCAAAAAGGAGATCTCATATGTACCAGTGATGCCATTGGGCATGCATTCAACAGGGCTCATGAGGAGTTTGATAAGTCAATTGGAGCCCATCCTCTTAAGGATTCAGAGGCTTCAAAACTACTCAAATCAATGAAAAAGGAGGTTAGTATTTTTTATTTGATAAAGATGGATGGGAAATTCAGGTGAGAACTCTTGCAGATAATTGATGAGGCTTCCACTACAAGTTTGGTGGCACCATGACTTCTCTTCATTTTCAGGTTCTCACAATGAGACCCCTTTAGATTGTTTGGACCATCACTTACGCCAGCTGTAGAATGTTTTTAAGAGATGCAAGAAGACTAAGCTAATGCTCAACCCAAACAAATGTTATTCCCTTGTGAAAGAAGGAACCCTCTTGGGACATGTGGTGTCAGCTAAAGGAATGGCCCCAGATCCTGATAAAATCATTTCTATATTAAAGTTTCCTAAACCTAAATCTCCTAAAGAGATTCAGAGTTTCTTGGGGCATATTGGATACCACAAAAGGTTTATAAAAATGTATGTAGAGATAACTAGGCCGCTGGCTAGACTTACAGGTAAAGAAGTGCCCTTTAAATGGGAAGAGGAAGAAGAAAAGGCTTATCAGACATTAAAGTGGTGGCTGCACCAATTCTTATCACCCCAAATTGGTCAAAAAATTTTCATGTGCATGTAGATGCGAGTGCATATGCTGTGGGTGCAGTATTGGCTCAACATAGTGAAGCATTCAAACTTGACAGGCCTATCCAGTATGCTATTAGAATTTTTACTAAAGCTAAAAAGAATTATAGCGCAACAGAAAGGGAAGCTCTAGCAATGGTTTTGCAGTACAAAAATTTCTTCATTATTTGCTAGGTGTGAAGTTTGTCATCATCAGTGATCATCAACCACTCAGGTATTTATTGAACAAGCCACAAGCAACTGGGACGATATGAAGATGGCTATTTTTGATCCAGGAGATTGATTTTTCTGTAGTCCATAGACAAGTTAAAGAAAATGTTATGGCAGATCACCTATCCAGGATCAATATTATGGATCAAGCTAGTGGAGTAAATGAAGATTTTCCAAATGCTAATCTGTTCGCTGCACAAGCTTAAGGTTGGTATTATGATATCAAGAATTTCATTAAAACTGGAGTGTATCTAGAGAAGGCTAGTGTTGTGCAAAGAAAGAGACTACTAATCTGTTCGCTGCACAAGCTTAAGGTTGGTATTATGATATCAAGAATTTCATTAAAACTGGAGTGTATCTAGAGAAGGCTAGTGTTGGAAAGGATGATAGGTTTAGGAAGTGCTTAGAAGAAGAGGAAGTGAGGGAAGTCCTTCAATCTGCACATGAAGGAACAGGTGGTGGGCACCTTCCAGGGCATATTATGAGTCAGCGGATCCTTGATGCTGGTTTATTGTGGCCTACATTATTCAAAGATGCTGATGACTGGGGAAAAGCATGTGATGTTTGCCACAGGTGTGGACCTAAGCCCACCAAGCAGAGGCATAACCCCTTGATTATTTCCACTTCTTGGAAACCATTTGAGAAGTGGGGGTTAGATTTTGTAGGGCCTATCTACCCTCCGACGATTCCAAAAAGAGAGAAGTATCTATTGATAGCCACATATTATGCGACAAAAGTGGGCTTAAGTTATTGCATCTTCTGATTGCACCGCCCAAATTGTGGCTGATTTCATTTACAGTAGCATCAATTGCAAGTTTCGATGTCCACTTGAAATTTGTACAAACCAGGGTACGCATTTTGTGAATAAGGTCCTACAGGAAATTTTCAATAGGTATAGAATTCTAAATAGGACCTCTTGTGCATACTATCCAACAGCTAATGGATAGGCTGAATCAACTAATAAGGTATTAATTTCCATGTTAAGGAAGGAATGTATGTTACAGCCCACTTTTTGGGGCATTGCTTATCAAGGTACCCTATGGGCATACAGGTTAGCTTACAAAGATGCCACTGGATATTCTCCATTCCAACTGATTTATGGCATATTGCCAATTGAGCCCTTTGAATTTTTAAATGGATCACCTAAAGTAGCATTCATGCAGGGAAAGAAAGATTGTGGTGTCTCTCAGAGGCTTGGAGCACTGCATAAAGTAGAGGAGATATGTCTACTAGCAACAAAACAATTGATAGAGACTCGGATGAAGAGGAAGGAGGCACATGATCGAAATCTGTGGAACAACCACATAGAGCCAGGCATGTTAGTTCTTCTCCATAGATCTCATCTTCAAACACAAGTGAGAGGAAAATGGCTTCCACACTGGGAAGGACCTTATCGAGTTAAAAGAATGCTGAATTGGGGTGTTGTGGAGTTAGAGATGCTAACAGGTGAGGCCTTGCCACTGGTCAACACATCAAGGCTCAAGGCCTACCATCAACACGCTTGAAGATTTATGGATCACTTGGAATTGAAAAATCTATCCAAGTTGTACATAACCTTCTCATTTCATTTTGCTTAAGTTTTAGTAGTTTCCTTTATCCATTTCATGCTTGTTCCTTGCATTTTAGCAATTTAGAAGGCATTTCATAACCTTTGCAAAAGTACAATTTTTGGGAATTTTTCAACCATTTTTTAGAATTTTTTCTAGCATTTCACATCCCTTTCAATAGTTATTTTCTTGCCAAATTAGAGAAATAAAGGAAGATCTCTGTGGTTTTGATTGAGGAAATCGCCCTAGACCCTGTAGAGAATTTCGATAATTTTTTCAGAATTTTTTGTATTTTTTTGGTCCTTTTTTTGGAATTTTTCTCTATTTTTCTTTAATTTTGGACATTTTCCTTCAAAAAAGAAAAAAACTCCCCCTAGGGAATTTTTTCCAAAACAAAACTCAAAAATTTTCAAAAAAATCTCTCTCTCTCTCTCTCTCTCTCTCTCTCTCTCTCTCTCTCTCTCTCTCTCTCTCTCTCAGCTCCCCCCCAGCCCCCCACCCCCCCCCGCTCTGACACACCCCCCCCCCAACCCCCCCGATTTTCACCAGCTGCAGTCAAGTTTTATTAAAAAAAATAAAAAAGAGAAGAATTTTATTTTATTTTATTTTTCTTTTTCATATTTAAATATATATATATATATATATATATATATATATATATATATATATATATATATATATATATATATATATATATATATATATATATATATATTTTTTAATTAATTTATTTTATTTATTTTTTTTAATTTTTATGGCTCAAACCTTTTGGCTTTGGATCGTGCCTCGGATGGCCATTTTTTTCAAATGTGGATTCATTTTCATGTACTTTGGCACCTTTGGATTCATTTTTTGACTTATGTTTTCCAAAATCCACACTTTTCTCTGATTTTTGGTCAAAACCCACATCTTTTGAGCATATTTATCACATGTTTTATCTATACACATGATCCACATTGCCTATTCTCACCTCATTTCACCACATGTTGCACATTTTCCATAATGCAACCTCTAGAGCTCTACTTTTTTATCATTTTGACCCTCTCTAGACCCCATAATCCTACTCCCTCACCCCCCCCTTTAACCTTTTGCCCAACCACATCCTTACCCCTCTCTTCCCTATCCATCTCAACCCCATCAGCCCTCCCTTCCCCCTCCTTTCTACCCTCCCATTTTCCTCCTTTGCTTTTCCTTGCAATACATTCCACTTTTGGGTTCTTCTCTGGTGCTTGTTCTCTCTTGTTTCTGGTGGACTTGGTCTCTACTTAAGTGTCCTTTTGAAGATTCTGCAGCACAAGAATCATGATGTCCTCTATGCTCTTAGTTTTGGTTGTAGCTCTCCGGGACGGAGAGCACATTAGGTGGTGGGCAATTGTTGAGCCCATAAAAGTCATATTGGTCAAAGTCAACCACAGTCAAAGTCAACCACATGAAAAGTCAAAAGGTCAAAGTCAACAAATTCAAGGTCAAAGTCAACAGGTGCAAAGTCAAAGTGCTAAAGTGCAGGTGTTAAAGTGCACAGGTAGTGCACAATTAATTATCCACAAAGGGTAAATTGGAGAAAGTGGGTCACAAGTTGCAGAGGTATTTGTCTAATTTCCCTAAGGTTCAAAGTGTTTTTAAAGTGTTTTGGAAGGTTCAAGTGAACCCTCTCTTATGTGCAAAAGTGAAGAGTTAAAAGGAAAAATATAAAGGTATGTGAAGCGACAACGTACGCAGAAGTGAAAGTATGGCCCCCCAATTAAAATTTTTGGTTTTAGTCTAAAGTCACTACAGGACAAAACAGGGAGTCGTTGGCTGCCAACTTGTGAAGACAATCTTGGGACATCAAAGTGAGCACCAAGATACTCTAGTAGTTAGGAGCGTACGTGAATCCACACTCAAATCAAGGCAAGGACTATTCTTGGATGATTCTAAGTGTAAGCAAGAGTAAGCATAGTCTAAGAAAGGCAAGAGAGAGAAGTGCAAGAGACACACAGTGTGCGATGCAGAGAAGTGAAGTGCAAGGTGTGCATGAAGAGTGACCAAGGAAGTGTGTAGAGGAGTGCTAAGCTAGTCCCCCAAGGATCCCAACCTCTCATTGAAGTGTGCACGTGCCGACAGAAGGTATCCATCCCTCCCCCTTAGTGGAAGCTTGGTGCAAGGTGTGCACAAGTGCAGGCTTGGAGAAGGTGGAGGTTTGGTGCAGAGGAGGCCGGCAGCAACAAGTCCCTTGGGTATTTGGTATTTTGTAATTGAGCACTCTGTGGGATTTTGCACAGAAGCTTTGGATTGTATTGTGCTTCACATTGTATTTGTCTTATTATAATCAATCGGCAGAGGCTTTCAGTGTGTATCTTTCTTCTTTTCTTTCCCTTTTCTCCCACAAACACTCAAATCCCTTCTTGTCCAAGAATCCCCCAACAACTTGCATCAATGAACTCAAGTAAAGTTGAGAGGTTATGGAATGTTGGATGGTAAGAAGACATTGGACCAAGAGGATTTAGTAAAGCATGATTCTAAAGTTCAATACTCTATTCTCCATATGCACGATATTCATTTTGAGAGTTCACATGATTGTTGCAACATGTATTTGGAGGAAATTGTCTTGTTAAAGTGTGCTTTTCCACAAAGTATGGCTAGAAATGATGGAATTTAGAAAAATTCTTTTTCTTTTTTGGAAACATAATAACATTTTTGGTGATGTGGCTTTCTACTTTTAGAGATCTTGAAAATATTACTTTTTAAAGAAGAAACTTAACAAATAATCTCAAAAAATTCAGTTATGATATATATATTAAAAAATGGGCCCTTTAAAATAAATATATACTAAAAAAGAGACATTATAAAAATATTATTTATTCACATAGATGCTCAAGCTTGATGATGTGAAAAGTAGACTCCCTTCCGCTCTCTCTCTCTATAGAAGAAGAGCCTATTAAATCCTAAAGAAAATCATACTCTAGCCTACTAAAAAGTGCCCTATCATATGCACTTCATCCCCTTAAATGACATTAGAATTAGGTTGAATTCCTAAAAATTAGAGATCCTTGCAAGTCTCATGTAGGATTCCATTTTTCCCTAATGAATCCATACTCAATGTTTTACCTAACCTAGTTTTAATTAAACAACTTTGTAGGTGAACTTTGATTGGCTATTTGATCCCTAAATTAAAGTAAATTTTCTTTATTTCCTATAAAAATATTAAAGATCCACATCATGGAATTAAGCTCACATAATTTTTCTTTTTGTAAAATAAGCATAGATTTTCTCTAAAATCTAGTGGTCAAGACTCTTAAGCAATCTCTCTTCTTGGAAATTCAATCTAATCTTGTAAGATTACCCTTATATACGCACTTTTGATGGTGGCTTAACACTATTGGAATTTCTTCTAAACATTGATCTTTCGATGATTCTAAAAGCTTGAATGATCTTGCTTCTCTATATGGAAGGCTTTATATTATCTAAATAATAGTATAAGATCAAGCTACATGTGGAAAAATATTAATGGAAGGTGTGGGAATCCTTGGGAGTATTTAATAAAGTTAGGGAGAGTTCTATTGCATGAAAAGCACTCATAAAGGAGAAATGGGGAGCATAGAAATAAAAATCAACAAATTGCAAGCTATTTCTTAAATTAGCATAATCTTGAGGTAATATTCATGTTATTGTAACCTTAGAGAATACATAAAAAAGAGCTTAGGATCTCAAAAGTAGGTTTGTAGAAGCATGTTGGATCTTTAATTTGAGAAGATAGACAAAATCAACTACCAACCTAGGAAATTTGAACTGTGTAAATTCATCATGTTCTTTGTTAGTGGTACAAATTCAAAACCTTAAGCTGCATTATCACCATTCAAAAAAGATGTGGCCTATCAAGGAATGCAAGGAAAGATATAAGAGAGTCACCATCATCCTACATAAAATCGTATTTTAGTCATTTGAATGGATATATTCACGGCTAGGACACCTCAAGGAAGGCGTAAAAATGTATAGAGTTATAACATTTGATCACCATGAAAATATACAATCATTAACCTAAATATTGAGGTGAATAATCTTTGGAAGAACCCTTGTATTTTTGTGAATCAGTACATTATCAAGTTAAAAAAGGTTGTAAAGGAGATGATCAAAGCAAGGGTAATTACGCACAATTATGTTATGCAAGAAAATGAATACGTTGAGCAAGAAGATATCAACAAGGAATAGGTTAATGATAAAAGAAACAAATACAAAGGTAGAATTTAAGACATCATAGCTTGAATGGATTATAATTTTCTAGAGGAAAGGAAATTTTTATATAGAAAGACAAGAAAACTGTTAGGAATAAAGCAATAAAAATGAAGATGGGTACTGAATTCTCGAAAGGCTATATTATGATAGGGATGCTTGGGAAGAGAAAATAAAGAGAAAAGTGGAAGATGTAACGACAAACATCAACACAAATGAGCTAAGTAACTTTTTGAGTTCAAAGATGGAGAATGCTATCTTATGAACTATGACGCACAAACATGACGTCTAGTATGTTGGTAAAACTTGGTACCACATGAGCTAATTAGAAAAAAATTGGTTTGGAGATCTTCATGTCACAATCAAAATTTGAAACTTTGAAACAAGAAATAATACCTTCCATGCTATCAGAAATATATGGTATGTGATTGTTTATGATAATCAACTTGCAAAGTTTCAAAAGAATGCCTTACAGGTTCCAATTATAAGAAATATTTTAGTTTCTATTCGTGAAATGGTCGATAGATGCTATGGATCCATGTTCGCAAAGGTTGGATACTATGTTGAGGACCCCAACTATGGATACAAAGTCATAGAAAAAGGAAGTAAAGAAGGAAGAATTTTCACATTGGAGGTATGTTTGATGTAGGCCCACTCACAAGACACATGTACCAAACCGCATCAAGCAATGGTTACTCACCCACAAAAAAGTCAATCAAAGAGAAAAATCGGTGGTACGAAGACGACCACACTAGGAGTCATCCACACTCATGAGGATTCCCTCCCTCTCTCTCACACAAACACACACACATACACGTACATACACACATATGCAAGCAAGTCTCACTCATGTACAAGACACAAGAGACAAAAATGACGGTTCACTTCACTTTTATAGGTGAGTTCTAAAAAAGTGTCACTCATGTACAACGATAAGAGCCAAAAATGACGGTTTATTTTACTTTTATAGGTCAGTTTTTAAAATTGATCATCTTTTCACTCTAGTACACATGCTAGTTAAAAATAAGTCCTAAACACTCGTTTGAGGCTTGATTAGAGTGCAAAAAGGCATTGTAAATTCTAGAGGTTAGGGAATCACGTGTGAAGCTCAAGGACTCCTTGGATTGCACACATGTGGAGTAAATTAAAAGATGTTGCTTTTGGATATATTTCTAACTGTGGAAACTATGGCTAATGCAAGAAATAGTTTTGGAGCTTATTTCATTGCTTGTGTTCATTCAACATGCTTCTTGCGTCAATTCTTCACAACCCTGACCATCTAGTCTCTCTCTTTTGTATTTGAAAAACTACTTCAATGAGTCTCCATCTCTAATACGCCCACTCCTAAATTTTGTCCTCCCCAACAAATGATGTGCACATTGTTTGTTCTTTGCGAAGAGTGTGTATTGAGGCACATTGGAGTTTCCAAGTCCCAAGAGAACATGATTTTTATATAGACATTGAGAATGATGTTTGTTCCTTTTTTAAGCGATGGTAGGGGTGTAGTACTTAGTGCAATGCATGGGTGAGAAAGAAGAAAAAGTATCAGAGCAGTGTGTTCCATGGCTATGTTGAAGATAAATGTGCAAGCTCATATTCCATGGCTATGTTGAAGATAAATGTGCAAGCTCATTTTGACATGAGCTATACTTGGATAAATCTACCTTCAAACTCCCTATCTAGAGATATCGAGATCACATTTCAAGCTCTATCGTGGGAACGCACGTGTGGAGCACACTATCATCTTTATACTTGTTTTCAGTAGTCAATTCTTGAAATTCAAATTCAAGTATACTTGTTCTCTTCTTTGCTACTACTCCTGTATTTTCTTGCATAACAACTTTCTAACGTAAAATAGAAAATTAATTTTGAGCATAGAAAACTCAAATTTTCTCATTGCATGCATGAAAATACAGTTATATCTTTAAGAAATTTTGATAAAGACCATGCATGGATCGAACGTAAGCAAGGGTGTTGTCTCTTTGGTAACATACGTTAAGAATGTGATCCAATGCACATAAAATGAGATAGAAACATGCCCATGTACATGAGGAGAAAAAATATACTTCAATACTCCAATTGTTCATCGTCCGTTTTTTCGATGTAATATGAAAACCGATTATTTAAATTGAAGTTTTAACAAATAATTTTATTTGACGTAGTTTCAGGAGCTTTTAAAAATTATTTGGGATCTCAACGAAACGACTAATCCATTCGAATGTGCTCAAAATCCATAAGGTTCGAGCTTCAAACCCAACGAAAATTCCTCTAATGACATGTATCTTCTTAAGTCTTCATAATAGAGAATAGGATAATGTCAGTCTATGAGATTAACCTTTATTATCATTTCAAAGTATGTACATGCACGATTTGGCTTAAATGTTTAATCGTATAGGGATACACAGGATCCATATCATATAGTGACAACTAATCACTGGATAAGAACACATTATAAGGCAGCTCTAGTGCAATGCAGTTACTCGGCTGAGTTTGCAAATTTGCATTGATCATGATTATGCTTGTTACTGATTGTTCTACGTGGATTTGAACAACTCGATTTCATATTTATTTCCACAGCTCAATAGATGTAGAGAGCTTCAGGAAGTTGATCTTTGGATTAATATTTATGTAATTTAACATGAACACTTTATCAAGACATTCTCAACAGTGCAATATTTGTAAAAGCTTCCGCTTTATAGCACTTTTTGAGGAAGAAATTTTTCAGATTGTAAGAGGACTTATATGAGACTTTTAATCTACTTTCGAACACTCTGCTAAGGAAGGAGAAAGGTGATTTTTTATCATTGAACTAAGTACGGTATATATCTAAGATTTTCTTTTCAAGGGTGGGATGTTGTGTCCAGCATCAGATTGTTCATTTACCTACAGTCTTGCCATAGAGTACACATTCAAAACTTCCAAATCTAGGGTGCTTCGCGTCAAGAGATGCGCCTAGGAATGTGCGAAGAGCGTTTCCGAGTGTTGAACGAGCATAGACATAATTTTGGCAAGACTTGGTAACCGCTAAGTTGACACTCATTTCGTCGACATAAACTCCAGATGTTCCCTATATACAGACAGCTCAGACAAAAAATCGGATGAACCAAACTCATGAAGTTTTACCAACAGCTCTATGAATCATTAGTCACATATGAGCAAATACAGTCGATGATTTTTTTCATGTCTGCGCACGACCGAATTCTATTGACGTTATAGCTTCTGCATAATCTAACAAGATGTACGAATTATACTAACAAAGGTAGTAAACATGGGTCGCGTCCATGATTTGAGGATTCCTGATTTTTATCCTTACACAGAATACTAATATTTTGTGTGAAGGAAAAAAAAATGTCTACTGGTCAAGGAAGATATCCTCAAATCTGCGAGTGACTAAGAGCTTCTGTTTGGTAGCATATTCTTAGGAAGAAACGCAATGAGGAAATGTAGAAACGTTTCCCTGAGTCTTGGACGAGCATAGAGATGATTTTTGCAAGATTAACTAATAGCTAACCTAAAACCCAATTTCCTCAACACAGCTTACCGAAATCCCTATATACAAACATTTGGACAGAAACAGAACCAGATCAACCATAGATATGAAGTTTTAGTAATAGTTTATTAAATATTCATCAAATTTGACCTATTGTATTGTAGTAACGTTGTAGCTTCTCTTAACGTTGTAGCTCCTGAATACTCTGACAAGAGGTACAAGTCATACTGACAAAGAGTCACAGACAAGGGCTCACGCACATCATGTGAGGATCACCTTTGTTTGATCTTCATACAGAGTATTGTTTCTTTGTCTAAAGGAAGTACTGCTGTGAACTGTTTAAGAAAGATTTTCTTCAAACCTGTGTGTGCGTGTGCAACTCTCTTCCCATCTACATTCCAGCGTGTCTAATTGATCTACAAAACTGGTTTCAAGTACCTGCGCATTTTTTTCTGTGATTGCATGCACGAAAAGCCCTTTTTTCATTGTGAAGCCTGTCTGTGCACAATTGTCTCCATAGAGTCTTGGAATCCATAACCACATTCCAACGTGTCGAAATCGAGTATTTCCTGTAAATAATTGCAGCGATGCGTCGCTCTCCGTAACTTGTAACTATTTGACGATTCTCTGAACAGTCAAAGATTACGTATAGAATTTCGACCGTTCATTGGGCAGCCAAAATTGACCAGTCACTGCAATGTCTACTGCAAAGCGAAGAAGATTTGTCATAGGACAGCGGAAAGGAATTGGGCAGGGCAAGCAAAGCGTGTGGGACCTAAGAATTTGTTGCTGATATCTGCAACCGTAAGGAGAGAGAGAGAAAGAGAGAGAGAGAGAGAGAGAGAGAGAGAGAGAGAGAGAGAGAGAGAGAGAGAGAGAGATAGAGAGAAAAGCACTTTCGCAACTCGCAAGCCTGGATCTTTCTCTGTAAAGCGTAAAGGTCGTCATTCCCAGCTCACAGTACATGGAGGCGGGTATTTGCGAAGAAGTGGATGCTGCGCAAATGGATAGAGAAGAAGAAGTAGATGCTGCGCAAAGGGACGTCTCAATGAACAATCTTAACTGGAATCTTGGACAGCAATAACGACATATCCGCATACTTTCACCGGTGTCCTATAACTTTCTAATGTAAACTATTGTTCCCCTCAAGTACACATGGCAGAGATTGATTCCTTTTAACTTTCAATGAAAACTGTAAGCCCGACTTTGTTGACTTTGCAGAGAAATATAACTCCGTTCACGGAATCAAGATAAACAATAGCATGTACTCTTCAGAGATGTGATTGTCCAATTCGTCCATCACAGTTTTGAGGAGTACTCTCCTTAGAGAAAGCACTGTACTCCTAACGGCTTTATCGTTCACAGAAATCATTATTATTATAAGATTCACAAGTCTTATCAGATTATTCGTGATCTTTATCGTCCAGGGAACTCAGTACTGCAAATATAGGATTACAGCGTTGAATACAATACAGTAACTATTATATATAACTCAGTGCCATAACTCTTTCTTGAACTTCATGACGTTTTCCAATCGAATGATGTTTAGGGATAATTTCGTGCTCAATGTAAAGTTCGACTCCGTACATTGATTAAGATCCTGTGTAATTAAATAACCGGAAATTAACCTCAATATCCATGGAGCGATCCGAAATACATTTCTGCCATCAAATCTGTGTCAATATGGAGGTCTCACAAGCTCTACAAGAGTAAATAACACCATCCTTTATTTAACAGAAAGGACAACTGTACAAATGAATAGGTGACGGAGTTGCAATACGGCTGCGGAGGTGACGGTCACTATGGAGGTGATGGACGCTGCGGCGCTTCTCTGTTTCTTCTTGACGCTGCGGAGGTGACGGACAGACGCTGGGCTCTACTGTTGGTGACGGGCGGACTCTGCTGAGAGTGTGAATCCTGCTCCAAACTGACGGCGCTGCTGGTTCTACAATGGAACGCAGGAGCTAATTGTCACGGCCATCGCGGTGGCGGACCATCCTCTGGCTTTCCATGATCGTACGGCCCTTATCTTTGCTTCAGAACCATCCCTCTGTTCCCATCGCTTCCTCCTGACCTGGCACCCGACCCTGCGTGGCTTTTCTGCCGCCCCATCGCGATGACACAAAGGTACCATCGCTTGTGGGTACTATCACGTTGGAGTAACGCTTGGTTTAGTATAATATAAATTAAAAGAGCAAAGAGAGAAATACTATAATATAAGTTAAAAGAGAGAAATAAAAGTACAAGGATTTGAGCATCGCGGAGCCTATCGTGCTTTTTGCGATGGTGAGAGCCTACCGTTGTGCCCATCGCACGCATTGCGGCCTCGTTCGTTTCGGCGTGTGTGTCTATCACGTAGTGACTAATGGCGAGTTTGGATGTTCATCCCATTTACTAATTGTTGTGCATTGTGAGGTAGTGGAGAGTTGATGAGAGGTAGTCAGTCATTCATCTTGGTTCTGACTCGCGAGGTTCTTTTTAAAGCAAGAGATCGTAGTTTTGGGGTAGGGTTTGGGGGTTCTTTAATTATCTTTGGCTTGCTCCTGTCTCCCATGGCCGGTGTGCTCCGTTTTTTAGTGATCGACAATGTGAGACCCTCACAGTGTTGGGTTCTTGCGAGGCTGTTCGGAATCCTCCTAGTTGCGCTCCACCGATGGTTTCCTTAAGCAGCAAATTTTTTTTGGTGAAGCAAGATGAACTACTGAAAACGTACTTTATTGACCAATTGTTTGGCCCAAAGCCCCCTAGAGTTCGTGTGTCTCTAGCTTCGGAAGGATTGGTTCCTACATGGCTTGATTGTGAGCAAATGATAGTTTTTGCCAATGAACCACTTTCTTTTGGTCTTCAAGAACGAGTAGATGGCATTTCAAGCACTACAAGTGGGCACCTAGCAAGTTTGGAGGTCTACCTTATGCTTGTTTAAATGGTTTCTAAACTTCATCCCAAACAAGTTCAAACCTCTATATCATCCAATTCGGGTTGAGCTTCCCAACCTTCCTTTTTTCTTGTACGAATTCCTATGGGATATTGTAGCACCTATTGGAAGACCATTGGCCTCAACGGAGGAGGTGCGGGACTTCATCTAGGAAGGAGCGAAGCATTCCTTTAACACGCGATGGCATCCGCATATCCATGTTGAGACTCACCTTAACAAAGCTCTCCCCTCAAAGATTTCCATTGACTTAGGGGAAGGGGAAGTATAGGAGAAGGAAATTACTTACAAGAATTTACCAAACACATGCTTTCATTGTGGTCTTCAAGGACACAAGATTAAAGAGTGTGCCCAAAAACAAATAGAACCAAGAAGCCACCAAAGAAGATTAGAGAAGTTCGAAAGCACAGGCTCGTCCACCTACTAGTAAAGGTAGATGCTACGAACTCAGAGAAGGACTTAGAAGGGTTCAAGGAAGTTAGATGTAGAAGAAAAAGAGCCCTAAGGGATCATCTGAGAGAAACACCATGGTTGTGGCTCCTCTAAACAACTTGTATACCAACCTCAAGAAGGAGATCAATGAGTTGGACTTCCTAGGAGGAATTTTTATGAGGTAATCATCGAAGATAAAACCGTGGAGACTACCACCAACAAAGGAGATAACCAAGAGGATAATCAAGAGGGATACACGACTAGTAAAGAGGACAAATTCATCCTCGCCGAAGGTGACTCATAAGGGGAAACAACCATTGGAAAGGCCATGGAAGAGCCCCTTGAAGAGCAAGATTTGTGGATAGGATCTCTCATGTTTGAGGAAAAAAGATGAGCCCAAGAAGAAAAAATATAAGGCCCCTCTCCACAAAGAGGGTAACCATCGATAATGCTTATCATATCATTTAATGCCATGGGATTGGCTAACCCCTCATGGGTGGCTATTATTGGATAGTGGTTTCACGATAATATCCTAAACTTGGATTTCATATGTATTCAAGAGATTAAAATTGATGGAAAGGATCTTCAAAACTGACTTAAACTCATCTCTTCAACCTATGTCTGGATTAACACTTCTCACCCTGGGGGGTGGTGGCATAGCTATTGGAATAAATAACTTTTGGTTTGGTAGACTGGTCAACTCTTGCAAGGATTAGAACCATCGGTGGATTGCTACCTCCTTTGGAGGCCCCTTCCTATTCACTCTGGTCTCCATGTATGCCCCAAATAGAGAGTCGGAGAGGATTGACACCTACAACTCATTGGACTCATTTTCCTACAATGTCGTGCTTTACGGGGACTTCAACATGATGGAAGACCCTTCGGATCGGTGGGACAACAAGGGGTGGTCTATTGATGGTCAACAGAAAGAAATCTTGGACAAAATCAAGCTCCACCTAGACCTTGTGGAGATTAAAGACACAAATGGATTCTCTTGGTCGGATCTCCAATCTGGGGACTACTTGACAAAAGAAACATTCAATAAAAGCTATATTCTCATAACATTATCCATCAATGGGGCCAGCCTATCATCTCCCAACACATTGACCTCGTCATATCAGACCACTACCCTTTTATGCTCACTTTCAAGCTGATTGCCAAACTCAAAAAATCACCCTCCTTCCATGCTTGCCCAATCGCTTTCTCCCTTCCCTCTATCCATCAAGAAATCACCATGATATGGAACTCGGCTTTTACCAATGCCGCCTCATTGGCCAAATGTTGGAGAGTTGGAGTTGAGAAGGCTCATCAAGTTTGATCAAGACCCACAAGATGCTTTGGAGTGTGCGGAGGAGGTGGAGAGAGAAGCTCTATCGCAGGCTCTAGCACCTTCAGGAGGAATTGAACAAAGAGAAATACCAATACCAAACTTGAGTACAAAAAATCAGAGGCATACTGAGATACGAGGAAGAAATTCAAAGGAAAAACCTACAAGTATACTTTAAAGAGTGGTGGGCAAGCAAGGCTGACAAACCAACGAAAGAGATATGTGGCATCCTCAAGAGGAAACATAACCGAGACTCTATTCCCTTCATAATCAGAAGCAATGGGGTCGAATGTAAAGCAGAAGAAGAAAATAGTGCCATTATTGTAGACCACTTTAGTCAACTGGACGCCTCTTTCTCTCCATAGGAGGGATTGCATGACGGCCATCTCGAGAGTCTCTCCCTCGAGAATACCACAGAACTTGAAGTCTCTCCTCAAGGCACCCATTTTAGATAATGAGATTCTCAAAGCTATTAATACGCTCCCCAATGGAAAAGCCCCAGTGGTGGTGGCCTCACCAATGAATTCTACAAGTCTTTTAGGCAGGTGGTGGCCACCCTATTGCGCTTGGTTTGGTAACAGGCATTAGTATTCGATACCCTACCCGAACGCCTAAACAATGGTGTCATCAAGTTTATCCATAAAAAAGGTAACAAGAATAGGATTGAAAATTGGCACCCAATCACGATGCTTCAAACAGGTACAAGATTCTTGTGAAATTAGTTTCCAACACAATTTCATATCATCTGATGAGGTGGCTTAGCGAGGATAAAAAAGGACTCATGAAGGGTAGATCAATACTTGAAGCCATAATTGATATTTGGGAAGGTTTTGATTTTTCTAAAGAGTTAGAGCGAGATGTGGTATTCCTTAAAATCAACTTCGACAAAGCCTATGGTAGGCTAGAATGGGACTATGTCCTCCAATCTCTTAAAGACCTCGACTGTAGCCAAACATTCACTAAGATGATTGCTATGTTGGTGGGGAATGCTTCGACATAAATAAATATCAACGGCCAGTTATTGAAGACCATTAGATTAAAATGATCTATTAGGAATGGATGCCCATTGGCCCCTCTAATCTTTGCTATTTCCAGGAAAGGGCTTAGCCATCTTGTGCAACATCACATGGATACGGGCCATATTAGAGGTCTCTCTCTTCCTCTCAACTAGGTTCAGATGATCATAAGACTTTTTGTAGATGACATGAACACATTTGTGCATAATGATTCGACCAACATCGAGGCCTTTTGTGGTTGCCTTGACACTTTTCTTATGGCTTCTAGCTCCAAAATCAGCCACTCCAAAACCACTTTTCGAGCCATCATTGGACTGCCCCCACTGTTGGTTGACCAAGGGTTCCAAATTATCCCTAGGGGTCAGTTCTTCCACCTACTTGGTATTCTTATGTGCTTTGTTAAGTGTGTTGATCAAGTAGCGAATTGGATCCTTTCCAAACTATACAATAAGTTAGTGTATTGGAAGGGCATGCATATCAACCGCAGGGGATGTGCCATGGTAATTAATACCTTCCTCATCTCCAGCTTGATCATTTACTTTCTCTCTTGTTGGAGACCGAAAGACCAAGAGCTTAGCAAACAGGAAAGAATCTGCAAAAACTTTCTTTAGACGGGGGACCACAATAGAAGAGGGGTTCCTAAATTTAATGGTCAACCCACATGAGCTAAAAGGATTGCAAAGGTCTGGGCATTATGGATATTGAAGGCATGGCTGATAAGTTGGTGGCAATGTGGATCATCAAGGCTTGCTGCAACCATGAGACATTTTGGGCCAAGCTCATTTTCAAGAACAAGAACATGATCATGTTTGTGGGTCTCCCAGGCTGGAAGGACTTGGACCTCCTTACCTTTATATTCTTACCAATTCGGGTTTCCCATAAAGGCTCGAATCTTGTGCGCTCATTGTGGAAGAGTTGGAACAAGTTCATACAATTCGCTAGAGTAAAAGATGATTGGAAATGGGTGGTTGGTATCAAACAAAATGACTCAATATGGTTTCTGATCTCGAATATTAGAGATGTGTCCTCCTAGAACCTCCAAAAGGTAAAGAGACTCTTGAACAAGGATTTTAGACAATGGAAACACCTCTGGAAACAAGAAACTAGACATTGAATCAGATTTGATGACATAGACCTTGAATTAAGAGTAAATTATGAACAGTGGGCTCTCCTCCAGAGTAGATGCATCACTTGGGAAAGTCCAAAAACTTGAATCGTCATTGGGCTAGACCTGCCATGCCATGAAGTTCTTATGTGGCACAATGGCAATCGCCTGTCCAAAATTCCTAAACTCAAGGTAGACAGGAACTATCATATCACGCTCAACAAGACGTGATGCCTAACATGGACATGGCTGTGTTAGGATTTGAACTTCATGTCTATCTGGCATCCCCTCATCGAGATCAAAAAATTGGTTCTCATGTGGCACATTCTCTAGCATGGTATCTGGACCAACCTAAAGGCTAACAAAATTTGTGGGGGCCGCCATGGTGCAAGCGATGTTGCCACACCATCAAGGAACTTGGTCGAATCTTCTTCTCTTGCCCAAGTCTCTCTTGCTCTAGCAGGCCCTGAGGAATATTTTGAGACTATAGGTACAAATCACTTGGAAGCAAGCACTGCTCGGTGAAGCTATCAGCTTCTTAGCGGCATAATAGAACGCTATAAGAGGGGAAACCCTCTCAAAGATTTGGAGGGAGTGGTGTGCCAGCAATTTTGGACACCCTTCTAAAGATTGGTCGATCGAGAAGTCTCTATTCCTCCTTAGCAAAAGAATCTGCAATTGTAAGAGTTCACCACCCTTTAGACATCATAAAGTATTTCTCATCGACAACAACAAGCTTAAATCCAAGTGGGCCTTGCATGAGGGGGATGGAAGGGTTGTTAACTTCCTTTGCAACATTTTCTAGTTGTGCAAGTTCTACCCCTTCTTTGTGGGATTCAGGGGGCTCCAAGGGCACTAGTCCCATTCACTTATAACATGTTCTTTCTTTAATTAAAGCCCGGGAGAGTAGGCCTTGGCCGAACTTCCGTTTTATGAAAAAAAAAGACTATATAACACTTAATAACTCCATGGACCTCAAAGCATCCTTCCATCAGATAAGAAAGAAATCGAAGAACTTCATAATGATGGAGTGATTGTTCCAAAATCCTATATTTCCTCCTTATTCACAACATCATATACCAAAAATCCAGCATAAGAGGACACAAATTCGTCCCTAAAAATGTGCTATTACACAACATTCCTCTGATTTAGATACAATTGTCAAAACATTTACATATTATTCACAGAGCACACCAATCGTTTACAGATTTCTTGCATACAGTTTGCCACAGATCTCAGGCGAGGGCACAATAAATTGCACAATTTTCTCTTGAAACCTGAACTCTTTGGGATAGACTCTAGCGATAAAAGTCCAATAATACTGGGCTTTCTATCCCATCGCTTCAAATCCACGCACTTACTAATGTTAACCTTATTCTTTTAGACATTATTATGCTGCCAAGGATAAAGTATTGATAAATTGTTCACAATTTTCACGATTTGAATCTAGAATGAAAAGGGACATACCTCATGAATGGTATGTTTGAAGAGTCTAACTTGTGAGGATTGAGAGGGTTACTCTTGGAACACCTTTAGATCTTTTCATTTTATCCCTTTCGAGGAGGTAGAAAGAGGATCATCCTCATATTCACGAATCTCAAAATTGTTTGATCTATGCCATTCCTAGTGCGATTCCTCCACAACTTTGATTGTAGCATTTTTATGATTGATTGTAATGTTTCATTTGAATTTTATTAATTAAAGTTTGATTGGTAATTGTAATGTTCTAGCGACTTTATGGGAAACCTACATAGAAGCCTCGACAAAGAAATTGTTTGATTGAATTGATAGAAAAAGGAAAACATGCTGGTATTTGTAGACGAACTTCTAGAGGAATAGGTCGTAGAGAAAGTAAGGAGTGAACAATTCCATTGAAAGGGGCACTCCATAGAGCTAAATATACGAGAGGGCTAGAACACATCACGTGTTTGAGAACATACTATAATTTTTTTTAACAGGAGAGGGCAAGGGCTTCATTTGATCAATATATTATCAAGAGGGCAATTACAAATTCCTACATTAGAAGGAGGTGTATCTCAAGTGAAAGAAACCACTAATTAAAGATCAGTTGGTTTTCCTACCAATAGAATAGAATAGAAAACAAGTAGAGGAACAAAGGAAGAATAACAATTAGGGTCAAGCGAAACTAAGAATTTTACAATGAAAAACGAAACTAATGCAAATTGAAATATTAAGCACAAATTTCATTTAACGATGGAATGCCCATTTCATCCACTTACATGATCCTCAAACGTGTGGGGGAAAGTTGCACCCCAACATTAAGAACTGTGGCTAGTATGATTCTTTTATATGACACCACTTTGACTTAAAAAAACCATATATGATGCTTGATGACTAGACTTGATTAATCTTGATTATAGGGCAAACCTAGCTGAGAGATTATTATGCCTCACTTTTAGTCGTTGAAGGTTCATTATAGAAAATAGTTGGAAACTGGAGATGGAATGTGCCCTTTCTATCAAACATGCTAATGAAAATATAGATACAAATAAGTATATAGATTTAGATACATATTCATAGATAGATGTCAATAGCCTTCAAAGCTAAAAGCAACTCTACACAATTTCTTGTATCATTGGAGCCAATTTCTAATCACATCATTGGTACAAAGGGGATCCTCAAAGTTTTACGATTAAGGATGCATGCGTAGGACACAAAAGGTGAGATATACTAATAGATATCGAGATCAAGGAAGAGGATGAAGAGGAACTTCAACTAGGCTTTCCATGCAAGGAAGAAGAAGAAATAAACGATCTTCTAAAGAGTATATATTGTGAGAATGAATCTAGAAAGGGACCTCCTTGACAGCATACAGAGCTTGAATGAGGAAGACGAGGATGCTCTTAGAAGCCACTAGAAGTATGAAAATAGGGTGCAGACTAGATTTACTTTTCAATGGGCTCCAAGTTCCCCAAAAAATGATACAAGTTATACAAAATACATCTATGGATTCGTTTAAACATATATAATGGCATGTATCAAAAAACGTGAAAAGAGCCTTCCACTCTTTCAGAAGCCTAGCGTCTCTATCACATATCCCAATTTGATATGCGAGCCTCCGTTCTTGATATTAAAAGGGTTTTCCTAGAAACTAAAAAAAAAAATTCTAAGGCTAGGATTTTCCCTCTTTTCTCCCGGAATTGCACGTGAAGCCCATTCAGCTCGAGCTCGGGCTCAAGGATGTTCATGAACAACATATGATATTACAGAAGATGATATAAAACTTCTAGAAATTATATTTGGAGATCTCCTCCATCGTATTCAAGCGAGTCCACATGTTCTCAATATCTGATGCTTCCCATAACAGAAAAACCCCATGTTACATCCAACCAATTGGGACAAAAGAAAATGCATTGTACCACAAAGTATTCAGTTCTCTTCCTCAAACCAACAAGGGGAATTTCATTCTCTTATCCTTAGAGATGAAGTGCTTTTTTTCCCCTTTGTGTGCACCTTATAATTCATATTATTGTGGTGCAGAGAAACAAAATCAACTTATAAAGATGCACAAATGATCACTCAAGCAGGAAACGTGGAAGATCAAAACAATAGAGAACTAGGATATTTTTCCTCCTATATATGGAACATAAAATGAAAATGTGAATATGTAATTATCCTGGAAAAATCCACCATATCTGCACACAATTATCGTGTGATTCTAAAACATAGCCTCCACATTTCTTGACAACGTAAGATGCAATTTCTCCCCCTTTTTCTCCTTTGTTCTACCAAACCTTCATAAACAGAATCTCAATAATTTGCATGAAGCTTTGTAATTGTGTAAACAGAAGAGGTTACCATTTAATAAGAGTAACTATGTGAGTTATCATCCACTTAATTTGGTTCATACAGATGTCTCTGGCAACCAACAAAGGCGTTCTCAAATGCAGATAGTAGATACTTTGTAATCTTCATTGATGATTTCAAAAGGATGAACTGACATTATTGCATGAAGCATAAATTAGATCTCATTTATTACTTCAAGATGTTCAAAGTCCTTCCAGAGAAGAAATGTGATAGGAACATCAAGTGCCTTACGTCAGATGGAGGGGAAGAATATGTTTCCCATTAGTTTTCTCATTTCTTGGAATCCAATGCTATCAAGAGACAAGTTACATGCAGGTACACACCTCAACAAAAATGGTTGTTTGAAAGAAAGAATAGGTACATTGTTGATTGTGCTAGGGCTATGATGAAGCAGATGGAAATGTCCAATTCCTATTGGGAAAATGCAGCAAACATTTCCATGTATATCATGAATAGAGCACTTACAATATGTATACATGATTCAACATCCAATGAACCAAATGTATCACACTTCAATGTTTCTTTGCAATTGCTATGTCTTACTACCAAGTGAATTAAGAAGTAAAGTCAATGGTATGTCAAAAACATGTATATTCATAGGGTATGCAAGTGACCAAAAGGGGTACAGATGCTACAACCACACACACAAGGAACTATAAGTATCAAGGGATGTCATATTTGATGAGCTTTTACCTTTGCATTCTTCAAATGTATCTATGTTGGAAAATGAATATGATGAAGGAAGGACCTCATAAGGGACTGAAGAACCGAAGCTAATGGTTCTCCAAAAGATTCAAGCAGACTCTCATCATAAGGTGCAGATATTCCTGCATCAAGGAAAACAAGTAATGCAAGGAACTAAGGCGAGGCCCATACCAGAAAGATTGATGAAGATGAAGACCTCTATATAAAACGTAATGCAAACCATCATGTAAAGAATGGAGAGATCTCACAGGCATACTAAAAGCATCTAAATCAATGGAAAGGTGAAGTAATTAGGTCTAATGGAGTAAGGTTTCCAATTGAGAGGCTTACAGATGATTGATTTATGGCTAGACACTTTGCATGATTTAGCAATTTCATTGAAGAACCTACATGCTTTGAAGAAAAAAATACATGTAGGGGATAACAAGGGGTTATGTAAGAGGCGATTGAAGTTTTGGACGACAACAACAATTCGAAATTGGTTCCAAGGAAGAAAGACATGATGGCTATGTGAAATAACTGGAAGTAAAAGGTAAAGAAGCACTCAAATGGTAGCATTGCTAGGCATAAACCAAGGTTTCTCAATAAAATGTTTGCTAAGAAATATGGAGTAGACTAGGAAGAGAACCTTAGTCCTCTAGCAAAGATAACTACCATCATAATAATCATTAGAGTTGTAGCTAGCAAGCATTCAAACATGACCCACTTGATGTGAAAAATGCTTTTTTAAATGGGGCGTAGAGGAGGAGGTCTACATGGACCAACTATGCGGTTTTGAATTTAACATCATGGTGAGTATGTTTGTAGGTTAAAGAATGCACTCTATGTTCTCAAGTAAGCCCTAAGGGAATGAGATCAAAGGTTTATAGAGTATTTGATGAATTGTGGATACAGAAAAGCAAGGTTGACCCTGAGAAAAATGAGGAGTTGAGCTTAAGCACACTCTCAAAGAATATATGAGATGAGATATGAGAGACAAATAAGTGAGCAATCCTTAAATCAACAAGAATACAAAGTTCAGTAGTAGGAGCTAACTCAAGATCGAACTACGTGAAAAGAACAAAGCTGATAACACTATCAAATGAGCTCAATGATACACATGAAGCCAATATATAATGGTCAAGAGTGTGTGGTATACACCACTCCACTTCAGTCCCTAGGATGCACTCCACAACTACAAAAAATGAGTCGATTGTCTCTCAACTCCAGCCCTCTGTCTGTCTGCAAAAAATGCTCAAAAGCCTCTGTTTAAATAGATATAACTCTCTAATGCATGGGATTTTGGTGAAACTATTTTAGATGTAGATTCTCCATGATATGGGGAACAAGTTTGCTGAAGAAAGCATTTTGAGATGACGCACGTAGCTCGAGATACAAGCTTCCAAAGTTGGCCTACTGGCCGTTTTCAACAATCTGCCAATTCTCTACCTACCAACTTGCGGCCAGCATAACTTGAGTTTAGAGATGACTTTGCGGGCGATTTTTGGTGAGCTGATACTTGATATTATGGAGAACATTCTAGATTTTGAATCAACCAAAAAGGATGCACGGTTAGCGAGATATGATCCCTGCAAAATGGCCTTTAGAAAAGGTGTGCTACTGTCCTGAAATTTTTCTTAAATTATAGGAACACTTTTCCAACTTGGCATTGACTTCAAATATGCTTTATTCACGACTATGGCTGATGTGGAAAACATAATAAATCACTCTAAGAATATAATGAACTTTAATAAAGAGTTCAACCTATAATAATACTTTGAAGAGATGATGTGGACTTGCATATTCCAACACCTTCCCTCAAGTCCAACATCTTCAAAATAATAAGAACTTGAAATAAAATGCTTGCTGAAGGCATGTGAAGATGAGCCTTCCCTTATTTGTTGAAGATACATGGTGAGCCTTCCTTTACTCATGAATTCCTTCCCTTAAGGGAAGCTCCATCATGCCAAGTGATGATCTATGCTTGATGAACAACTCATTGCCAAGAGCTTTAGTGAAGAGGTCAGCCACATTTTCCTTTGTGTTGCAATGGTGTAAGATGATATCACCACTTTGTATCTTCTCTCTGATGAAGTGCTCCCTCACTTTAATGTGCTTGGTTTGTTGATGCATGACTGGATTCTTTGCCAAAGATTCAGCTAAGACATTATCACAATGAATGGTTGTAGGTTGGTTTTCACCGAAACCAATCTCATCCAAGTATCGTCTCAGCCAAATAGCTTCACAAGCTGAGGTTGTGAGAGCTTTGTATTCAGCTTCTGTAGAGGATAAGATGATCGTACTTTGCTTTTTGGAACTCCATGAATTAGCTCCATTGCCTAGGAAGAAGGCAGTTCCACTTGCTCTTTCTATCAACCAAGTTTGCTGCATAATCTGAATCACTAAATCCATGAAGATTCAATGTATCTCCTCCATAGAGAATTCCAAGTGAAGAAGTACCTTTCAAATATCTTAGTATCCTCTTGGCTGAATTCCAATGAGATACTTTGGGAGCTTGTAGATATTTGGAGAGAGAGTTCACTGCAAAACAAATATCAGGTCTTGTGATGGTCAAATAGAGGAGAGATCCTATGAGTTGTCTATATAGTGTTTCATCATATGGAACAACATTCTCGTCCTTCATGAGTTTGAGAGTTGACTCCATGGGTGTAGAGACCGGCTTAGAGTGAGACATCTCAAACCTATCAAGAATGGAAAAAAGATACTTTTGTTGAGAGATAAATATATCTCCCTTCTCTAATCGAGAGACTTCGATGCCAAGAATGTAGTCTAAGTCACCAAGATCCTTCATTTCAAACTCTTTAGAGAGTTTTCTTTGAACATCTTCAATCATTGCTTCATTGCTTCCTGTCAACATGAGATCATCCACATATAGAAGAACAATAACAATATCTTTTCCCTTGACTCTATAATACAAACTATGATCAGCATTGCTTCTTTGAAAGCCTTGAGAACAAAGATGCTCATCAATCCTTGCATACCAAGCTCGGGGAGCTTGCTTCAAACCATACAAACTTTTGAGAAGTTTGCATACCATGTGCTCTTTACCTTTGACAATGTATCCTTCCGGTTGTTGCATGTAGACTTCTTCCTCAAGTATGCCATTGAGGAAGGCATTGTTGACATCCATTTGCTTCATCTTCCACTTGAATATGGAGGCAAGGGAAAGTAATAACCTAACTGAACTCATCTTTGCTATTGGAGCATATGTTTCATCATAATCCAATCCATATTTTTGAGAATATCCTTTAGCTACTAACCTTGCTTTGTGTCTTTTTCTCTCCCGTTCCCAATCGAATGGGTATGTCACCTTTCCCTTCAATGGAATTTGGAGTACTATCTGCTGTAAAGATAGTACCATTATGAGAATCATCAATATTAGAAAAGTATTGAGCATGAGAAGTCATATGAGAACTTGCTCCGCTATCGATCCACCATGGTTCCTCTTTGGGATCATGTGTATGGGCTGCTATCTCTTCTAATGATACAAGTGAAGAATCTTCTTCAAAATGAGTGGAGTCATTTCCACCTTCTCCATCCGTCTAGTGGGCTGATCTTCCTCTCCCATTATCTTGATTACGCCTGCAATCTTTAGCAAAATGACCATACCTAGAGCAATTGTAACATTGGATAGAGTAATATCTACCTCTATCTTCTCCTCTTCCTCTACCTCTTGAGGAAGGATGTCCTCTTTCTTGGAAAGATTGATTACCTTCATGATCTTGTCGATCTTGGTTGTGAGTGGGCTGATGCCACCCTCTTCCTCTTTGTGTGTTGAATCTTCCTCTTCCCCTTGATTAGAAGAGTGCTTTGTCATTTGATGTTGATGCCTTTCCTCCATCATGTATTGACTTAATTGCAGCCTGCCTTTGATCTTCATCTCTGAAAATTTGTTCCATCTCCTCAAGAGATGGCTTCTCCCTCAAGATGATGAGGCCTTGAACTAAGCCTTCATATCCATCTCGCAATCCATGGATGATGATTGTAGAGAGCTCGTTGTCAGACATCTTATCTCCAACAGCCACTAGTTGTTGATGTAGATCCTTGACTCTCTTGATGAAGCTTGAAGCATCCTCTCCTTGCTTCCTCGTACAATTGGTAAGTTCAGCCCTCAATGCCACCTGCCTCGAGGTGCTCCTGGACTCGTAGATATTCTTCAATGTCTCCCATGCCTTCTTGGGAGTCTTCACATCAAGGAGATGGCTGAGAATGTCATCTTTGACACTCAACCTTATATTATAAACTGTAAACATGGCCTTCTTATCCCATTTGGACAATTCTTCTTCACTTCCAGTTGGTCTGTCCATCGAAATTAAATCCCAACAATCTTGAAAGAAAAGTAAGGACCCCATCTTTACCTTCCATGTAGCATAGCTCCTGCCCAATCTGCATATGAATAGATTTTGATTTCCAAATCTGAAGAGTAAGGATAGAATATACGTTCATTGATTGTACCTTTGAGATACTTAAGTACTCTCTTAGCTGCATCCATGTGTGGTCTTCTTGGTGAGTGCATGAACTGACTAAGCACTCCCACACTATATGAGATCTATGCCCTTGTATGAGTAGCATATATCAAGCTACCTACCAAGCTTTGACACTCTTTAATGTCTTCAATTTTCTCACCTTCATAAACACTAAGTTTATGATTCATCTCCAAAGGTGTACTTGCAGGTTTAGTATTCTCCATTTTGAACTTGAGAAGTAGATCTTGAATGTATCTTCTCTGAGTCAAATACATTCCTTCACCTGTGTATATCACCTGCATACCTAGGAAATATGTGAGCTAACCTAGATCACTGATTTTCAACTCCTCTTGCATGTGTCCCTTGATCCTTTGAATGCCATTTAGATCATAACCTGTCACAATAATATCATCTACATATACACATAGATAGATAACCTCATCATGATCCCCTTTGATGAATAGAGAAGGATAGGAGTTGCTTGGTTTGAACCCTTGATCTTGAAGGTATGTAACCAACCTGTAATTCCAAGTCCATACAATGCTTTCTTAAGTCTGCAAACATAAGATGGATGATTAGGGTTTTTAAAACCTGGTGGTCATGACATGTATACCTCTTCACTTATCCAAGCATTTAAGAATGCTTTTTTCACATCAAGTTGGAGGAGTCTCCAATTCCTTGCAGCAGCTACACTTATCAATGTCCTTATTGTAGTCATCTTTGCAACTGGTGAGAATGTTTCCTCATAGTCTATACCATGCTTTTGAGAGCATCCTTTGGCAACTAATCTTGCCTTGTACCTAGAAATTGATCCAGCTAAATTTCTTTTAACTTTATACACTCATCTGCAACCAATTACCTTTTGATTCGACGACATTGGAACCAAATCCCAAGTGTCCATCTCCTTCAATGCATCTATTTCTTCTTTCATGGCCTTTTCCCAATCAGGGTTTCCCTTTGCCTCTTCATAGGTTGAGGGTTCCTCTCAAATAGAGTCTTTTGTGAAGTAGATTGAATGCTTTGTAACAAATGTGGAATCATATCCATACCTTTTTGGTTGTTTCTTCTCTCTTGGTGATCTTCTATGTGCCTGTTTGGAGCATTCTCCAACCTCTTGCATCTTTGCTTTGCCTCTTGACTTCCATAGCTTGTAATCCTTTTCTCTTTCATCTTGGTCATCATCTGTATCACTTCTTGGATCCTCGACCTATGTATCATGCTTGCTTCCTAATTGATGGGAATCAAAATCAAGATCATATGGTAGAGTCACCTTTTGTTTGTCTTCATCATACCAAGACCTGTGTTCTTCAAACACAACATCTCTACTTGTAGTGAATTGCTTCCTTGAATGATTATAGAACATGTAACCCATCTTAGTTGAATCAATAAACACTACCTTTGTTGCCCTTTCATCTAGCTTACCTCTTATTTGTGATGGGACATGAACATAAGCTAAACAACCAAAAACCTTGCAATGTCCAAGACTAGGTTTTCTTCCATGCCATGCTTCATAAGGATTCATACCTTGAAGTGGTTTGGATGGTAGTCTATTGACAAGGTACACAGTAGTTGAAATAGCTTCTTCCCATAGATAATGTGGCAAATTCTTCTCTTCAAGCATTATTCTGGCTGATCAAACCAATGTCTTGTTTCTCCTCTCTACAATTCCATTTGGTTGAGGAGAGTACCTGGTAGTCACTTCCCTTTTGATACCTTTATCCTGCAAGAAGTCATCAAACTCTTTGGAGAAGTATTCTCCCCCTCCATCAGATCTAAGCTTCTTTGGTGATCTACCTGTATGATTCTCCACATGTGCGAGATACTTTTTGAAGCAATCAAACACTTCATTCTTACTCTTGATAAAGTGTACAATAGTCCATCTACTATGCTCGTCAATAAATGAGACATAATACCTTGATCTTGCCAATGAAGGTTCTTGGCTTGGTCCCAATACATTTGTATGTACTAAGTCCAGTAAGTTGTTGTGGATGTAGCCTTTGTGGTTGAATGGTTGTCTTTGTGCCTTCCCAATCTAACATGCATCACACCTGTTGATCATGTGTTGCTTTGATATATTCGGCAGTCCTAGAACACTTTGATCCCTGCATATATCCTTCAAGGTTTTTTCATTCACATGAGCAAGTCTCGTATGCCACACTTCTAGCTCACTTAGGGTTTGAGACCCAAAAGTGAATAGAGCTATGTTCCTGGTTTCTCTTACTTCAAAAGTAAAGATCCTACCATGTTTCTCCACATTGTGCTTTGTGTCATCCCCTGTTTGCACTTCATGTCTATGCTTTGGACTTTCGAAGTTAGATAGAAGACCAATATTGCCTGCAACATGATTCGAACATCCTGAATCTATGTAGACCAAATAATCATCTTCTTTACCTTCTTTGTGACTTAGATTCATGAGAAGCAATGAGTCTTCATGTGGTTGATCTTCAGAATAATTGTTGTAGTCCCTTCTATTATAGCCTCTATTGTTATTGTTGAAGTTGTGTCCACCTTTGCCTCTATTGTTGCCATATCCACCTCTTCTACTTCCTTTCTGGGTCTTCCCATTGAACTAGCAATTTTGAGTGGTGTGGTTGGTCTTATCGCATATGGCACAAGGTTGAACATTCTGATCTTTGGCTTTGTCTTGTTTTGGTCCTTTCTTCTTCCCTTTCCACTTGCTCTTGCTTGCGAAGTTGGCTTGGGAAGTCTCTTCTTCATCTTATTCCTTCTTCTTGCCTTTCTGCTTCTTATCCTTTTTATCTGCATATAGAGCACTAGTTGAATAACCATGATAGGAGTTACCTTCCTTGGCCTCTTGATTGAAGATTTTTCCAAGAAAGATGTTGAAGTCTGGAGTTTCACATCCATGATGAGATCATAAGCCGTCCTGAAAGATTGCCATTGCTTATCACTTCGAATACCCTTGAGAATTTGCCTCATGATAACCTCTTCTTCAATCAGCTCTCCAATGGATGCTAACTGATCCGCAACCTCCTTGACCTTGGTGAAAAACTTTGTGATAGTTTGTTTAAGTGTCTTCTTCATTTGGTTGAACTCGTTCCAAAGATGATTCTTTCTTGCTTTGGTACTAGTAAAAAAGAAAGTCTCGAGGGCATCCCAAGTCTCTTGAGATGTCTTGCATCCTCTAATATGTGGTAATAGAGAGTCAGAGATATATTTTAGTATTTACGACCTTGCTTGAGGATCCCTTGCGCACAAAAGTGTGAGCTTATCTAACTCCTCTTGTGTAGGTCCTCCTTTGGATCTTGGAATAGGCATAGCTTCATCACCTGCTACAATTCCATAGGGCTTTCTACCTTGTAAATAGGCCTCCATTCTGATTCGCCAAGCCGCGTAGTTGTGTCGATCAAGCTTCTTGATCATTGAGGTAAATCCGTCACCCATCTTGATCTAGGTCTGATACCACTGAAAGAACTTGGAGAAGCTTGTAGGAGGTAGAAAAGTGGGTTTCGAAGCGATGAAGCTTGGTCTAGCCAACTGGCACAAGACTAGCCCTTGAGCTTATGGAGACTCAAATAGACCTTATAGACATGTGATAAGTGCAAAGAGAAGCACTATGTACTTTGGAGCATCAAGGAAAAGGAGTTGATACAAAACACATAGGTTCGCGGGTCGACTAGCTCAAAAAAACTTACTATCTATGGAAGAGACAATGAGCTTCAATTGCTCATAGCGACTTGCGTGATTACAATTAGAAAAAAGAATCCTTTTATGGGAGTGATACAACATAGGTTTGAGTGTATATAATGCACAAAATTATAAGGAATAGGAAAAATATGCTATATGAATGAATCAGACACTCAAGGGTGGTACGTCCTATTTTTCAAAAATATGTAGAGATTGACCCCGAGACAGAAAAACTGAGATTTCTCCCAATTTACTAAACCACATGTTATGAAACTTTTCAAGCATAAACTAGACATTAATAACTTTCCAATGAGCTATGTTGCTCTCAATTTGGATCTCTGTAGAGAGAGAAGGAGCCCTTGCACAATTACTATTGGTGAAGAAGATGATGCAGAAAACTGAAGGAGCAAGACAATGATGGTCACAAATGTATGTATATTTCTTTTATGTATTGTACAAGTGATTTCAAGTCTTTATATAGACTCTAGGAGTGTTCCACGAGTTCTAAAAGTGGGTTTTGAATTCAAATGAAGGTGGGAATGTTGTTGGAGGGAATCAATTCACTTTCCTAAAATCTAGGAAAAGTGAAGATCTAGTTTTATCTACTTTCAGGTGATTGATTGCTTGATTGATTGCAATGCAACCGCCACAAATTCGTGGGATTTGGGCTCTATCTTTCTACTTTTACATGTGTAAATTTCAAGGCTTTTACAATGGTAAAAGATCCATGAAAAATCTTTTTCAAAAAAATAAGTGAGCATAAGAAAAAGAACTCTCCAACGTATATTCTTTTTACACGATAGCCTTTGATGTAGATCAAATCCACCTCAAGCATTGTGTAAGCTTGATGTTCCAACACTTCCTAGGTATTGAAGCCATATACAAAGAAGATTGTTTCTGGATCATGCAAAAGAAATACATCTTGGATGTATTAAAAAAGTATTGACTTACATTTTGTAAGCCATTGAGAAATACAACGAAAGGAAATATAAAATCATCGGGGGATTGTTTAGTTGAAAGGTGCTTGAGTGTTTGCACCAGAAACCTCTATGTCTTGATTGAGAATAAAGAATACAGTACTTTTTCTACAACGAGACAAGAATGTTCTCTTTGTGTAGCAATTAAGCCAAAGAAGCTTGGACACAAGTATAAAAAATCTCACAATTACATCTACACTAAACCTCCTCTCTAGGAGTCCTCCAAATTGTCTAGTAGATTTCCCTTGTGGATTCTTTGCAATCAAGCTTTCAATAAGGCAGAAGGATGGGTCACTGTTATGTTGCTATGTAGTACCTCTTGGATGATACTTTGTCAAACCTTAGTTTCTCTCTTCGTTGATCTCTACCCACTCTCTTTGCATACCTTGTCACCTTCTTTGCACCTTTTTCTCTCTTTGTTTCACACATTGATTCTCTATGCACACACTCTTCAAGTGTGTCTTGCTCTCTCTTGCTTTCTTAGTGTAGAGTATGCTTTTGCCCCTTAGTGTATCTCCAAGAAGAATTCCCTTTGCTTGTGTGTTGATTCCTCTTACATATTTTGCTTCAACTACTTGTCTATCTTGGTGCTCACTTTCATGTCCCAAGAACCTTTTGATGTAAAGACCAAAAACTCCCTATTTGTTCTTGTAGTGACTTTATAGAAAACAAAATTTAAATGGGGGAGGGCCACATATAATGTTGAAATATTTAGATAGTGATGTGTGTGAACACTCTGGGACCGCCAAGGCACTTTTTTCCCTCTTTAGGAGGTTTCTTTGCCCCCGGCTTGTATATACGCTTATTGCCCTAATGAGCTACGTATCTTTATACATTATAGTGGTAACACATTCAGTATTGTGTGTTGTGCTCAAAGCTTCTTCTTCTTCCTTGTGTTGTTCGCATGCTTTGATAGACATCTAACTCCAACAATTGGCATTAGAGCAGGTCGCTACTTCATCTAGGGAGTTTTCTACACCTCTCCGGTTGTAGTCTCAGAATCGCACGAAATTTGGTAAGCATACTCAGGGTGTTTTAGAGATCAAAATAGCTTTGTTCTATGGTACCGAAATGGCGATCTGAGCTCATTTTGGCCTTCGAACGCACTATTACAGCACTTGTGTAGGCGATTTCATCTTTTTGTGCCAAAGGTATATACTAGTTTCAGTTCGCCAGTATAAGCGTCTCAAAGTCTGCTACAAGTTTAGCACAATTCATCTGGGCAGTTATGTTAAACTTTTCGAGATACAGTCATTTTTCTGCATCAAGGTATTTTAGTCATCAACCATGGTTGAAAGCAGTGATGTATTCCGTATGTTGGCTGTTGAAGATAAGTTGGATGGTACCAACTACCCACTATGGGCTTATATGATGCGTCATGTATTGGTCGCAAAAGGACTATGGAATATTGTGCAGGGTGTTGAAAGACGTCCTATTGCACCTACGAATACAAGTATTGCAAATACATATGTTGGAGCTGATGGAGATGGTGTCTAAGATGATGATATTCATTAGATTCCTATTCATGCTGTTGTTTCTGTTGCACCTATTGCAAAGCAAATTTGTTGGGATGGCAGAGATGCTCAAGCACATGCATTGATAGCTTTGTCTCTCAAACGTGCCATTATTCCTCACATTCGCTCTTGCAGAATAGCTAAGGATGCTTAGGATACACTTACCACATTGTACTAGGATAGGAACAAGGATCGTGTTGAAAATAATTGGAGAGTGAGCACATGAATGAAGGTGATTTTATGGACAATTTTCTCACAAAGATCAAGGATTTGAAAGAACAGTTGATTTCTATCGATGAAGTTATACGAAACAGCTCACTTGTGCAAATCGTTCTGAATGGTCTTCTTGACTCATATGAGAGTTTTGCTTCTACTCTTCGTTTGATGATGAACAACAACCCAAATGCCTTGTCATTTGAGGAGTTAGTCTCTGTTTTGTTGCAGGAAGACCAGCCTAGATAGAACATGTCTATTATGTGTGTTGCAGATCAAGCTTTCCTGGCTGCTCAGAAGGGCAAAGGTAAATCGAGCTCTTCTACTAGTAAGCAGAAATCTGCAAATGCTGAGAGCTGTTTAAAACTGGCTACTAAAGAGGCAAAAAATAAAGAGGCTAGAATGGTTGTTGCAGAGGCCTCTTCACCAAAAATAGAGTATGCTAATCTTGTGTGGGAAGAAGAATGGGTGTTTACTATTGTTTGCAGTTTTGATCCATCTTCTCATGAGTAGTGCATGTCTGCAGTAGAAAAAGATGTTTGGTACTTTGAAGTGGGGTGACCAAACATATTACCTCGCAGTGCAGTTTCTTCTCTTCACCTGAGCCTGCCCCTACAATGAATATTGTTACATGTGCCAACAACTCCTCCTATCCTGATATGGGAGTTGGTAAGATGATTTTGGCTACTGATGATGGTAGTTCTTTCACTTTGTCAGATGCTTTGTTTGTGCCAGGGATCAAGAAAAATCTGTTATCAGTTTCTGCATTAGCCAAGATTCGCTTGGTTGTGAAATTTCTTGATGATAGATGTATAGTTCATGATCTGTCAAACTACGATGATATTATTGCTTCTGGCATTTTATATCGTTGGTTGTATAAGCTCATAGACTATGAAATATCTCAGGCTATGTCAAATGCAAAGCTTTGGCATGCATGCTTTGGTCATCTGAATTTTGCTAGTTTGCTACGCCTACAGAAATCTGAAATGGTGTCCTCTTTGCCCAAACTTGGGGCACCTGGTATACATGTATGTGAAGGCTATATTCTGGGCAAAATGTAGCGTTCTTCCTTTCCAAAAGATGGTTTAGTTTGGGCTGATCATAAATTACAGCTTGTACATAGTGATGTCTATGGTCCTATGCCGACACATTCTTTTGGGAACTATCTTTACTTTGTGACTTTCATTGATGATTTTTCCAGGCACACATGGGTATATCCATGGAAGGCAAAGTCTAAAGTGTTTATGTGCTTCAAATAGTTTCTGGTTTTGGCTGAATATATGTAAGCATGTATAATGGGCACCCTCCCTTCTGATTGAGGGGGGAATATATGTCTTCTAACTTTAATGCATTTCTAGCTGAACATGGGATAAAACATCAGTGTACAATGCCGTATACACCTCAACAGAATGGAGTTGCTGAACGAAAGAACAGGTCACTCATGGAGATGGCAAGGTGTGTGGTCAAGAATCAGGATTTACCACACAGTTTTTGGCTTGAGGTTGTTATGTGTGTAGCATATGTAATGAACACTTGTCCCACTAAAGCGTTGCAGTCTATTACTCCATATAAGGCTTGAAAAGCATTCCATTTGTGATGCAGATTTACATGATGCATTTGTTGATGAGAGAGTTGATAACTTCCAAAATGGCTGGTGCATACTTTGCGTGATAGCAAATTAGATGCACCTTTGTCATATCATACTCGCTCAGGCTCTCGTAGTGCCTCTTTTGCATCAGATTGCTATGCTATGGCTGTCTCTAGTCTCAATGATGAGATTGAACCTGTTTCGTTTGATGAAGCAGAAAATTAAGAACATTGGATGGCTTCCATGCAATCTGAATATGATGATATCATGAAAAATAGTACATCGTCTTTATGTGACTCGCCTCCTAGCACGAAGACCATTGGAACTAAGTGAGTATATAAGCTAAAGTGTAAATATGATGGAACAATTGATAGGTATAAGGCTAGGCTTGTTTCAAAGGATTATGCGCAGTAAAGAGGCATTGATTTTGATGAAACGTTTTTCCTACTTGCCGAATGAGTACTGTTCATAACATATGTGCACTTGTAGCTCATCATGGTTGGAATGTACATCAATTCCACATTAAAAGAACATTTCTAAATGGTGTGCAAGTTAAAGAAGGCCTTATATGGTTTAAAGCAAGCACCACATGCTTTGTATGAAAAGATAGATGCCTATCTGATTCCACATGGTTTTGAGAATAGTCCAACTGAAAGCACCTTATATGTTAAGTGTGCTAATGATGTGCCTCTGATCATTGTGGTATATGTTGATGATATGTTGCTCACTATTCCTAATGACATGGATATTGCTGATTTTAAGGCTGATTTGCATGCCTCATTTGAGATGTCTGATTTGGGGCATTTGCATCACTATTTGTGCATTCAGTTTATGCAAGTTGATTGCAGAATGGCTTTGTGTCAAATGAAATATATTGACACATTATTGCAGCATTTTGGCCTTGAAGAGTGTAAGACTATAGCCACTCCTATGGAAATAGGTTTACAATTGAGTCTTCATGATGCTGGAGATGCATTTGATGTTGTTCTCTATCAGTAGGCTATTGGATGCTTGATTTACTTATGCATTACTAGGCCAGATATTCAGTTTCTTGTCTCACAAATACGCAGGTTTATGCACTGCCTAAGTGTCAAGCATTGGTAGGCAATTAAGCGCATCTTTCACCACTTGAGTGGTACCTGGCTACTTGGATTGTTTTGACCCCAGGGGGATCAGTACCACAAGATTTGCATGGTTTTTTGATAGTGGTTGGGCTCGTTGCTATGACACTCGTGTATCCACTAGTGGTTTTTGCTTTATGCTTGGTAGCTCATGTATATCTTGGTTGAGCAAGAAGCAGCCTACTGTGGCCACTTCTAGTTGTGAGGCTGAGTATAGGGCAGCTTTCACAACGACTATTGAGTGTGTGTGGCTCAAATGCCTTATGACTCGTTTGGGTGTTGGTCAATCTTCTATCACCACCATCTTCACTAAAAGTCAAAGCGCATTGGCAATTGGGAGGAACCCTATGTTCCATGCTCACACTAAGCACCTTGAGGTGCATTATTATTATGCCAGGGAGAGGTTCTCTGCTGGAGAGATCAGCTTGGCACATGTGCCCATGCATGAGAACATTGGAGACCATTTTACGAAGGCTCTGCCTAGGGAGAAGTTTGAAGCTTTCCGCAAAGCTCTAGGCATACTTCCTTTTGTGGATTGATTCCACATAACTTGGCACTTCCTTATACATGAGTGCTAGCTCCGTGTTCACCGCATCACTCTCAGGGGGGATTTGTTTATATATTTAGGTAGTGATGTGTGTGAACACTCTAGGACTGACGGGGCACTTTTTTCCCTCTTTAGGAGGTTTCTTCCCCCGGCTTGTATATATGCTTATTGCCCTAATGGGTTACTTATCTTTATACATTCTAGTGGTTAAACATTTTGTATTGTGTGTTGTGCTCCAAGCTTCGTCTTCTTCCTTGTGTTGTTCGCGTGCTTTTGCAGACATCTAACTCCAACATATAAATGCTTGTGTATCACCTCCACTTCTTATTTTTGAAAATTTTTACCTTTATTTCTACAAACTTTACTCATAAGGGAGGGTTCACCTTGACCTTCCATAACACTTCCAAAACCTTAAAAACCCTTCAAAAGGACCTTTTTGCAACTTGCAGTCAATGTTTTATGCAAAACCATTTTGATTACTTATTTATGCACTACTTGTGCACCCATGACCTTGGCCACTTGTACACCACTTATGCACCATTTTGCCAAGTCACCATTTCAATTTTTCACACCTAGTAATTCATCATTTGGGAATCTCTACACTTGCCCACCACCCAATGGAATCTCTGACTCAGAGAGGAAAACTCTACAGGACCATTATGATACAAAACCAAAGATGTCCTTTGCATTTGAGTATGACTGGATCTAGAAGAACTCATAATGGAAACCCAATAAAGCTAGGGGATGGGGGAGAGGAGGGTGAAAATTTTGGGAAGTGCAGGGGGAAGAGTAGAGGAAGGTAGAGAGGGGATTAAAGGATGGGGAAAGGTAATCAACCGAAGTGAAGAGAGACAAAATTACCCAAAATTATATATACATCAAATAAGGTCCAATTACGAAAGAACTCTCCATACAAAGTACTAAAATGTAGTTTCCAAACTAGAGAAATGAATCAGTACAACCAGTGGACAAAAGGCAATAAGTACTTAGGGACAAAATAGAGTAGTAACAAAAGAAAATCCTAGGCACTACCACAGAGAGGAGGATGTCTAGAGTAACTAATAGAAAAAAAATGAGATGCATGCTAAGAAAGACTGAAATCATCCTAAGACTATGGTGCGAGATACGATGGAGCATGGAGGTTAATGGGCATCTAGTGGAGCACGTATGAAGGGTGGGGCAAGGTGATCATAGGTGTAGGTGTCGAAGTACAGGGAGGTATAATAGAAGCTTGCTCGGGGAGGGTTACAATCCCATTGATATATCGGTGAAGATGGTTGAACTCATGCCGGATGAGACCAGATGTAGGGCTATCATAGAGGCGAAGTGATGAATGCTAGAATATCTCCAAAAGAGCTTAATTTCTGGAGTCAAACTCTACTCAAAAAGGATAGCACTCCTACTCGACAACTTCCAATAAAGATTGATATGACTACCACTAGGAGATGGCCAAAGTTTCAGTGCAGTCTCTCGTAGCTGCATACTGCTCTATAGAGCACTAGTCATGGACGTGCAGCATCCACCCTGTCGAGTGCAATTTCAATACCATCATGAAGGATCTTGAGGAATGGGGGATTGTCCTAAGGGGGTTCATGCATATGGTGGGTAGGAGCAATGGGAGGTTGAGGAGGTGGTAGATGGGATGGAGACCAAGGAGGTGAAGTGAAAAGTGGGAAAGTTTGAGGATGAAAAGTGAAAGTAGATGCGATGGAAATAGGTGATGTGGCAATTAAGTGGTCAAGAGTTGGCTGGGGAGAGGGATGCTATGGTGGAGCAAGTGGCAACGGGGAAGCGAGGTTAAGGTTAGGGAAAGGGTTGATGAGATTTGTGTAGATGCAAGATGTAGGATGTATAGTGGTGTTGATGATGGGGGTAACACTAAGTGCAATGGGTGGAGGATGGGGAGGAAGCTAAGATCCGAAAAAATGGCTCAATGCAAAGGTAGTGTGTGTGGCCTCAAAAGGATGTGAAGGATCGAGAATGAGGCATGGGTGAGGAGAATGAACATGATGCCGTACGGAATGATATAACCATGCCATGAGGGATTAGAGTAAATGGAAAGGTACTATGTTCCTCTAGTGCTAGCGACCATGTAACATTACGACCAAAGCCTCAAGGAACCAAAGATCAATGAGGCATATGCCTATGGGTGACACGCGATGAAGCACTACAAGGGATCTGCAATGTGGATATCATAGAACGGCTAGGCAAAGGAGGGGTTGTGGAAAAGGAAGTAGAACATGAAGGAGTTATAGATGGCTAACATATGAGCTGTTATAAGCATGCTAGCTCCAAATGTATGCTGACAATAGCTGATAGTCTCCTCATAGGGGAGACTCGAATATAAGAAGGGAGATGCATGATAACTAAGATCAGATGACCCTATGTCAGTGACAATGATAGTAGCCATGAGAAAATTGGATGGGATATGAGGGAACGAAAGAAGGGCTCCACAGATGTTAGAGCCCTCAGGTATGCTACAAAGGATGGAAGCCAGGTGCAAGAGGCCCCCCTAACAAAGAAAATATTGTGGAAAACAATTGGTGATGTCAATGGGTGGAAGGGTGAGGTGAAGGCGGAGGGCTAGAGTAGAAGAAGGATCACTATGATGGACAATGGATGTAGTGTAACCCATTATAGCATTTCTCTAATCTTATAAGGCCCTTCCTAATAAGCGATCCACTTGACTCACATTTGTGCCTATAATTGTAGTTTATATAAAATAACAAGCATAGCATTATGTGATTTCTTTCTCCATAAATTTATATCATGAGATTCCTTCCTTTTGTTTTGAGTCTCCTCCAATTGTGTTGTTGCATGTAGGAAAATTTCCTCCAATTTGTTTAGTTTAGATAGTCTAGCAAGGACCCCAAGATCCTTTCTTACCTGCACAGATTTTGTCTTGTGTGAGCCATGTAAAAACACAAACGGCTCAACAAGGATTACCCCATAGACAAACTAAAAGGGGGATTATTGTCCTTCTTCTTTGCATGCCAACATGTAGGCCCATAGAGTGCCTAGATAAGCAGTGCCTCATGAAGTGGTTTGTAACATACATTCCTTAATAGGCAAAACAATCAATACCTTGTTGGTGCATCTTGCTTTTCTGTTTTCCCTTGGATAATATTCTTGGATAATATGCACAAGAAGCACAATGTTGGACCTTATACCTGTTAAACACTTCATATAAAACTTTGTTAACAAAGTACATACATTGATTCATGTAGATTTCAAGTGGAAAACTAAATCTACAAAAGATGTTCTTTTACAAGCAATCAATGATTGTTTGGATTGTGCAATCAAGAGAAGCAATAGCCTCAGCCAACTTAGTTGTGTAGTCATGGAAAACAAAAATTACTTCTCATTTCTTGGAAAGGACGTAGGATAGATGGTCCCTATGAAATCTAGCCCCTACTTTTTGAATGGTTGTCATGATCTGGAGACAACCGATCAATCGAATGTCAAATTTGTGGGTTTTGGACCACATCTTTGGCAAACATCACATGTCTGAGCCTTTTCATTTGCACCTCTAAATAATGTAAGGCACCATAGGCCACACTCTACAATTCTTTGTCCCATAATATGGCTAGGGAGGTGCCCATCACCCGATCCTTCATGTGCAGTTTCAAGGATGTGCCTTGCCTCCTCTTCTTGCATGAAGTTCCAAAGAAGATTATCCTTGTGATATCTATACAATTTTCCTTCAATAAACATCAAATACATCCTCCTGATTTTATCTGTAGTCCTACAACAAAGCACATTCAAGAAATGAGACAAATTGATATGATAATTACAAACAACAACTAAAAAGAACAATCCAAGTTTATAAGCTCACCTCATCATAGATGCTCCCATGAAATGATTGCACCGCATCCCTCCAAGTCCTCCAACAGTGTGACCAATTCATGATGATACTCCAGAAGCTCCTTAGGTTGTGTCTAAGGAGGACCCACTGCCAACTCCTACAATAAATATGTGAAATGTTAGATGAGCATACACGACATGCTTAACATAAACAAATTCAATAATCAAAATGATACTTACAAACTCATGATGCATACTGTCATACCTGCCGCTACCCAAATGTCACGGTCCAATCGTTACTAGATGTGTGGGCACTGCATCTCACTCCTTGTAATATCGATCAAAAGTCTACCACTGCTCATTGCGAATCATATCCCTGTCCTTACTATCTAACCATAAAGGATTTGATAAGCCTACCCTGAAAGCATCATGAGCCTCGGATGATTGATGGGACATCACTCACATGTTGTGTGCTGAATCCACTCTAAGCTAACAATAGGATGTCTAGGTGCTAGCTGATACTCCTGATTGATCGTCTCCATGATATGATTTTTATGATCTTTATGTTGTTCACTTCATTTCAACATGACAAAGTTTTTGGTGCAATTAAACCCAAGCCCACATACTTGGTTAACTATCTTATGCTTAATTTATTGGTACAACCTATGAAAGGCATCATATGATCAAACTCTTGTAAAAGTACTTCACATTTATCCTTGTAAAAGTTGACTACACCGACAAGGAGTTAGGAATCTCAAAATCACATATCACTTGGTTCTTTATCAATGAGAGAATATATCCTATATGTTAGCAGTCACCTTTTAGGTAGAATTTGGAATTGAAATTCAAACTTTGGCTCCAAGTTCATCTATAAGAAGAGGATCTAAAAGACCCACGTGTATCACGAACTTGAGTAATCATTTTGTAAAACAATCATTGTGAAGTGAGAGCTCACCTCATAGCTCATTCAACTCTCACACGTTGAGAAATGTTTGATTGCCAATGACATTGTATTTGTACATGTTTTAATACATATATGATCATTACATTCTTATCTCTCTTCTTTGTCATAAATCCATCAGAATAGTGATCTTGTTAGAGCTTGTTCTCTATGTGTAGATCATTTGCAATGATTTCACGCATGATAGAATCAGAATATTTTCTATGACAATCCTATAAAGTTTCATTAGCATTTCGTATCGGGATCGTTAGATATTAGCTTATCTTTGCTCGTTGGTCTGATAATTGTAGCACCCTCTGAATGTCGGGATGAAGCTATGAATTCCTAAACATCTTTCTCTGCATGTAGTTCATCATTTTTTATGAAATCACTCATGATTGATTAGAGTTTCCCAAAAGGAATTAAGCCAATTGTTGTTGTGCTTAGAGAATTGTTCAAAACACTGAATGGGTGTGTGAACTAAAATAACAAGTTTTTGATCTTGGAGTATCTTCCAATCTATCTATTTTGATGCATGAAACATAGATGGTTATTTGTGCTCAATAGCTAGCTAAAGAGGCCCACTACACTCTCCAACCATCATTTGTAGCAGGTGTGAACCAGGATCTAGGTACACCACTTCATCTCTTGTGACTATCCACCATCTCATCCAACAACGATATCAAAGCAACAACATTCAAGATGGGAGATGGATTTTCATCCTTCATTGACAATTGAACATGAACAACTACTCAGCAGGGTTACTAAGGATGCAAGCCTACCTTCAAGGGAGAATTCTATATGGATACATCTCAGGATTTGAAGAGATGCCAATCCTTAGGAGCAAGCAACAACCTACAAGGGAAGAACAAGAAAGGCTGACCACATGGTGTGCAAAGGATGCGCTTGCTAGGTTGTATCTATGAAACTCAATCTCTGACTATTTGACATAACCCTTTTCCCAAGAAGTTGGAACCTAAAGTTGTAGTTCGAAGGGACTTTCTAATTAAAAAGACACAATTGGTCTCATGAGAAATGGTTGATAAACAAAGAAATTTAACTAAGTCCTTCAGACACCATGTCATGAAGTGCCCTTGAGGACTATAGTCTTTTGGAAAACTTTCCACTAATTGCACAATTAACTAGAGAATTGTTGGTTTCATGATCATCTAAGAATACTACTTGTAATTTGGAAAGAACATAATGATAAACTATTCAATGGAATTATTATGGATTTGAAGATTTCACTAAAACCACTCTTTTTTCAATCTTCAAAACACGTTGAAGGTAGAATTTTTTTATCTAAACAAGATTTTTGAAGAGAATGAAGTGTGACATTTAGGAGGAACACGAAGAGGTTCCTCAAAACTTAATTACTTTGTGGAGGTTAAAATTATGATTACAACATGGTAAAAATAGCCACAATAAAAGAAATAATAGAGATGGTATCCTTAGAAGGTACCTAATATCATTGGAAACACAACAAAACGGGCCTTTAGAAGCTAATGTTTGTGCACAATATCCGTGAAGGTGATGCAAAGATAACATTCAATCATTTCAACTTCTTTGAAGACCAGAATATGAAATTGGATATCAAGCCACTCTATGATAGGATCTCTCTTTCTTTCAAGTGAGAGAATACTTGTATCAGTTGTCTTGTTAGCCATGGGGCTATTTTGTTTACAGTTATGTTTTTCTACTTAGTTATTAGTGACTTCCATGGCTCTCGTCTATGGTCACCGAAGATTTATTTTATTCCCAAAAGTAATTAAACTTTTTTGGTTTGAAAAATTGAATGATACCATAACTAATTTACAACAAACATATGAGCCCAACGTATTCATAATAGGTTAAAGCAGAAAATGTTCATAATCGAAGATAGGTATCATGATTCCAATTGAGTACTTAAAGTATGTAGCCCCAAATTTTAACTTACGCAAGGAAAATAACATATTTCAAATTTGCATACATTACTAAAATCCAAATCCAATGACTATTCTCAAGCCTTTTCCAATACCATTTGTAATTGTGATACTTGATGAAGTTCCATCCCAAGAGGTGTACTTATTTGTCCATGGATACAATGGGTATAGCCAAGTGCAAGAGGCCAACATCAATATAGCCTTTATTAGACAATGTGGAGTGTATGCATGTATGGTAATGTGGTTTGGATGAGGGAACTAACCTGTCTTCAAAGGCGCAGGATGACAATATTTGATGAGTACTTAAAAGATTTCATGTGTATCTTTGTAGATGATTTATTTGCTTCTAGAATAAAAGAAGAGCAATTACAAAATTTAAGATGGTGCTCTTAGTAATATAGGAATTCTATATTGTATTGAATTTTGTCAAAACCGTTTTTGGCGTATCATATATCAGATTTTTGGGACATTTCATCTCTTACCAATGAGTAAGTATTAATCTAGAAAAAATGAAGGTTCTACGCGAACTATGAGTGCATAGACCTTGAAAGGAGGTACTCAAATTAATTGATCTCAAAGTACATGGTATAGTAATTCTAATATTTTATGCACATACCATATCTCCAGAAACCATGCTATCACATATGAATCCTTCTTCTTTCTAGTAGACACCAAACATCAAAACATCAAATAACATATGAGAAGCTTATAGTCACATTCATCTATAGTCCGAGTCTTAAGTAACGCAAATGGGAGTTCTCATTCCATGTGTTTATGGATGCCTCTAACATATCATATGTAATCTGGTAATGAAAATGACCATAGAGAAATAATTGAGCACAATTTATTATTGTAATTTTCATCTCTCATATGTACAGAGAGATTAGACGTTTCTATGAAATACGAGTGCCATCCCTAAGGACGTTTTGATAGTAGTATTTGGTTCCATCCACTTTCCATGTGGAAAACATGGCACTTTTATATCTACAGGCAAGTTGAATCCCATGTTTAGATTTCCTTTGCAGGAATAAGGAATAGAAAATAATCCATAGACAAAGTACTTCTCATTTGGAAGCTCATGACTAGAATGGACCTTAGTGAGTAGTCAGGTAGCATCGATGATTTCGTTCTTGATGTACCTTTGTTTGAAGTAATTGTAAATACAATATAAAAGGATGTTGTCCCTATTCATGGTATGAAAATATCATGGATATCTTATCTACTTAGCATAGCCCAAAACGTATTTCCCAATGTGAGAAGTAGCAATTAACCATCTACAACTTCATAATTTGCATTTTTTTGGGCCAACTATATTCTTTCAACACCCAAGAAATCTTTTTAAGGTCTGTTCTTCTGATAGACCATAAAACCATAATAACGGAAACCAGAATTAAGTGTTGCAGTGGACATATGAAAAAGGGTTCCAACCGTCAATAGAGAGGGGGAAATATAATACTATACATTGTTAGAAGAGATCTTGTGAAATGAAGAGATACTTATAACTTTCATAGATAATATATTAGTTAGACGTTATTCTCATGAATATAGATGATTTCCGTGAAACAAAATCGGGTTTGTAGGTATACTTGTAGGCATATGTGCATGAGCATGAAATCAAAGTTTCAAGAAAGATATTGAAAGGGTATGAAGGGTAAATACGTACGAATATATCAATCCATGCATGCGTATCTGTAACCATGTAAAACTTCCTATTTATTTATGTATAAATACTTAAAATAAATCATATTCCTTAATAACCTATAATACTCTATGGTAAAAAAAACTCCTAAAAAGTTCTACAACATTTCAAGTGCAAAAGCTCTTTCTATAAGAAAAATTCAATGAGTATGACTAAGGGGATCCACGGAAAGATAAAAAAACTTTAGAAAGGAGGAGTGTTCTAAATATGTATGTATGTTCATATGTGTATTGAAGTACATCTCCAAGATGATGCTGAAAAGAGCTATAGATTGTCTAAGTACACACACACACACACACACACACACACATATATATATATATATATATATATATATATATATATATATATATATATATATATATATATATATATATATATATATATATATATATATGTGTGTGTGTGTGTGTGTGTGTGTGTGTGTGTGTATGTTAATTAGGATGCACAACGTTTGAAAATGAATTTAGCATAGATTACATGATTCCATGAATTATTAGACCAAACTTCTTATAAAAAGTATATCCAAGTAAAAGAAAAACTAGAAATAAAAAAAATAATAAAAAATAATAAAGAACACAAAATCTTCCTTTCATACATTCAACATCATAGGTCGAACATGATTCGATTCATAAAACTAATATACAATGGAATGTTAGAGTTTTCCAACTCCGTATATATCTTAAACTACTTTTATTTTGCTTCACATTTGACTTCACTCTCTTCTACACACTAGAAAACATAAAAACAAACAATAAGATAGCAGGTTGATAGTGTTGGAGATAGACGTCTGTGGAAGCACGCGAACAGCACAAGGAAGAAGAAGAAGCTTGGAGCACAAACACACAATACTGAATGTATTACTAGAGAATGTACAAAGATAAGTAGCCCATTAGGGCAATAGGCGTATATACAAGCCGGGGGGAAAAAACCTGCTAAAGAGGGAAAAAAATGCCCCGGCGGTCCTAGAGTGTTCACACACATCACTACCTACATATATCAACAAATCCCCCCTGGGAGTGATGCGGTGAACAAGGAGCTAGCACTCATGTATAAGGAAGTGCCAAGCTATGTGGAAATCACTCCACAAAAGGAAGTAAGCCCAAAGCTTTGCGGAAAGCTTCAAACTTCTCCCTAGGCAGAGCCTTCGTGAAAAGGTCTGCAATGTTCTCTTGTGTGGGCACATATGCCAAGCTGATCTCCCCAGCAGAGAACCTCTCCCTGACATAGTGATAATGCACCTCAATGTGCTTAGTGCGAGCATGGAACACAGGGTTCCTCGCAATTGCCAATGCGCTCTGACTGTCAGTGAAGATGGTGGTGGCAGAAGACTGGCCAACATCCAAATCAGCCATAAGGCGTCTGAGCCACACACACTCAATAGCCACTGTGAAAGCTGCGCTATACTCAGCCTCACAACTGGAAGTGGCCACAGTAGGCTGCTTCTTGCTCAACCAAGATATACATGAGCTACCAAGCATGAAGCAAAAACCACTGGTGGACACACGAGTGTCATAGCAACCAGCCCAATCTGAGTCAGAAAAAGCATGCAAATCTGGCGGTAGTGATCCCCCCTTGGGATAAAACAACCCAAGTAGTCGAGTACCACTCAAGTAGCGAAAGATGCGCTTAATCGCTTTCCAATGTGTGACTCCTGGGCAATGCATAAACCTGCTCATCTGTGAGACAGCAAACTGAATATCTGGCCGAGTAATGCATAAGTAAATCAAGCATCCAACAGCCCGCTGATAGAGAACAACATCAAATGCATCTCCAGCATCATGAAGACTCAATCGTAAACCTGTCTCCATAGGAGTGGCAATAGGCTTACAGTCTTCAAGGCCAAAACGCTGCAATAATGTGTCAATATATTCCGTTTGACACAAAGCCATTCCACCATCAACTTGCATAAACTGAATGCCCAAATAGTGATGCAAATGCCCCAAAGAAGACATCTCAAATGAGGCATGAAAATCAGCCTTGAAATCAGCAATATGCTTCTCAATAGGACCAGTGAGCAGCATGTCGTCTACATAGACAACAATGATCAGAAGCACATCATTAGCACGCTTAACATATAAGGTGCTTTCAGTTGAACTGTTCTCAAAACCATGTGCAATCAGATAGGCATGTATCTTCTCATACCAAGCACGTGGTGCTTGCTTTAAACCATATAACGCCTTCTTTAACCTGCACACTTGGTTTTCATGCCCTTTCTGCACAAAGCCACGGGGCTGAAAAACATACACTTCTTCATGCAAGTCACCATTCAGAAATGCTATTTTAATGTCCAACTGATGTACATTCCAACCATGATGGGCTGCAAGTGCACAAATGCTCCGAACAGTAGTCATACGGCATGTAGGTGCAAAGGTCTCATCAAAATCAATGCCTCTTTCCTACGCATAACCCTTTGCAACAAGCCTAGCCTTATACCTGTCAACTGTACCATCAGGTTTATGCTTCAGCTTGTATACCCACTTAGTGCCAATGGCCTTCTTTCCAGGAGGCAAGTCACATAAAGACCATGTACCATTCTTCATTATAGCATCATATTCAGATTGCATAGTAGCCATCCAATTTTCTGAATTTTGTGCTTCATCAAAAGAAACAGGCTCATTCTCATCACAAAGACTAGATGCAGCCATAGCATAGCAATTTGATGCAAAGGAGGCACTATGAGAGCCTGAACGAGTACGATATGACAAAGGTGCATCTAATTTGCTGTCACGCAAAGTCTGCACCAGCCATTTTGGCATAGTTTTTGCCTGCTCAATATCAGCTCTCTCATCAGCAAGTGCATCATGTAAATCTGCATCAGAAATGGAATGATTTGCATCATCATATGAAACCTGCAAAGGCTGAGAAGTTGCCTCATTAGGACCAGCACTAGACTGTCCACCTGTAAAAAGAGGCATCAAGGTATCATACATGTCTTTGGAGCTAACAGATGTCTCCTTAGTACATGAAAGAAATGGCTGAATAGCATCTCCCACAAAGACAACATCACGGCTAACTAGAATGCGTTTAGTCTGTGGATGATACAGACAATAGCCTTTACTTTCAGAACTGTACCCAACAAAAATACATTTTACTGCCTTATCATCCAATTTTCTGCGATGTTGTTCAGGCACTAATGCATATGCCAAACAACCAAAAACATGCAGATGAGCAACAGATGGCTTGCGGTCATGCCAAGCCTCATATGGAGTGATAGACTGCAACGCTTTAGTGGGACACCTGTTCAGTACATATGCTGAACACATGACAGCCTCAAACCAGAAACTATGTGGTAAAGCCTGACTTTTGACCATGCACCTCGCCATCTCCATGAGTGACCTGTTCTTTCGTTCAGCAACTCCATTCTGTTGAGGTGTATACGGCACTGTACATTGGTGTTTTATCCCACGTTCAACCAGAAATGCATTAAAATATGAAGACATATATTCCCCCCCTCGATCAGAATAGAGGGTGCCCATTTTACATGCTGACAGATTTTCAGCCAAAACCAAAAACTGTTTGAAGCACATGAACACTTCGGACTTTGCTTTGAGTGGATATACCCATGCATGCCTGGAGAAATCATCAATGAAAGTCATGAAGTAAAGGTAATTTCCAAAAGAGGGTGTCTGCATAGGACCACAGACATCACTATGTACAAGCTGCAATTTCTGCGTAGCCCGAACTGAACCATCTTTTGGAAAGGAAGAATGCTGCATTTTGCCCAAAATACAGCCTTCACAAACATGTTTTCCAGGAGCCTCAATTTTGGGCAAAGAGGACACCATTTCAGATTTTTGCAGGCGTAGCAAACTAGCAAAATTCAGATGACCAAAGCATGCATGCCAAAGCTTTGCATCTGACATAGCCTGAGAATCATGAACTGCACATGCCGAATCATTCACAAATCTTTCATAGTCTATGAGCTTATACAGCCCACGACATAAGATGCCAGAAGCAATAATCACATCACCATTTGAGAGATCATGGACTGTACACCTGTCATCAACGAATTTCACAACCAAGCCAATCTTGGCTAATGCAGAAACTGATAACAGGTTCTTTTTGATTCCTGGCACAAATAAAGCATCTGACAAAGTGAAAGAACTACCATCAGCAGTAGTCAGAATGATCTTACCAACTCCCATAACAGGATAAGAGGAGTTATTGGAGAAAGGATAAGACCCCTTCCAGAAAAGAAGGTAAATTTTGGTAATGATCATCATCTTGCTAAATGCTAGAGGGCTGACTGACCGCTCAAGAGTGACCATCATTGGTCAATGGATTTGTGGCATTAGCTTAAACCCTCAATTCATTTTTATTCAAGACACTAAGATTGATGGATCAGACCCCCATAAACATCTTAGACAGATCTCCCCATCCCATGTCTGAATCTTGATGTCACATCCCCGGGGTCCTATGGGATACTTGGTATAAATCAATTCTGGTTTGAAAAGCTTAAGAACTCCACTGAAGATGAGAGCCATCAATGGATTGTCCCTTCCTTTGGTGCCCCCTTTTGATTCGTTTTGTCTCTATGTATGCCCCAAATGGGGAGTTGGAGAGACTCGACACCTAGGCCTCCTTGGACTCGCTCCCCTACAAGGTCCTAATTTGAGGTGACTTCAACATGGTGGACCCTACAGACAGATGGAACAACAAGGGCTAGGTCATCCAAGGTCGTGAGAAAGAAACTTGGGACAAAACCAAACTGCACTTGGATGTGGTAGAATTCAAACACTCAAAAGGATTTTCGTGGTCAAATCTCCAAGCGAGGGAGGACTTGAGGAAAGCGAGATTGGATAGAAGCTACATCGCCTAGAAGATTATTCATTGGTGGGGCTGCCCTTCCCTCTTCCAATGCACCAACCTTGTCATATCCTATCACTACTTGATCGTTATTGCTTTCCAACCTCTGCGATCGATAAGTCATGGCAGATCATGATAAGAGTCAGGAAGATGATCCAGACTGTTCGGCGTGCACGTAGAGAAGCTCTTTATCATAGACTCGGGAGACTTGAGGAGGAAGTGAACAAGGGTAAACCTCATTCCAAGAAGGGTCTACAAAAAATCAGAGTGCTACTAAGATATGAGGAAAAGACACAAAGGAAAAACTTGCAGATATTTTCTAAGGAGTGGTGGGCTGGCAAAGTCGACAAACCCACCAAAGAGATGTGCAACGTCCTTAAAAGGAAACATAATTGGCATCCAATTACGATGCTACAAATGGGATATAAAATCATTCCTAAAGTCATAGCCAATAGAGATTCCAGCCATCTGAAAGCGTGGTTAAGCAAGGACCAAAAAGGTTTCATCAAAGGCAAGTCAATACTGGAAGCCATTATAGATATTTGGGAAGGTCTTGACTTTGCAAACGAGTCAATACAATATGTGGTTTTCCTCAAGATCAACTTTGACAAAGCTTATGACAAGCTGGAATGGGACTATATTTTGGAGTCTCTTAAAGATCTCAGATGCAGCCAAAAATTCACCAAGATGATCTCGACCCTACTGGGAAATGCATCGACTCAAATTAATGTTAATGGACAACTCTTGAGGGTGATCAAACTAAAAATATCGATTAGAGAAGGATGCCCATTGGCTCACCTTCTATTTTCCATTGCCACAAAAGGGCTTAGCTGGCAATAAGGCATTGCTCAATGAGTGTAGAATGAGAGAGCTATTAGGTGAGCTCCTCTTCTCAATGAAGGTACATGGAAATGATCTCAGAACCTTGAGATACATGTGGGCTTTTCATCTTGACTTTTATAGCTTTGTGTTATAGCCAAGAATTTGAATTTGAATTCAAATTCTCACCTAAAGGTAATCCCAAAGTATTTGATTGATTCTTTCCAGACTTCAACTAACAAATGATGCAAGATAGATGCTTCCTAGCTCCTCATGGGTCTACATTACTTTTACAATGATTAATTAGGCTCAAAGTTACAAGAGGTTATACATATGAAGCTTCTCAAGTGATATGTTAATACATCAAGTGTATGTGTGTCCATCAAGTATGTAGGGTTGGGCTTAATTGTACCAACAATTGTTTCATGTGAAGGTAGTCTTTAGAGACCTCATGCACCTAGTAGGTGTCTCAAACTCAGAAATTACTTTCTTCACTTTTTGCTCTTCCATCTTGCAAAGCGCCCAAGAAGCTCTTGGTAGCGACAATGTTCCGTTGGCTTAGTAATTGCCCACAACTCTCTCATACAATGTTGCTCTTCCAAGTCCTCCCTTTGTGCTTTTCTTTCTTTCCGATCAAAGTCTTCCAAAGAATCTCTTCCACAACCTTGAAAATATGCATCGGATCTACCAAATGATTGATCAATAACTCACTCTAATAAGGGAGTTCATGATAGATTGACAACGGTTTCATGCTAGTGACTAGTGTTTCTACATCCATAGGTACTTCCAATTGGTTTCTCTCATTTGTTATTGTGCTTGTTGACCAATTTTCCCTTCACCTAAAACATGTCCATCAGGTAAATATCTATGATGTCCTTCATAGATAGTTTTCCAAAATGCTTTGGAGTAGTGTGCTTCGAGTCATGGTGTGCACACGGGGCAAGCATGGTAACTCAAAATCGTTAAACTTGAACATTCACCATAACCAAGCGAGTCATGCATCGTCCATGTAAGTATGCCATCTCATCTTCTTATAGGTTGAGACATGTCGTGCCAGTAATCCCATCCTAAATAGTGCCAAGCTCTTCCACAAGTGGTGCAAGGTATACATCCATGTTTTTTACCTTATACTTACCTCGCACAATGAGGTCTAATAATAAATGGCCTTTTTTTGTAGTCAATCATGGTGGGATGCTATAGTTGACAAAACATTCAGGTCATGTGCTCCATGAAGAGTTGTATAAACCAAATAGATTTACTCCATCCATATATAAGCCTAGACGATAGTTCCAATGCTCACTAGCAAACTTCAGCCACTTAATATCTATGTGCTTCCAAGCATTAGAGTGAGTAAGCACTCGCATTACACCATCTATAGAGTCCTATTTACATGCCATGACATTAAATCAGCTATGGATTTGCAGCTGAACATGCTCTTAATTCTTGGAATGATATAAAAGTTGCAAGTAACCTTTAGGAGGACTGGTTCACCCACAAGGTCTTCTCTAAGCATATTCACTCCATACTTTGGACATATCTGGAGATGCTCATACTCGTTCCAAAAGATAATGAAATCATTCAAACAAGCATGAATCTTGGTGTAGTCCAATCCAACGGATTGTGAAAGTTTTTTTGCATCTCCACATGTTGGAGGCATATCATTGCCATCTACAAAAACTGATCCTTAAAAATAGTTCTGTACTAGGACACTTGAGTGTCCTAGGTGTCCTAGGACACGTAAGCATCCTGCTTTTACACAAAATTGATTGATTTTTCTTGACGAAACCTTGAGGCTTTGATAGCATACTCACTTGGATTTAATAGCCCACATCATGTACTTTTAGAGAAAAATATCATCTTTAACATTTTACCACTTCACATGGGTTATTAAATGAAGAAGAAAATGGGAATTTTTAAAAACTCAACTTTTAGCATAACTGATAAAATAACACAATTCAAAATTTTTGACAAACTAGATATGTTTTAGGAAATGGAAATCTATTCATGGACTTTGGCAGTGTAAAGAAAGTATCCAGGGATCTCTAGAGAAGGTTGAACACTTCCATAAGTCATAAACATGGACTCAAAACTTGTCTTCTCTAGATCACTGCCATTTATCGCACCTTTTAAAGAAAGGCTCACTATAATTTGTGTGTAAGTGAGATTGCAAAGAATTGGTAGGTTATCAATGGATAACCTTCATACTAATTGAATGCATATTTTTATTAAAAGTTAGAATGCCTCTGCTTTGAACTAGTAGCCATTGCATTTGGTGCTGACTTTCTTGCTGAATTGGCAAAGCATATATTTTTATGTTCATGAAAAGAACATAGATTCAAAGTTGGAATAGAAAAATGATGAAAAATAATAATTATTTAAATGCTATTCTAAGTAGTAAACCTTCCAAAATATGCTTTCATACCATGTTTCATTCTTAATCTTGTCAAATAATATGCAATCCGCAATGGTGATTGTGATAAGAGTGAAAAAAAATTAGCATACATATTTCATTTGACAAAAAGAAGATGGCATCCATAATGGAAGTAATGAAATGTTTTCAAATGATCCTCATCACTTCATGATATGGAACATTATATCAAAGACTTTTGAGTATTATTTTTAGTATGTGTTGATGTGTGCAAGGGATTGTGTGTTTATGCATATAACAAGTATCAAAAAAATATTTTTACTAAATATGTTAGAACTATATATTGTTTTGATTCTATATGTACGTGGTTCTTGTTTCTTGGTAGGAACTAGTTTATTTTCTTGGATATCAAGCTAAATGTTTGTAATTTGGCATTATTCCAATTGGATGTCAATATTTGTATGTGGATATATTGGTTGGTGTCCACACATATATCTACTTTGTTTGGTGTACACAGATCTAAAAAACTTGGTTGATTTTTAGAGATTAGTACTTCCCTTATGTGTACACCTTGTTTGATATCTTATTTTCTTTCTTCATGTGAAGAAAATAGATTTCTTCCATAACTATACATGGTTTGTTATATGTCCATAACCTATTCATGATTGTATCTGTAGAATTTGGTTGATGCCCACACAACATAAGATTCTTGGTTGTGTCCAAAGACGTGAAAATTTTGGTGGATTTCAATAAATTTTCTATCCTCATATATGTAATCTTTGGTTTGTTATGTCACACATTTTCTACTTAGTAACTTGAATGTGTACACCTTGGATGATTTCCATAAATTCTTTTGAGTCATATATGTAGGCTTTAGTTTTTTGTTTTTCTTGATTAGAGTCATAGCAGTTGATTTTATATGTGTATACCTTGGTTGTTGTGTTCATACCTTATTTGATTGTTCGCATGTTTGTACACCTTAGTGGATTCCCATAAGTTTGTTTGAACCATGTTTAGAACTAGTTATTGTTTTTGGTGTACAAAGTCAAAATAATTGATTTAATTTGAATTGAAATGATTTTTCTAAGTGATTTTGAGGCTCATACTATCTGATCTATGTTTCAAGGAATGTGTATAATTTTTTCTTTCATATGATGAATTTTTTTCTTTTGATAAAAATACATTTGATTAGGAATTTTCATCCTGTTCACTACCATAGCATCTTTACAGGCTATTTGCATGAACACAAAACATGATTTATTGTGTTTTATAATTTTGGATTAACCTTTGAATTATATTTAATATGTGTGTTAAAGGATTTTCTCAAATTCTCTTTGTAGAGGTCTATGATTTTTGGAAAATTGTCAAAAAAGGACACTTAAGTGTCCTGTTTAGGTACCAAACTAGTGTTAAGAAGAAAACAATAAGCAATTAGAATGATATTAGCAAATGAAGATATTTTAACACATCAATGAAAATCTATTTCAAATCCACTTACTTGAATAATTCAGAGACACTACTATCTGACCATCCATAAATGGATTGAAGATTGAGCATTGCAAGTTATATACATAGTACATATATCTTTGCCCCAGTGTATAGTGGTAAACGAGCTAGTATGCACATGTTCTAGTATTCTCCATCAGCTTCTAATCATGGAAATTATGTTTTGTCCATGGAACCCACGATATCTTCTTCACCATCCTGATCTTTGTCCATCTCATAAAATGATTTGAGCATTTCTTCCATGTGTTCATTCTGTATAATGCTACTAGTACCTTGTACTTCTACCTCCCTCTTCATTCTCTTTTGTCCATGATAGGTAACCGATGCAATATTGTTTGGTTCCACCATCTCACTAGGGGGAGCATGTGAATGGTGGTGTAGGTTTTGTAGTCGTGTTTTATTGAAGGATCCATATTCACTAACATGTGTAGAACAAATCCATTGTTTCCAATAAATCTGGTACTAAGTACCTATTTTTTATATATTTAGTTTTATTGTATATATGTAAAAAACCTAAAAGCCTAATCTTAAAGACCTAGACCTAAAACATGTACATGTGGGTATGCATGTGTATATACATGTATATGTGTATATGTATTATTTGTGTATACGTGCATATGTCTGTAGGCATGTGTAAAAAGACTAAAACCCTAATCCTAAAGACCTAGACCTAAAACATGTATATGTGTGTATGCATGTGTATATATATGTGTATATGTATAATGTTTGTATATATGTATGTGTATGCATGTGTAAAAATTCTAAAACCCAAATCCTAAAGACCTAGACCTAAAACATGTATATGTGTGTATGCATGTGTATACATATGTGTATGTGTAATTGTATTATGTGTATATGTATGTATGTGTGTATGCATGTGTAAAAAGCATAAAACCCTAATCGTAAAGACCTAGGCCAAAAAAATGTATATGTTTATATGCATGTGTAAATATATGTGTATGTGTATATGTATTATGTGTGTATATGTGTAAATGGGTGTATGCATGTGTAAAAACCCTAAAATCCTAATTAAAGACCTAGACCTAAAACATGTATATGTTTGTATGCATGTGAATATATATATATATATATATATATATATATATATATATATATATATATATATATATATATATATATATATATATATATATGTGTGTGTGTGTGTGTGTGTGTGTGTGTGTGTGTGTGTCGTTATGTATTCTTGGAGTAGGGAAATCATTAATTGATGATTACAATGAAGAATGAAGAGTGAAGGATATAGAAAATAAGGGAGCATGAAGCATGAAGTAAAGAGAAGAGTCAGAGGAGTGATTTGTATATATGTGTATATTAAGTTTGTAATTAGTTCAAAAATACTTTTGTAATACTAACGATTATGTATAGATATGCCTATATATACTTGTATATGGATAGGATACATATGAGAGAAGAAGTATTGATGATATAGACAAGAGTAGATAATAACTTGAATGAGATTTATCCATCAGATGTAAGATGAGTTGAATAGAAGACGTTTTTTGAGAATTGTGTGTTGATCTTTTCTCCAGCTCTCCTTCTGTGCTTGTTCATTTTAGATATCCTTTTATATGTTTCTAAGTCCATATTTAATGCATCTATGGTCAAGTTTTGAGAGTCCAATTGCAAACAGGCTAAGAGATTTGTGAGTAGGAACATTTGTATATGTAAATGTATTAAGTGCCTTTTGAAACAAGCGCAAATTTGATGGTCAATGATTTCATGAGATCTTAGTGTAGAGTGTAAAGTTTTACACAAATGAGGACTCAAAATCTAAGTTGGAAGGCAAGTAATTAGTCTAAAAGCATTTGATTAAATGGGTTGTAGATTGACAAAACCAAGTAGTTAAAGTTGCATATGTAAAAGTTGCCTATAGAGAAAGCCTATTTCAAACATAGGTTTACTTACTGAAGTAAATCTGAAGTTTTGTAAGTTCTTTTGAAGAACTTTCACTTGTAGTATTGGTGGAAACATTAGAGGAGTTTGGTGACAAAGTTTCATACAAGACTTTAACCATTTCAGCAGTCAATGAAAGAGTTTTGTCAAGTAGACTTTTCTGAGTGAAGTTACAATTCATAGAAGTGATAGAGAAGATTATCCAAAATTGAAGAAGGTTGTGAGTTATGCTTGATATAGAGGTGTTCTAAACTCAATTATAACTTGTCTTTTGGAGATTAATCATCTCCATGAGTGGTATCTGAGCAAGAACTAACAAAATTGAAGGGAAGAAGGACCTCAAATGTTGTAGGCATACAAAATTCAAATTTGAAGATTCAAAACGATAAGGTTTGAAGGAAAGGCTAAAAGAAGACACATGGCAGTAATCAAAAAGATCAAAAGGAGTAAATTTCAAAGCTAAGGTACATTCATCACTCATAAAGTTGAAGATTTGATAGGATAGATGAAGAAAGAGTGGGATACAATCTCCAAATTGAGAACTTGGATAGAGAGAACTATCCAGCTTGGTCTATGAGGTGGAAGCTCATCGTATGAGCAAAGATCTGATGGGATACATCATAAGAGAAGAAGAAAAGCAAGAATTCAAAGATCCGAGTGTTCCAATTAGGGAGGAGCTTGCAGATTTAAAGGTTTGGATGAAGAAGGATGCTCAAACAAGAAGCATTATCTATATGGCAGTAAATGATTACTTGCCTCTTCATATCAGAGGACTTGAAAGTGCAAGTGATATATGGAGTGCTTTGGAGGAGCATTTTCAGAATACAACCAAGTCAAGGGAAGCATCACTATGGGCAAAGTTTACCATAATCAGGAACAAGGCTTCACAATCAATAACTGATTATGTGACAAAGATGAAAGACATTGTTGGTTCTTTAGGTGCACTTGATGAAGACATTGAAGAAGATAAGCTGGTAAGACAAACTCTTACAGGTTTAAGAAGTGGAAGCCTTTCATATTGTGAGCAAAAGTTTCATTAAATCATTTCACTCCTAATTTGAATCAATTGTTAGGACATATGCTACCTTTTGAGAATGATATCAAAGGAGACGTTGATAAGAGTGCAGGTCGTGCAATGTATTCTAAGGATAAGAAGAAATCTATCAAAGGAAAACAACAATTAGTTGAAGATGAAGGTACTTCAAGCCAAGAAAACTTCTTAAGAGGAAGAGGAAGTGGTAGAAGTAGAGGAAGAGGAGGAAACAACAAGGATAATGTCAAAGCTTGTTGGATATGTGGTAAGACTAATCATCTAGCTCATGAATGTTGGCAAAACAATCAAAGTGTTCGTAACTTCAATAAGAGTTATAATCAAAGAGGTAGAGGTGGAAGAAATCAGAGAGGAAATTATAGAGGTAGAGGTGGTAGGAGTTTCTTTGGAAGAAATGGAGGAAGAAACTTCCAAAACCAATCCTACAATAACACCTCCTACAATTATGCATCACATCAGAAAGGAGATTCAACTCTTATTATGAATGCAACATGTGAAGCTCAAAATGAAGACTTAAGGGTATTCTATATTGACTAAGGGTGTAGTAATCACCTGGGTGGAAACATTGCTTTGATGACTGATTTGGATCATAAGGCAATGAATCATACATTTCAAATAGGTGGCAATACAAAGCACAAGGTAAAGTCAATTGGATCAGTAAAGGCTAAAGATGGAAGTACTCTTTTGAGTAAGGGTTTTTATGTTCCTACAATTCCAAAGAATTTGATCAGTGTAGGACATTGTAGGAAAAGGATATGAAGTGAGATTTACTAGTGCTGGAGTTTATGTTGAAGATCCTAGCCAAGGGTATAAACAAATTGCTACAGAAAATAAAGAAGGCTCTTCACATTGAGGGTACAAGGTAATGTTGGACATGCCATGTTCACATATGGAGAGCTGGATCTTTGGCACAAAAGGCTTGGACACTTCAATGTAAGAGGTATTAATGAAATGGTTAATAATTTTTTAGTTCTTGATTACCCAATACGGCGGGTCAACACGTGACATACAGATGTGAAGCATGTCAATTAGGTAAGGCTCATAAGAAATCATATAACAAGCATGGTTTCATGTATTCAAAAAGACTTGAATTGATACATACATATGTTTGGGGTCTTTCAAAGGACTTTAGCATAAATGGTTCAAGATATTATGTCATTGATGTTGATGATGCTACCAGGTGGATCAGTATTTATGTGATCAAAGATAGTTCCAAATTGTTTAGTACATTTAAACACTATCACGTATATGTAGAAAGGATTATAGGAAGAAAATTGAAGAGACTGAGGTCAGATGGAGGGGGAGATTATTTTTCAAATGAATTCAGTGATTATTTGTGGAATGCAGGCATAAAGAGAGAAGTTACTTGCAAGTACTCTCCTCAACAAAATGGTGTAGCAGAAAGGAGAAATAGAACTCTTGTTGAGTTTGCAAGATCAATGATGAAAGAGAATAATTGCCCTAATTATTTGTGGGCTAAGGCTATAAATACAGCCACATACTTGATTAATAGGCTACCATGCAATAAAGCATTGCAGGGAATGACACCATATGAAGCTTGGCGGGGTAAGAGACCTACATTAGATCATTGCAAAGTATTTGGTTGCTTAGCCTATGCTTATGTTCCTTCTCAATTAAGGCATAAATTCGAACCAAAGCTTGAACAATATGTAGCAATTCCTTGTATCAAATGATGTCACATTTGATGAGCAAGGTACTTGGTACTCAGGTACAAATAGTGCTTATGCAGATCTTGAAGAAACATTGAATCAGAAGAAAGGCAAATCAAAGGTTCAAATCTTTGAGGAAGAAGAGAATAATGAAGTATTAGCTGAAGATGAAGAAATGTCAAGGTTTGATCCAGAATGTGATGACCTAGGAACTTCAAGAAGTGGAGAACTCAGAAGATCATCAAGGAACAAATGGCAACCCATAAGGTATAGCTATGATACTTAATTTTTTAGTACTAAAGATTATGCTTACATGATAAAAGCAGATGAAGACCCATCCACATACAATGAAGCCAAAGAAAAGGAGAATTGGGAAGAAGCTATGAAGGAAGAGTATGATGCACCCATTCAGAATGAGACTTGGGAATTATAAACCAATTAATCAGAAGGTAATAGGATGTAAGTGGGTTTACAACACTAAAATATTTGTAGATGGAAGTGTTTCTAAGTATAAAGCCAGACTTGTTGTAATAGGATATGCACAGACATATGGTGTAGACTATGATGAAACTTATAGTCCTCTTGCAAAGATGACAACCATAAGGACTCCCATAGCTACTGCTGCTTGCAAAGGTTGGAAAGTATCTCAATAAGATGTGATAATGCATTTTTGAATGGTTACATTTGAGATGAAGTCTTCATGGAACAATCACATGGTTTAAAGATCAATTTTATCCAGATCATGTGTGTATGCTCAAGAGAGCCTCGTATGGCTTGAAGCAGGCCCCAAGGGCATGGAATTATAGGCTCCTAAAGTTCTTGAAGGAACTTGGTTTTCAAGCATCAAAGGCAGATAGTAGCTTGCTAGTCAAAGTAAGTGAGGATGGATTTATATATGTTTGTATTTATGTTGATGACATAATACTTATAGGTATAGATGAGAAAGGCATAAAAATGCTTAAGAAGTAGATGGAAAAAGAATTCAATATCAGTGACTTGGGAAATTTCTCATATTTTTTGGGAATGGAGATTTCATATACTCAACATGGAGTATATGTGACTCAAGAAAGGTAGAATTTGCTAATCAAGTTTAAAATGGAAGATTGCAGGATAGCACCAACTCCAATGGAAGTGATCACAAATTGAGTAGATATGGAGGAGAAGAATTCAAACACATGAAGCTTTATCAGAGCTTGGTGGGTAGCTTGATTTATGCTACATTAACAAGGCATGATTTGTCATATGCAGTTGGATTTTTATCGCAATTCATGCTTTGTGCTAGAAAGGAACATTGGATTGCAAGTCAAAGGGTGCTTAGGTATATGAGGGGCACACTTAAAAATGGTTTGTATTATGGATTTACTTCAAATACATGGATCAAGATATATAGTGATGGAGATTGGGTAGGTAATTCTAATGATAGAAGATCAACACATGGGTATTTGTGTTATGCGGAAGATAAATTAATCTCATGGTGTTCTAAAAAGCAACATACAGTTGCTTTGTCATCTACCAAACCAGAGTATGAAGGTATGGTAGAAGCTGTAAAGGAACTCATATGGTTAAAAACTCTCATGAAGAGTTTTCATATCATTCAGAGTATTCCTATCATTTGTGGAGATAACATGAGTTCTTTGAATTAGGCAGCTAACCCTGTGTTTCATGCGAGCACCAAACATATTGAGATTCAATATCATTTTCTAAGAGAGAAGGTTATTGATAAAGAAATAAAATTAATGCATGCTCCTACAAAGGATCAACTTGCAGATATGTTGACAAAGAGTTTGGATGGACCCAAATTGCAGAGGTTCAAAGATATCGTAGGGATAAAGAAGATGCAGGTAATCACAATTAAAGATTGAGGGGGAGATGCTCGAGTAGGACAATAATTAATTGATGATTACAATGAAGAATGAAGAATGAAGTGTGAAGGATAAAGGAAAGAACAAAGGATGAAGCATGAAGTAAAGAGAAGAATGAGAGGAACGTGATTTGTATATATATGTACATTAAGTGTAATTAGTTCAGAAATAATTTTTTAATATTGACGAGTATGTATAGATATGCCTATATATACTTGTATACAGATGGGATACATATGATAGAAGAAGTATAGATGATATAGAGAAGAGTAGATCATAATTTGAATGATATTAATCCATCAGATGTAAGATGATTCGAATAGAAGATGTTTTTTGAGAATTGCAAGTCGATCTTTTCTCTATTTCTCCTTCTATGCTTGATCATTTTAAAAATCCTTTTATATATGTTTAAGTCCATAGTTAATGCATCTATGATCAAGTTTTGAGAGTCCAATTGCAAACAGGCTAATAGAATTTGGAGTAGGAACATTTGTATGTGTAAATGTATTTTGTGACTTCTAAAATAGGCACAAATTCAATGGTCAATGATTTGCTCAGATTTCAGTGTAGAGTGCAAAGTTTTATACTGAATATAGGGGTCTAGCAAATGCAACACAAGAGGGAATGTGGTTAAAGATACTCTACTTAGATTTGGGACTACGTACATACACACCAATGACTTTTGGAGATAACACTAGCTCATTACACTTGGCTACTAATCATGTATGTCATGCAAGGACTAACCACATTGAAGTGCATTATCAGTATGTGAGAGAGAAGCTACTTAACAAGGACATACAATTGTCCTATGTATCAAAAAACTTGCAATGTGCAGATATGCTAACTAAATCTTTGGATGGATCTAAATTGAATAGGTTCGAGATCATGATTGGGTTGTAGGAGATTAAGAGAATTGAAGTCCAAGCATATAAGGCTTGAGGACGAGTTGTTGGTGCAATTACTCCAAGCCTAAATGTTTGATCATTGATTCTAAAGTTCATTCATTAGCACATGAATGATCTCTTTTAAAAGATTGAGTTTTACTCCTTGTAAAAGTGCATATATGGAATCACTTCAACCTAGGAGTTCTTAGGAGAGTTTTTCCACGCATTATTTGGTGAGGATTCATAGCAAATCAGGTCCTAAAACTTTGGAACACTTTTAGATAAAGATTTTAATTCAAAATTAAATCTTGGCTCTAAAAAAATGCTATAAAAGGGGACTACCTAGTCACGTGGAATGCAATTAGATATAGCAAAGATTTTAGAGGGATTTCATATGGCTATTGAGCTCACACTAAAAGCTATGTTTTTTGAGATATGACCATATCTTTATGGCTATGTCTCTGCATAATCATATTCCTTAAATGTCAAGATCAACCCCTTGACTTCTTATATATATAGCTCATAGTATAGTCACTCTAAATCTATCAAATGACTTTTTTTAGCACCTTAAAATCTCGATTTGAAATTGTACAAAAGGATTTGATTCAATTCTTAACAGGCTGAGAGCACTTAGTATTTTGCAGAGTGTCGTGTTCCATAAGAAAATATTTTCTCTATCTGTGAATGATTTAGAAGTTACCTATTCGTATGGAATGGTTCGCAATAAATACTCGAAGATATTCTAAGCATATTATTGCATACATTGCAATTTTAAGAAGTCTATTAGAGATCCCAAGTTTAATGTAGGCTTGCATAGAGTAGGTTTTTGCCAACACCCTTCTGCAAATTACCATCACTCGTCACAATGGTATTAGAGCATTATCATAGTCCATACATTATGCGTGATGGATTCCACTCTTTAGTAGACACATTAGATTGAAAACACTACTCAGTATGGTCTCTAAGGATGGAGGCTTACTTGTAAGTGATAAATCTCTATGAATACATCTTGGAGATGATATGATGCCTATACTTAGAACCAAAGAACAACCAACACAAGCTTGCAAAGGATGATTTGGCAAGGTCATACATTCTAAAATCTATCTTTGATTTCTTAGTTCCTCATATTAGGAGCTTCAAGACATCACAATAGATGTGGAAATATTTGGAAGCATTCTTCTCTTCAAGTACCAATGCCAAGAAGAACCAACTGTGGATGGAGTTCATATCACTCAAGAAGCATCCCAAGAAAAGTTTCACGAGCTTTATCACCAACAGGAAGGACATTGAAGATCAAGATCAATTAGGAAGCATTGGAGAGAGTACAGATGAGGAATAAGTTGTGAGGCATGTAATAAATGGAATCAAGAATAATGTCAATTGGGAAGCATTCATCACTGCCATGGACTTGTATATGGATATGCACATGCCAAACGTAACCACACTCAAGGGAAAATACTTCACTGATAAGGAAAAACTTATGAATCAAGGTGAAACTAAAAAAATTTAATCAATCCTCTACCCTTTACAATGATAATAGTAAACATAAAGATGCCAAAGGAAAAGACAAGAATTTCGATGATGAAAGGAAGTACCTCCCAAGATAACTTTGCAGGTAGAGATAGAAGCTCAAGAGGTAGAGGTAGAGGTGGTAGAAAAGGTAGGGAGAGATTTCAAGGCTCCTCACCTTGTGCCACTTATAGATTAACCAATCACATCATATAACATTTTTCCAAGAACCCAAAGGATCAGAAAGGAAGAGGATACAAGGGAGGTGGATATGGAGCTCCTAGAGGTAGATACCATAAGCCTTATGGATATAAAATCAATAAAAACTACAGAAATAATTACCAAAGTGGCTACAAAGGAAGAAGAGACTACAGACTTGGAAGTTCCAAAGAATATGCATGAGGTTGGAAATGTAAAGACACCCAATGTTAATATCAATCTATTGGGCAAAGTTCTCTTTGTACCTAGCATTACTAAGAACTTGATAAGTGTAGGTTAAATTAGGAAGAAACTATTTCAAGTGAGGTTCACAAATCATGCAGCCTATGATGAGAATCCATACCAAGGCCTCAAGAAGATAGCCAAAGGAGGAAGAAAAGGTATACTATTCACTTTTGAACTCCAAGACACTAGGAATATAGCATTGCTCAACTATGGTACTCAACCCCTATCAGAATGAGAGGTTTGGCATAAAATATTGGATCACATTCTAGAGAGAACCATAAAGAAAATTATTAGCGATCAAATTTTTCTTGTACTACCCAATATTCAAAGAAACATATGATCTACAAGAGCAATGTATGTCGATTTGAGAAATCTCATAGGCAACCATTCACAAGAGGGAGTACATACATGGAGACATCTTGGAGCTGGTCCACATTGATGTTTGGCGACCAATTAAGGAACCATCCATGTCAAGGTCAAGGTATTATGAGTCTTTCATAGATGATCGTAGTAGACCAAACTTTAGTTCAAGAAGCATAAAGATGAAGTATCTTCATGTTCAAAAGAATTTCTAGGACTTGTGGAAAATCAAAAAGATAAAAACATAAAAGATAATAAGGTTTGATGGAGGGGTAGAAGACTTATCGCACAAGTTTGATTCCTACGTTCAAGAAAACAGAGTCAATAGAGACAAAAATGCGGAATTCAAGCCTGTAAAAATTTTGTAGGCATCAATCCTGTGTTTATATGGCTATTTTTTTTTGCATTATTTAGCCTGGGGAATCCTATTCATCTATTATCATGACTTGGATAAGGTTAGTTAATGACTTGTACATGATAAACTGGGCACATATCTAAGCAAACTCTCCATATGGATTGCCTAGGTTTTTAGTGGGTACTTGATGTCCTCTTTACCCCTATACTTTACTTCGAATGAATGTAGTTATCGTAAATGGCCTTCAATGAGTCTTAAAAATTCCAAAAAATTCCTAGCCATAGAAAGGCTGGGTTTAGGCTTGCAAAATGTTTGCAAGGCTGAATCCCACATTTCTATGGATGGGGTTTTTTTGGCCTTTTAAAGACTATTTGAGCACACATATGCCATTACATGCACATAGAGAGGATAAAAAATCTCTTGATTAAATACAAAGTGTGGATAAAATGCAATACCTATTTGTCGTAGTACCTTTCCTCTAAAGCTAACTCCTAGAGTAGTTACAGCTAAAGATTTTCTAACCAAAATGACACAATTAGTGCCTTGGGTAATTGTACTTAGACACAAAACTTTGCCCAAGGCCTTCAAGAACAACATGTCATGAAGCTCCCATCAAGACTATAATCTTTATGAACAATTACAAAACCATCCTTTGTCAAATTTCCAATGTAGCTTGCCAAGGATGAGCCACTTTCGTGAGAAGATCACTCCCCACCGGACCTTGCTGCGAACTTGTCCACTTCAATGGCTTCCTATTAAGAAAAAAAATGATAATTCAAGCTCCAATCTTATTAAATTAAATTATTCAGTTCTTTAATAAGCACTTACATCATGAACCTTGTCTTCTTCCTCCCCTCTTCCAAGGGCATGAAGACCTATGCTAGAATGGGCCATTCCACTCTACTCTACTACTAGGGATGTAGGTGCTTTGTTCTTCATAATTCTCTCTCGTGCTTCATTGAACTCTTCTTCCGTTGTATAATTTTTATCATTTGTCAAAATATCCTCGCACACCATCGCTATGGTGTTTGCCATAGAGTCACTGAGTGGCATAGCTTTCTTTTCAAGTATATCATATGTTTTATCAAGTGGAACATCTGACATAGTGGAGAAAAGACTTAGGCACTCATCCAAACGGAGTCGGAATGCCTCGTCAATATCATGAAGGTAAATAAACTCCTCTACATCCACAATGATGATGGAGAGATATTCAATTTCCACCTCTGGTAAAGTGGGCTCAGAGGGGTTGAGATTTGATGGTGGGGGCTCTTCCACGGTTGATTTCTCATAGTGTTTGGCATCCACACCACGAGGGAACTCTCGCTAGGCTATGCCACTCTGGCTAAGTCTATGCCTCTTGTTTTTCATGAAAAAATCCCCTTGTCACAAGGTTGCGGAGATCCATGGATGTAGGCTCTGGTTCCTCATTGATGATAAATATTATTGTGCAGATGTAAGAAAGGTACTTAGTACCCATACTCTTCTTTTTGTTAAATTGATTTATCAAAGGCACTATTTCTTCCAACAAATGCCCTACATGGTCAGTGATTTCCATGAAGCGCTTAAGGTGCTTCATAAAAGCTTAATCACGCTTATGAATGTAGAGCAAAACATCACATAGGACCCACTTACCCTCATAAGTTGGGATATCTATGGAAAAGCATAAGATGTAGTACTCAAGGAACTCTATGATTTCCTTTAGCACATCAGAGTTGAGTTGAATTGTCTTGTCTAGATCAGGGACTCTAAAGACACGGTTATACATGTATGTTTGACCTTTGTACTAAGTTGATTCTTAGAACTCATCGAAGAGTTCTTGAGGTGTTTGGACAGGTGGTAGTAGAGGTTTAGGTAGCCATTGTGCATAAGGGTAGCATGATTGCATGGGGTGCATGCTCTTGGAGTGATTCTAGCTCTTCTTGGTTACAAAACTGAGAAATGAGAGAATGATACTTGCTTTTATAGTAATTTCAATATTTTCAAGTGAATGGGACCCATTTAAAGGTAAAAGTAATACCTAAGAGTAAACGATTCATGCACAAAAATCTCAAAAACAAAATCGGCTCATTCAAAATATTGAACAGATAATCATTTAAAATAGTAAGATATACCACATTTGCACAATAGAAAAAAAAAATTCTTGGAATTCTAAAATTGTAATATATATTGCCATGGCAAAAACCAAAGATTTGACAAATTGTACATCATATTGAGATTAAAAAGTTTTACATCTTTCATTTTTGGCATGTGCATTAGATTGTAGCAGAGGAAGGAATATGAATGGAAAATGGGTTATGTGTAAACTCCAGTACTCAAATAGTTCTTGAGCTATGACAATGAAAGTTGAGTTCCATCTACACTCCATTCAGGAAGGACTTTAATTTTATCCTCCAACCTTTTGCAAATCCGTAGACAAATAAAAAACTTTATAATATCATATTTGAATATAAAAATTTGTATAAATAAAAGAAAAAGTACCATAAATTGTTTAGCTTATGCCCTTCTATTCTGAACTCTGATTGATCTAGATCCTCAAATTCCGTTACTACTAGATGTTCTCTCACATTGTCAAGCATCCAATGATGATTCACTGAAATAACTTCCATTTCGTTGTTGGGCAGATTTATCTTAATTTCAAATGAAATTAAAAAACCCTCCGAACTTTGTAATGGTATCCACTCACCAAGTTTACACATCCATCGATCATAGTAGAATCTAATGTACAATGAAGTACGGTGTTTCAAATATCAAAACCCTATGTCTGTTGCACCAATTTTACAAAGGAATCTATCACCTTTGGTGCATCCTTCTACAAATCCCCAATTTTCACCTAGTAAACCCTCCACCTGCTCGTAGGTGATATCTTTTAACATGAACATTTTTGAAGTCTCTAAAATTATGAATATCTGAAATAGATGTAAAAACAAAGAAATATCTACAAACAAAATACACAATTGAACAAGGTATATTAAGAAATCAAAACAGGAATCAATGAGTAATACTTACAATTGGCAAGATATCTCATTTTGTTTGAGTTTTCCAATTTCATGCTCGACATTGTAAAAACATGTTGTACAATGGCAATTGTTTCACCATTTTTAAGCTTTTTGAAGCTCAATAGCTTCCCTTTCCAATGAAGATCCAACTTTCCATGATCTCTTACACGATGAGGGCCAACACCAGAGGGTTGCATGTACATCCATGCACGTTTGTAGAACTCATTTCCTAACCAATTTCCTTCTACAACCTTGATATTGTAACATTTTAATGTGATAAACTCATGTTTTGGACGCCTATAAGATTTAGGTTTCTCCATCGGAGTTCAAGCTATGGAAGTGACACTAGGAATTCACTGAGAGAGAGATGCACAGAGAAAAAATGCAGACACAGGAGCTTCAATGTTGTGCTAGGGAGAGAAAGTAGTGGAAAGAGATGATTTTTTGGGATTTGGGTATGAAAGTGTGAGGCTTTGGAAGGAGAGAGTTGTATTTTGAGTTATTTGTGAAAAAGTCGCTTTTTTTAGGTTAGTTCATGCATGGATTTTGATTAAGAAGTCAAAAATAGCACTTTTGATCCTAAAAAGAGGTTGGAGGGCCATTGAATGGTGTTACGATGAATTTTAAAACGTTATGAAATTTTTGAATTTCTAGGCACAGGCAAGTTATGAGATTCCTTTCTCTCTCTAGAGGCAAAACTTGAACATAGGGGAATCATGTCCCCTCCTCCCCATCACCCTAGTAATTTATTCGCTATAGACTATGTCCATCATCCTCTTCTGATATGTCCATCACTAATCACTCCTTAATCCAGAAGGCCCATGCAAGGTTTATTTTTTTCCCTAATGAACTTCTAGTTTAGGCAGAGAAAATCGAAATCATATTCTTATATTTCTCATTATTGGTATTGCACAATCAAGATTTTCTTTGGTATGTCCACTTTTAAAAAAAAAAAACCTTTTTCCTCCAAGATAAGTATTCTTTTTTCCCCTTTCAAAGTAGAAACCGTTCTTCTCCTTTCAGCAGTAATCACTCCCAAGACTATAGTAAGAGTTCTAACACGATTTAACAAATTGTAGAAGCAGACTAACAATGCCTGTCTATGCCATGTTGCTATCCTTCTCTTGTCACTCTATCGCAACAATATCATGCATATATTTACACCTCAGAAATGCTTCAAAGAAAAATTTTGACAGAGATAAAGATCTCTCTCTCTCTATCTCTCTCTATCTCTCTCTATATCTCTCTATCTCTCTCCCCCTCCCTCCATCCCTCCCTCTCTCTCTCTCTCTCTCTCCCTTCCTTTCTCCCTCCCTCCCCTCTCTCTCTCTCTCTCTCTCTCTCCAATCTGCATCAACGGCCTGCATTTTTTGTTCTACACCCAACTGCCATCACTTCTTCCCCCTTCTATCTCTCCTCTATGATTTTCTCAGTCAATAACTACTCCTGGCAACATCGACTCACTATTCAACTTATGGATCCTCTGCAACCGGTGTGCTATGCTTGCATGCTAAAGCAATAGACCCCTGAATTTGAGTAGGAGATGGAGAGGGGCTTGGGTCACTCGATGGTACCTCACAACCTTAATTGTTTCTTCATATTGTTCACTCAATTGAACATGAAACTACCTTGGAGTCTGAGTAATTAAACCACAATAAGTAACTACAATAGAGCATGAGTTCATGTTCCAAGAAGAATGAGCACTATTTTTGACAGTATAGGAAAACACTAGGAACAAGATATGCCTTTTAGGAACCATATTTTCATAGAGCTTCTACTACGACAAAGAATCTTTGGACTAATCATGTGCATGATGTGCTCTCTCTCTCTCTCTCTTGGCTTGGTAGCGAGAGATGGAGAACTTGGAGAGGGGGGGTGATGATCATGGAGAAGAAATCAAAATAATACTCGTAAAGCATGAAAGTAAAGCATGAACAAGTACACATGAACAAGAAATTGAATGAATAAGTAAAGGCAAGGAGCATACCTGGAGAGAAAATCCACGGGGAAGAGCAAATGAGCATTGGTTCCCTATTTATAGGTTCTCCCTAGGACTTCTCTCTAGAATCTTTTAACCTCCCTATTGATTCTTTCTATTTCCAAAATCTTCTTGCATGTTCTTTTGCTATTTTTGAAAAATCCCATATCTTATTTCTATTTTTTATTTTTCTCTTTTTAATTTTTCAATTTTTCTTTTTCTATTTTTGTATCTTTTTCTTTTTCCCCTTTTATTTTTTTGGACTATGGTTTGGTTTCACACCTATAATCAAATTAAATGAAACTAAAGGGTAAGACTTATGGTAAAAGGAAAATCTAAGGTTCCAACCTAGGGCAAGCACGTCAATTAATGAGTTTATTCATATTTATGGGCTAAAATCCTTGCGTTTCTAAGGGTCAAACCTAGGGTTTCAAGGGGTAAAACTTAGATTTTCAAGGGGTTTCAAGGGTCAAACCTAGGGTTTTAATCGGAGAAAGTTAAGGTTTGCCTACAATAAAGGTCAAACACATCAATTAAACGGTTTATTTACACTTACAAGATAAAAGCCTAGGGTTTCTAAGGGTCAAACCTAGGGTTTCAGGGTCAAACCCTGGATTTCAAGAGTTTAGAGATAGGTTAGTGAACTATTTACAAATATACAGTTCTAATGTACAAACATGACATGGTTTCTCACCAAATCAACCAAAACATGCATAATTTATAACTCTCTTTTGGTCAAAACATCATATGGGCATGCTGAAAATCAATGAAATGAACTTGAGAAAAAATCTTGATGTACACTTCCATGAGGGATTTCATCCTGACAATATTAAACTAGCTGCCTTTGGGGAATTGTTACTCTTTGGACCCTCTTGGTGGACAATGCAGGCAGTGGCAAGGGTTGTCTTGCCACATGCTCCCTGCATCAGAGTTGCTTTTTGTTCAAACCAATCTCTCAAACTTAGAGTCATTCCCACCAAGTCAACTCTATTCATTCTTAGTAGGTGCTAGGAGTTCTATCTTCACTACTATGCCCTTCACATGGTACTTTCAAATCGTTCAAGATATGAAGTTATGAGGAAGAGTAGACCCAAGATCAAACTTGTTAAAAGTAAATAAGTTTAAAAGATATAATAAAATGTTTCTTTAGCGATTAAGATGTACGGTACTCTTATTTGAAATCATGGAAAAGAGGAGTGAAAAGGAATCAAACGTCATTTCGTTATGGCAATAGTAAAGCACATAGCTCTCACATACTATGAACTTCCATGTGCTTGCAGTTTTTTGTAAAGCTGCAAGCTTTAATGTCCCTGGATCCAAATATACACACACACACATATATATGTATGTATATATATATATATATATATATATATATATATATATATATATATATATATATATATATATATAGATAGAGAGAGAGAGGGGGAGAGAGAGATAGATATAGATATAGATATCAAATATTCATTTGTAAATAAGAAATTGTAATATAAGGTTGCTTATAAAAATGAGACAAAGGAACAAACTATAAAAGCATTGTACTTCAAGTGTGTGTAGTGTCTCCCTTGGAAGGGACAGGCATGATTTCCTGGTTCTGCTTTGCTTGCTTCCTACGTTAAGTGATTTTCATGGCAAAAAAATTGAATGAAAAAATTATTTTTCATACAAGAGCAATGCTTTTCATGGACCCATTGGATAACGAAATGGCATTCATTCCCAATCACAGACAAGGAAAGAAGGGTGACATTGCAAGTGATATCATCAAGAGTTAGGATAAACCATGAGCTCAGTTCCGGAAAACCATGAACACTCTTCATGCAGAATTTCCTTTGTAGCCCTCATTTACAGTGCTTAGGTATAAATTTTGGACATGTCAACCTACCTTTCCCATTTTGTAATTTGATTTCAATCTGCATGGCATGCAGAAAAAGCAGAAATATTTCTATGCACGAGGAGATGAAATGGAACAGAAGTAGGGAAACCATTGTGCAAAAAGCTTTTGTGGCCTGAAGAAATATTGATGTGCCTTTGCCGATGGTCTTATTACTGCATAAAGTAAGTATACCATTGTAGTTTATTTTTATTTCATGCCTAATAGCTCGTAAGATATGTCGAAGTAATTACACATAATTCATGTGTATGTAGACAAGTATGTGTTGTAGTGTCTGTTCAAAGACGTTACAAGACATTTTCAGGGCTGGAAGCTGCCCTTTGTAGTGTATGTAAACCGGTATGTGTTGTAGTGTCTGTTCAAAGAAGCGACAAGATATTTTGAAGGCTGGAAGCTGCTCTTTCTAGATGCCATGGTTCATTTTCATTGACAGTATCCTCAACAGTTCTCCATGGTGCATATTTTTTTCGTTGCAAGCAAGGAATAAGAAGTAACCAAAGCTTCTGAAATGGTGAAAAGGTGATTGAGATTGATGCTAGTCTTTACTTTCATGCAAATGCTATGATATAATGGCTGATAGTGCATTTGTGCTTTGTGCTTTGCGCATTTTTAAGTAGCATTGTGATTTGTGCAACTCGAGTCTGGACATTTCTTGCTATCTTCTTGGTATCACCAATTCAAAGCTACTCATTAGTTACAATGCCCACCGTGTGCTTGTTAAGAATGCGCCCCACGTTAAAAGCCATGCTGTCTCCATGAATGTTCCAATTTTGAGGCCACTTTCTCCACTCTTCTTGAAGCCTTTTTTTTAGAGAGTCGTGACAATACTCTGGCATGTCATACAGAAATATACATGCATACATAGAGAGAGAGTCCAAGGATAGTACTATTGCTGATGTGGAAGGTGGAACAGTCTTGAGGCAGGATAGAGAGGTCGGAACAAACTTTATAGAGATGCACAGTGACATGGCTGTAATCAATCACACGTTCCACCGCTCTCTGTGAACGAGCAAAGCCACATGGACATAAATAGTTCGCCAGAGAACCTAATATTGATATGCCACCGCCTTGTGTGAATTGGGTCTTATAAATACATGGATGCGATCTTGATCAACTTTCTTCGCTTGACTTTCACACCTATATTATTATCTTATCCTTAAATTCTTTTTAAATCATTAGTCTTCCTGTTTAGACTTCCAACCACTGCTTAATTTTGATGCTCCACCCTGGGCATCACCGAAATTTGAGGAATGCTTTGGGGGCAAAAGTGGATATCTTAAAGTTCATACAAAAGAACTTCACAAGCATTTGAGTTTTCAATTGGTGAGGTAGTTCATGATGCAAATTTTAGTTGCATTTTGATGTCAGAAACGTGCTTAAAAGATACTTTGGGCACTAAAACTTGGGAATGTTTAACAAACATGTTCACTTCATAGAGCTAGTCATCCACTCTTATAATGTCACACATAGAAAAAGCTATACCTTGGATTATAAATCATATCAAGCTAAATATGTGGCATTGCCTCTTTTCAGCAAACAAACAAACAATGAAATGAATGTGTGCCATGGATAATATTATCTAATTAATTAAATAATAATAGTCCTCTTTAAAAGTAAGAATTTCTAATTTTAACCATTCAAAACTTTAATATCTACGCACTACTTAGTGATGTCTCCTTAGTACATGAAAGTAATGGTTGAATTGCATCTTCCACAAAAACAACATCATGAATGACCAAAATGCAGTTAATCTATGGATGGTATAGACGATAGCCCTTTCTTTTAGAATTGTACCCAACAAAAATATGTTTTACAACTTTATCATCCGATTTCTTGTGTTGTTGTTCAAGCATTAATGCATATGCTAGACAACCAAAGATAAACAGATGATCAACAAATGGCTTACAGCCATACCAAGCCTCATATAGAGTGATAGATTATCGTGCTTTGGTGGGACACTTGTTAAGTACATTTTGTTGGTGTAAATCACAAGCCTACACATTTGGCTTGGAAGATATCATGAAGACTCTACATGCATAAAGAACCATAGGAACATATGCTAATGATTACTTACCACTTTACCTCATTGTAAAAGTCAATTTGACTTAGAATCTTTTGTAATCACCTACCCAAATGATTCGTGGAAACGTTAGTTCACTTGATTGAGAGAATATCTCCAAGTTTTTAGAAGCTTGATTAGAAGGAGCCAAGAATTTGAATTTGAATTCAAATTCTTACACATTCCATATAAAAGGTGAACTTGAAAAGTCGCAGTGAGAGACATCACTCCCGAGCTTCATTCTACTGTCATTGAGTGTGTGTAAGCACTACATCATAGTCTACACATCTCTACACCATTAGGCAATGCTTGTTATGCCAATGGGATTGTACACGTGTTAATTTATAGATACATTTACATCATTCATCTTTGTGCTCACTGATTGTCTACTCCAAAGTCTTGTCAAGGGCATATCTCAGCAAATACTCCACCAACTTCAGTGATTCAAAGCTTGTTGGATTCAGCTCAAATTCATTTACATTCTGACAAAGTTTGAAGTTATTTCATTTAGCCAATACAGAGAAATCATTGTCGAGGTGCTCACTGGTCTATCTCTGCTACAGTCCTAAAAAGTCGGGGGTATACCAAATCTTGCTATATTAATTTCTCTTAGCATAGTTCATTATTTTACATCATTCCACTTGAAAATGTTAGCTTACTAAGCTAATTGAATACCCTTAGAAGGAAGTTTATCAATTGCTATTGTGCTGGTCACACTGAGCAAAACATTGAGCAGGTGTCAAGACAAAAATAGAAGGTTTTCTTGACTTTGTGACTTCCAAAGTTATCTGTTTTGATTCAATCATTACACACTTCATTTCCAAAGGACATAAGCCATTTCTTGGTCTCATTGAAAAGCTAAGGGATTCTACTAATCAAGTCTGAAGCTAAAGAGGGTTGGTACAAAGCAGGTTTTAGCAGTACCTACTCAATCTCTTGGATCATTCATCCATCTTTCCAAACAGTGGTATCAGAGCAAATAAGGTAAAATGGGAGATGGTTTTCCTTCATTTATTGACAAATTGGACAGGAACAACTATCAAGCTTGGTCTCTAAGGATGACGACCTACTTACAAGGAAGGAGTCTCTATGGACACATCTCAGGAGATGAGGAATTGCCCTCATTCAAAGAAAGAGGTTTGTCAACCAAGGAGGAGCAAGAAAAACTCAACACATGGTGTGCAAGGGATGCATTGGCAAGGTCTTATCTACTCAACTCTATATCTGACTTTCTTTTACCTCATATCAGAAATTGTAAGACTTCCCAAGAGACTTGGGAAACCTTGTGATTATATTTTTCCTCCAATACAAGGGCTAGGAAAAATCAGTTGTGGATTGAATTCACAACACTAAGGAAGCAACCTAAGCAAGCTGTTTCAGAATTTGTGACCAAGGTCAAAGATGTTGCGGATCAGTTAGCAAGCATAGGAGAAGAGATTGAAGAGGAACAAATTGTAAGGCAGGTAATCAATGGGATCAAGGCTGATGACAAGTGGGAAAGCTTCACCACTACAATGGATCTCTACATGGACATGCACACTCCAAATCTTACAATTCTCATGGGTCAACTATTCACACATGAAGCAAAGCTTACCAAGAGTGGAGATACTACCAAAGGTAACAACTCTTCTGCCCTATACACTGATAAGAAATCTAAGGATAAAGGCAAGAGTAAGGAGGTGGAAGATGAATGCTCTACCTCCCAAGCCAACTATGCAGGGAGAGGTAGATCTTCAAGAGGTAGGGGCAGAGGAGGTAAGCAAGGTAGGGGGAGACCCTATAACACATCACCATGTAACATTTGTGGTTTGTCAAATCACACCACAGATGCGTGTTACAGCAATTACAAAAATCAGAGAGGAAGAGGCTACCAAAGAGGTGGATACTCTCAGTCTAGAGGAAGGTTCAACCATCACCAAGGCCACAACAACAATTATAACAACAACTACAACAACAATTACAATGGCAACTACCAAGGAGGATTCAGAAACAGAAAGGACTACAACAACTACACAGAGGAGCAAGATGACTCTCTCTTGATCATGAACATGACTTCAAAGTCAGGTACAAATGATGATCACTTATTTTATATTGATTCAAGGTGTTCAAATCATGTGGCTGGTAATGTGGCACTACTCTCTGATCTTGAGGAACCAAAAGGTAAACACCAAGTCCAAATAGGTGATGATACAAAGCATTTTGTAGTTAAAGTTGGAAATGTGAAAACTTGTGATGGTAATCAGAATTTGTTGAGCAGAGTACTTTATGTACCTACAATTACAAAGAACTTAATGAGTGTTGGTCAGATTGTAGAGAAAGGGTTGCAGGTCAGATTCAATCAGTATGGAGCATTTGTGGAGGACCCAAGACATGGATTCAAAAGGATAGCTAAAGGAGAAAAATCAGGTAGACCTTTCACTTTTGAGTTGGAAGATACAAAGAACATTGCATTATACAGTTATAAAGATCAAACACTTTCAGAGCTTGAGATTTGGCACAAGAGATTAGGGCACATAAGAGAAAGGACCTTGAAGCAAATGTGCAGGGACCAATGTGTGCTTGGGATACCTAATGTATCCAAACAACATATGATTTACAAGTGTGGTGCTTGTCAATTTGGTAAGTCTCACAGGTTACCCTTCTCCAAGAAAGGATATATGCATGAAGACTATCTAGAGCTTGTACACACAGATGTATGGGGACCTAGCAAAGACCCCTCAGTCTCAGGTTCAAGGTACTATGTGTCTTTTATTGATGACTATAGCAGATGGACTGTATTATACTTTATGAAGCACAAGGATGAGGTATTTAATTGTTTTAAGAAATATCTCGCATTAGTTGAAAATCAGATAGGAAGGAATTTGAAGAGGCTAAGGTCAGATGGAGGAGGTGAGTACTTCTCCAATGGATTTGAGGACTTCTTGCAGGACAGAGGCATCAAAAGGGAAATAACCACAAGGTACTCTCCTGAACAGAATGGGGTAGCTGAAAGAAGAAATAGGTTAATTGTTGAGAGAGCTAGATCTATGCTTAATGAGAAGAAATTACCTAACTATCTATGGGCACAGAGTGTTTCTACTGCCACCTATCTCATAAACAGGTTACCATCAAAGTCACTTGATGGTATGACACCATATGAAGCATGTCATGGTAAGAGACCATCATTGGATCACTGCAAAATTTTTGGATGTGTAGCATATGTATACATTCCTTCACAAGTAAGAGGAAAGCTGGATCCAAAGGCTGAAAAATGTATTTTCATTGGATATGATTTAAATAAAAAAGGTTACAGGTTTTTTAACCCTACCAATAAGGGATTTATGGTAAGCAAAGATGTGATCTTTGATGAGAATGATTCTTGGTATGAGAATGAATGCAGGAAGGTCAAACTACCCTATGATTTGGAAGAAGAATTTCCAAAACTTACAAAGGAGGAACCTACTCAGGATGGAGAGTCAAGTTCAGATGATGAAGATACAATCAACCTTGAAGAGTTCAAGGCATGGAAGTCCAAAGGCAACATGAAGATGAAGAAGCTTGAGGACATACCAGAATCTTCAACTCAATCAATCAGAAGGTCTCAAAGAGAAAGAAAAAAAACTATCAGATATGGGTATGATACATCTCTTGTTACTAAACATTCAATTTATCTTGCAAAGGATTTGTCAAATGAAGAACCAAGTTCATATAAAGAAGCAATCACCAAGTCATAATGGAAAGAAGCTATGGATGAGGAGATTGAAGCACTCAAGGAGAGTGATACATGGGAGTTAGTACCCAAGAGGGACTCCATGAAGGTAATAGGATCCAGATGGATCTATAAATTGAAAAGAAATTCTGATGGCACAATTAACAGGTACAAGGCCAGATTGGTAGCCAAGGATTTTGCACAAACCCAAGGCATTGACTATGAAGAGACATTTTCTCCTGTGGCCAAGATGCCAACAATCAGAGTGTTGGTTAGTGTGGTTGCATCAAAGAATTGGAACATGTACCAATTGGATGTCAAGAATGCTTTCTTGAATGGATGGATCTCAGAAGAGGTTTATATGTCACAACCTCCTGGCTATGAAGACCCTAAGAAGGTAATTTATGTTTGCAAATTAAAGAAGGCTTTATATGGATTGAAGCAGGAACCTAGGGCATGGAATTACACGCTAACTACATACCTCCAAGACCAAGGTTTTGTCATGAGTAAGGCTGACACTTCTCTGTTCATTAAGAGAAATAATTGAGATGTAATCTATCTTTGTGTTTATGTTGATGACATCATCATTAGAGGCAATGATGTCAATGGAATCAGAAGCATCAAAAGCCAGATGATGAAGGAATTCAAGATCAATGATCTTGCATTATTGAAGTATTTTTTGGGACTTGAATTAGTCTACACTAATTTAGGGATATACATTACTCAGAAGAAGTATGTGCAGGACATGTTGAAGAAATTTCACTTGCAGGATGCTAAAGCAGCTAGCACTCCAATGGAGGTGAACCTAAAGCTAAGTGCTCATGAAGGTGATGAATTCCAAGACATTACAAGTTATCAAAGTATGTTGGGGTAGCTTGAACTATGCTACCTTAACTAGAATTGATATTGCATATGGAGTTAGTGTGCTAAGTCAATTCATGCACAAACCAAGGATACCTCACTTAGAGGCTGCAAAAAGGATCTTGAAGTATCTCAAGGGTACACAGAACCATGGTTTATACTTTTATTACTCTTCAGATATTGATATAAAAGTTTATTCAGATGCAGATTGGGCAGGATGCAAGGATGATAGAAGAAGCACGTTTGGATACATTTCTTTTGCAGGTGACAAACCAATTTCATGGTCTGCAAAAAAGCAACCAACTGTTGCATTGTCTTCTACAGAAGCAGAGTATAGAGGGCTAGCTAATGCCACTCAAGAAGAAATTTGGATTAAGCTTTTGTACACAGAATTGGGCTTATATACTAGGCCTCCAATTATCTTTGGAGACAATACAAGTTCTCTTCACCTTGCAGCTAATCCTATCTATCATGCCAGGACCAAACACATAGAAGTTCATTATCATTATGTGAGGGAGAAGTTGCTAAGCAAGGACATTCAGCTAACCTATGTGTCAACCAATATGCAATGTGCAGATTTGCTGACTAAAGATTTGGATGGGACCAAACTTTGCAGGTTCAAATCTATGATTGGATTGTAGGATGTACTTGAAGATTGAAGATAAAGACTTAAGCCAAAATGTTTGGCTTGAGGGGGAGCTGTTGGTGTAAATCACAAGCCTACACATTTGGCTTGGAAGATATCATGAAGACTCTACATGCATAAAGAACCATAGGAACATATGCTAGTGATTACTTACCACTTTACCTCATTGTAAAAGTCAATTTGACTTAGAATCTTTTGTAATCACCTACCCAAATGATTCGTGGAAATGTTAGTTCACTTGATTGAGAGAATATCTCCAAGTTTTTAGAAGCTTGATTAGAAGGAGCCAAGAATTTGAATTTGAATTCAAATTCTTACACATTCCATATAAAAGGTGAACTTGAAAAGTCGTGGTGAGAGACATCACTCTCGAGGTTCATTCTACTGTCATTGAGTGTGTGTGAGCACTACATCATAGTCTACACCTCTCTACACCATTAGGCAATGCTTGTTATGCCAATGGGATTGTACATAAGTGTTAATTTATAGATACATTTACATCATTCATCTCTGTGCTCACTGATTGTCTACTCCAAAGTCTGTCAACTTGTCAAGGGCATATCTCAGCCAATACTCCACCAACTTCAGTGATTCAAAGCTTGTTGAATTCAGCTCCAAGTCATCTACATGCTCACAAAGTTTGAAGTGATTTCAGTCAGCCAATTCAGAGAAATCGTCGTCGAGGTGCTCACTGGTCTATCTCTGCTACAGTCCTAAAAAGTCGAGGGTATACCAAATCTTGCTAAATTAATTTCTCTTAGCATAGTTCATTATTTTACATCATTCCACTTGAAACTGTTAGCTTACTAAGCTAATTGAATACCCCTAGAAGGAATTTTATCAATTGCTATTGTGTTGGTCACACTGATCAAAACATTGAGCAGGTATCAAGACAAAAATAGAAGGTTTTCTTGACTTTGTGACTTCCAAAGTTATCTGTTTTGATTCAATCATTACACACTTCATTTCCAAAGGACATAAGCTATTTCTTGGTGTCATTGAAAAGCTAAGGGAGTCTACTAATCAAGTCTGAAGCTAAAGAGGGCTGGTACAAAGCAGGTTTTAGCAGTACCTACTCAATCTCTTGGATCATCCATCCATCTTTCCCAACACATTTGTTGCACACATAATAGCCTCAAGCCAAAAGCTATGTGGTAGAGCTCGACGTTTCACCATACACTTTGCCATCTCCATGTGCGAGTTGTTCTTTCTTTCAACAAATCCATTCTATTGAGGTATATACAACAATGTACACTGATGTTTTATCCCAGGTTGAGCGACGAATGCATTAAAATTAAAAGAGATGTATTCCTCCCTTCAATCAATATGGAGGGTGTCCAATTTACATGCTGACAGATTTTCATCCATAAGGAGAAACTCTTTGAAGAACATAAACACGTTTTTACTTTGCTGTCAAAGGATACACCCATGCATGCCTTTAGTAATCATCAACAAAAGTCACAAAGTAAAGGTAGTTCCAAAAAGAAGGTGTCTACATAGAACCACATAAATCACTATGAACAAGATGTAATTTATGAGAAACTTGAACTGAACCATTTTTAAAGAAGGGAGAAGATTTAATTTTGCCAAAATTATAGCCTTCATATACATGTTTACAAGGTGACTCAAGCTTGGGTAGAGAGGACACCATTTCATATTTTTGTAGACATAGCATACTAGCATAATTCAAATGAAAAAAGCATGCATGCCAAAGCTTTGCATCTGAGATCGCCCAATAATCTTGAAGTGCACATGCTCAATCATTTACAGATTTTTCATATTCTATGAGCTTATACTACCCATGACATAAAATGACAAAAGAAATCATAACATCGCCATTTGACAAATCATGAACTATAAATCTATCATAAAAAAAATTGAAGAACAAGCTAGTCTTAGCTAACATTGAAACTGAAAATAATTTTTTCTTTATCCCTCATGCAAACAAAGCATCTGACAATGTGAAAGAACTATCATCAATACTATTGAGAATGATCTCATCAACTCTCATAATAGGAGAAGAGGAGTTTCTAGTACATGTGATAGTATTCCCTTCAGGGGAAGGTTCAACTGAACTAAAGAAGCTATGCTACAAGGTAATATTTTTGGTTGCCCCAATATCAAAGTACTAAACATCTAAGTCTACTACAAACATACACTACTCATGAGAGGATGGGTCCTAGTTGCATATAGTAGTAAACATCCATTCTTCATTCTATAGAGGATTAGCAAACTTTGTTTTAGGTATAGAAAGCCTCTGCAACAACCATTCCAGTTCCCTTTTTTATTTTCTTCTCATCTTTTTCTTACTTCTTCGACTATGAAGCATTACCAGATTTTTGCTTTCTAGTAGATGAGCTCCATTTACCTTTTCCCTTCTAACTAGCGAAGAAATCTTGATCTAAAACATGCATAATGGACCTCTTTTGTGTGGGCTGATCTTCCTACAAAAAAATAGAGACCAACTCCTCAAATGTTAAGGCATTTGGATTGGCTTTCAGTATTGGTCCAAGAGTAGAAGCAAAACTCTGATATGAATCTCGAAGGCCATTAAGAAAATTCTACAAGAGTGAACTATCTCGCAAGACTTCATCAGTAGAAATCAACTTCTCCTTCAAATCTTTGATCTTTGTTAAAGATTTGTCCATAGAGTATCCTTCATTCATATGTTTACGCTCCAACTGTTTTCGGAGGTAAGCAACACGAGCCTCATTTCTTCCTTGGTATCCCAAGCATCCTTTGCTACTTTTCAAGAGCAAATGTGAGGCATAATGGGACATTTCACATACGAAGGTATCAATGCATGTGCTCAAGCATCTATGCCATCCCATCAAAGCTAATCTATAATAAATGCACCAAGAACCACAACATGAATAGATATCCCATCAAGCATTCAAGTGGTAAATGTATCCCAAGCATCCTTAGCTACTTTGCAAGAGCAAATGTGAGGGGTAACGGGACATTTCACATACAAAGGTATCAATGCATGTGCTTGAGCATCTCTTCCATCCCATGAAAGCTACTCTGTAATAAGTGCACTAAGAATCGCAACACGAATAGATCTGAAGATCATCATCTTCAATGCCATCTACATCACCTACAATGACTATATTTGCAAGTGTAGTAGGGTGTCTTTCAATACCCTACACAATATTCCAGAGCCCTTTTTCTACCAATACATGACTCATCATATATGCCCATAATGGGTAATTAGTACCATACAACTTGTTCTCGATAGCCAACATACGAAATACATCATTGCTTTCAGCCATGACCACTGACTAAATACCTTAATGCAAAAAATTGATTGTATCTCAGAAAGTTGAACAGAACCACCCTATCAAGCTTTGCTAAACCTATAGCAAACTTGGAGGTGCTTGCACTTGCAAACCAAAACTTCTATATATATGTTTAGCACAAAAAGACAAAACTTCCTACAGACGCACTATGATAGTGCTTTCCGAGGCCAAAACACACTCACATGAAATTTTCAATGCGCAAAAGTGAAGTCATTTTGAACTTCTAATCACCTTGAGTATGCTCACCAATTTTTGTGAAATTTTGAAAGTGTGACTGAAGGGGTGTTGACAATGCCCTATATGAAGCACTGACTTGCTTTGATACCAATTGGTGGAGTTTGAGCTCTATAGAAGCACACTAACAACACAAGGAGGAAGAAGAAGCTTGGATCACAACACACAATACTAAATGAATTACCAACTAAAGTACAAAGGTAAGTAACCCTTTAGGGTTATAGGCATATATGCAAGCCAAGGAAAGAACCTCCTAAAGAGATAAAAGATGTCTCGATGGTCCTAAGTCTATTCACACACATCCCTACTAAAATATGTCAACACTAAGATTATCACCTTAAATGATCATGGGCTTCTACACTTCCACACTTAAATCCACAAGTAGCATCTCTAGCCATGAGACGCTTCACATGTTGTAGCACCTCTACACTCATCCTCTGTACTTGAAAAAGGAACAACGGGTTGCTTTTTATTGCTCCATGGAGTAGGAGCACTCCCAAGTGAGAATAAAAAGGACACTAGCAGATCTTCTATCTCAAACACTACCAGCCCAATCTACATCGATGGACCCATGAATTTGTAATTTTGCACCAGTTTCATAAAACAATCCATAATCCAAAGTAGCAAGCACATAATTTAGAGTGCATCCCAAAGCATCTAAATTTGGTTTCCTGGGAACCTAGGTACATTGACTTTAAAGTCTTATAGTGTAGCTTAGATAAGGTTTTGTAAATGTGAGATGTATCAAGCTTCCCAAAATTTTCATGTACATAGTAGCATTTTCCAATGCTTCACATGATGTAGTATCCAACTTCAGATTATGATCTAATGGCATACAAATTGACTAACAATCATTCATACCATACTTTTGCAATATACTCAAGGCATGTTGTCTTTGCGACATCCATATATCTATTTCTATATGTATAAACTTAATGCTCAAAAAATAGTGCAACACACCAAGATCTTTCATGTCAAATTCCTATGTAAGGAGATCCTTTACCTCTTTAATGATTTTTTCATTATCACCATCTACAATCAAGTCATCCAAATAAATAGCCACAATCGTGATGCCATCATGTTTCTTGCATATAATGAGTGATCCTACATCACACTAAGAAAAAATGCAATGGTGGTTAAATAATATGCAATCCTTGCATGCAAAGAGGGGCTTATTTAAGCTTGTACAAGGCCTTTTGCAATTTTCAAACATATTATGGGTTCTTTGAATCCTCATATCCTTGTGGTAGTCCATGTATACTTCTTCCTGCAGGTCATCATGTAAGAAAGCATTCTTCACATTCATTTGATGAAAAATCCATCCTTTTGTTGTAGCTAATGCAAAAAGTTCTCTCATAGTAGAAGTCTTAGCTACAAACCAAAATTTTCCTCATAATCAATGCCATATGTGTATGCATATCCTTTTGTTACCAATCATGCTTTATACCTACTTATGCTACCATCGTCATTGTGGTTTACTTATTAGACCCACTTGCACCCTATGGGTTTCTTTCCTCCTAGCAATGGAACCAGCTTCCATGTTTCATTTCCATAAAGTGCACCCATCTCCTCATCCATATCTTTCTCCCAATCTACATTCCCAATTGCATCTTCAAAACAAGAAGGTTAAATACCTTATATTACCTTGTTCATGTAGGCACAAAAAAGAGCCATTAAGCTATCATAGTTCAATTGTTGCACTGAATTCCACAACCTCCCAAATTGTCTTGGTCCTTGGTCACTTCTTGATGTTGTATCATCTCCATATGCCTTTCTTACTCCTAGACTCTTCATAGAGGGCACTCAAAGCTCCTCATCAAGGCCCTTTTCTGAATTGCTTGAATCTCCATCATTGTCTTCAAAACTTGTCTATATGTTTTATTACGAGTAGAAAGCATTTTCTTAACCTTTCTTGGATGTAGCTCATACATTTGCTAGACTGAAATTTCCAGGAAATATTCCACTCCATGGATTTGACTTGGAACTAATAACTAGAGACAAATCAAGTCCACTGAGAACCTGAGATTCTGAAATTGCATTTTCAACATTTCTTTTGTCATTTGAGTCAAAATTAAGTCCTTCTTTGGCATCTTCATAGAAGCTTGACATTTCATCAAAGACCACATCTCTACTTACCTTCACCTGTAGTGTGAATGTCTTGTAAAATTTATTTTCCCTTTTGCTCAAGGGGATATGAATGAAAATATATTTTTCTACTTTTAGATCGATTTTCTTCCTCAAATCATCTAGAATATGTACATATGCAATATAGCCATATAGTTTCATATATGATAAGTTTGGCTTTTTCACCTATAAACTTATCTTCAAGTGTAACTTGATGTACATCAGTAGTCACTTTTCTACTCATGATGTATACAACACTAACAATATATGATAAGTTTGGATTTTTACCTATAAACTTATCGTCAAGTGTAACTTGATGTACATCAGTGGTCGGTGTTCTGTTTATGATGATCACAAGTGATCAACTAATTAATACAAAGAAAAAATGTGCACATAAGTGCTATTCTTCAAGCTACATATATGGCACCATCCAAATGATGGATTTGATGTAGAGAATATCCACCTCAAGAAAGATTCAAGCTTAATGTTCCAACAGCTCCCCCTTAGGCTAAAGTATGCTTGAGTCTTCATTCTCTAATAGGTTGCATACCTACCATATCTTTGAATCTACAAAGATTTATCCCATCAATTGCCTTTGTCATCATGTATGCTATTTGCTTCTCAGTATGAACAAATGAAATGTCAATTACCTTTGCCATAAGCTTCTCTCTTAAACATTGGTAATGGACTTCTATGTGCTTTGTTCTTGCATGAAAAATTGGATTTGCAACTAGACGTATGGAACTTACATTATCTTCATGTAAGCAAGGTTTAGAACTTACAAGTCCCAAATCTGAGTACAACACCTTGAGCCATATTGCTTCTTGAGTTGCAATAGTTAGATCTCTATATTCTAGTTTAGTTGAAGATAAAGCAACTCTTGGTTGCTTCTTGGAACTCCATGACACCAGTTTTGAAGACCTGCAAATGCTAAGTATCTAGAGGTACTTCTTCTATCCTCCTTTGCTTTTGTGCAATCTACATTCGAATAGATTTTGATATCCAAATCTAAAGAGTAAGGATAATAGATACCTTTATTAAGTGTCCCTTTGAGGTACTTGAGTACTCTCTTTGCAACATCCATGTGTGGCCTTCTAGGTGAGAGCATGAACTGACTTAAGCATTCCCACACTATATGATATGTCTTGTCTTGTGTGAGTAGCATATATCATGCTACCAACTAAACTTTGATACTCTTTAGGATCATCAATCTGCTCACCTTCATAAACACTTAGTTTATGGTTTAATTCCAAAGGTGTACTTGCAAGCAATGTGTTCTCCATTTTGAATTTGAGAAGTAGGTCTAGAATGTATCTTCTCTGAGTTAGATACATCCCTTCATCTATATAAATCACTTGCATACCTAGGAAATATGTGAGCTCACCTAAGACATTGATTTTAAACTCCTCTTGCATGTGTCTCTTGATCATTTGAAAACCATTCATATCATCACTTGTCAAAATAATATCATCTACATATATACATAAATAGATAACCTCATTGTGATCTTTTTTTATGAATAAAGAAGAATCTGAGTGGCTAGTTTTGAACCCTTGACCTTGAAGGTATGTAACCAACCTATAACTCCAAGCTCTAGGATCTTGTTTCAATCCATACAATGCTTTCTTAAGTATGCAAACATAAGATGTATGATTAGGGTTTTCAAAACTTGGTGGTTGTGACATGTATACCTCTTCTCTTATCCAACCATTTAGGAATGCATTTTTCACATCAAGTTGGAGGAGTCTCTAATTTCTTGCAATAGCTACACTTATCAATGTTCTTATTGTAGTCATCTTTGCAATGGGTGAGGATGTTTCCTCATAGTCTATACCATGAGTTTGTGAGCATCCTTTGGTAACTAATCTTGACTTGTACCTACAAACTGATCCATCTTAGTTTATTTTAATTTCATATACCCATCTACAACAATTACCTTTTGATTGGGTGAAATTGAAACCAAATCCCAAGTTTCGATCTCCATCAATGCATCTATTTCTTCTTTTATGGCCTTTTCCCAATTAGGGTTTCCCTTTGCCTCTTCATAGGTTGATGGGTTCCCCTGAAAGTGACTCTTTTTCCAAGTAGATTGAATGCTTTGTAACAATTGTGGAATCATATCCATACCTTTCTAGTTGTCTTTTCTCCCTTGTTGACCTTCTAGGTGCTTTCTTGGAGCATTCTCCACACTCTTGCATCTTTGTTCTGCCTCTTGACTTCCATATCTTATAATCCTTTTCCTTTTCATCTTGGTCATCATCTGTATCACATCTTGGATCTTGGACTTGTGACTCATGCTTGCTTCCTAATTCATGATAATCATAATTACAATCATATGGTAGAGTTACCTTTTGTTTGTATTCATCATATCAAGACCTGTGTTCTTCAAATACAACATCTCTACTTGTAGTGAATTGCTTGGTTGATAGATTATATAGCTTGTAACCCATTTTATTTGAGTCATACCCAATAAGCACTGCCTCTGTTGCCCTTTCATCTAGCTTACCTCTTATTTGTGATGGTACATGAACATAAGCTAAATAATCAAACACCTTGCAATGTCCAAGACTAGGTTTTCTTCCATAGCATGCTTCATAAGGAGTCATAACTTGGAGTGATTTGGATGGTAATGTATTGACAAGGTATAGAGTAGTCAAAATAGCATGTGCCCATAGATAATGTGGCAACCTTTTCTCTTCAAGCATTTTGGTGGCTGATCCAACCAATGTCTAGTTTCCTCTCCCTACAATTCCATTCAATTGAGGAGAGTACCTAGTAGTCACTTCCCATTGGATACCTTCATCTTACAAGAACTCATCAAACTCTTTGGAGAAGTATTGTCCCCCTGCGTGGAATCTGAGGTCTTGAGTGATCTACCTCTATGATTCTCCACAAGTGCTAGATACATTAGGAAGCAATCAGACACTTCATTCTTAATCTTGATAAAATATAGAATAGTTCATATACTATGGTCATCAGTAAATGAGACATAATGCCTTGATCCTTCCAATGAAGGTTTTTGGCTTGGCCCCCATACGTCTATATATACTAAATCAAATAAGTTGTTGTGGATGTAGCCTTTTGTTGAATGGTTGTCTTTGTGCCTTCCCAATCTGGAATGCATCACATATGTTGATCATGTGTTGATTTGATATGTTTGGCAATCCAAGAACACTTTAATCCTTGCTTATATCCTTTAAGGTTCTTTCATTCATGTGAGCTAACCTCTTATGCCACACTTCAAGCTCACTTAGGGTTTAAAACCCAAAGTTGAATAGATCTATGTTTTTGGTTTCTCCTACTTCAAAAGTAATGAGCCTACCATGTTTCTCACCTTTGGCTATCTTCTTGAAGCCTTGAAATGAATCTTCCACAAAGGCTCCACATTGGGTGAACCTTGTTGATATATTTAGGTAGTGATGTGTGTGAACACACTAGGACCGCCGGGGCATTTTTTTCCCTCTTTAGGAGGTTTTTTTCCCTCGGCTTGTATATACGCCTATTGCCCTAATGGGCTACTTATCTTTGTACATTCTCTAGTAATACATTCAGTATTATGTGTTGTGCTCCAAGCTTCTTCTTCTTCCTTGTGCTGTTCGCGTGCTTCCGCAGAAGTCTAACTCCAACAATTGGTATCAGAGCAGGTCGTCGCTTCATCTAGGGTGTCGTCGACACTCCTCCGTTTGTAGTCTCAAAATCATACGAATTTTGGTGAGCATACTCAGGGTGTTTTCGAGATCAAAACAGCTTCGCTATGTGGTGCCAAAATCGCGATCTGAGCTCGTTTTGGCCTCCGAACGCACTATCATAGCGCTTGTGCAGGCTATTTCATCTTTTTGTTCCAAAGGTATATACCACTTTCTGTTCGCCAGTTTAAGCGTCTCGAAGTCTGCTACAGGTCTAGCAGAACTTGTCTAGGCAGTTTTGTTCAACTTTTTGAGATACAGTCAATTTTCTGCATCAAGGTATTTTATTCATCGGCCATGGCTGAAAGCAGTGATGTATTCCATATGTTGGCTGTTGAGGATAAGTTGGATGGTACCAACTACCCATTATGGGCTTATATGATGAGACATGTATTGGTTGCAAAAGGATTATGGAACATTGTGGAGGGTGTTGAAAGACGTCCTATTACACCTGTAACAACAGGTACTACGAATAGAGGTGCTGGAGCTGATGAAGATGGTGTCGAAGATGATATTGTGCAGATTCCTGTTCGTGCTGCTGTTTCTGTTGCACCTACTGCAGAGCAGATTTGTTGGGATGGTAGAGATGCCCAGGCACATGCATTGATAGTTTTGTCTGTCAAACGTGCCATTATTCCTCACATTCGCTCTTGCAAAACAACTAGGGATGCTTCGGATACACTTACCACATTGTACCAAGCTAGGAATGAGGCTCATGTTGCTTACCTCCAAAAACAGTTGGAGATTGAGCACATGAATGAAGGTGATTCTATGGATAGTTTCCTAACGAAGATCAAAGATTTGAAGGAACATATGATTTCTACTGATGAGGTTATACCAGATAGCTCACTTGTGCAAACCGTTATGACTGGTCTTCCTGATTCATACCAGAGTTTTTCTTCTACTCTTCGGTTGATGATGAAAGGCAATCCGAATGCCTTATCATTTGAGGAGCTAGTTTCTGTTCTGTTGCAGGAAGATCAATCCATACAAAACACGTCCATTATGCGTGTTGCAGATCAAGCTTTCCTAGCTAGTCAGAAGGGCAAAGGAAAATGGAGCTCTTCTACTAGTAAGCAAAAATCTGCAAATGCTGCACATTCGAAGAACCAGGATAAAGATGAGAAGAAATCAGAAAAGCAGAAATTGTTTTGCAAGTACTGTAAAGGGAATGATCATGTCATAAAGAACTGTCCAAAACTGGCTACAAAAGAGGCAAAGAAAAAGGAGGCTGGAATGGTTGTTGCAGAAGCCTCTACACCAAAAACAGAGTCTGCTAATCTTGTGCAGGAAGAAGAATGGGTGTTTACTACTGTTTGCAGTTTTGACCCATCTTCTCATGAGCAGTGCATGTCTGCAGTGGACTCAGATATTTGGTACTTTGACAATGGGGCGACCAAACATATTACCTCGCAGCGCAGTTTCTTCTCTTCACTTGAGCCTACCCCTACAGGGAATACTGTCACATGCGCCAACAACTCCTCTTATCCTGTTATGGGAGTTGGTAAGATCATTCTGACTACTGTTGATGGTAGTTCTTTCACCTTGTCAGATGCTTTATTTGTGCCAGGGATCAAGAAGAATCTGTTATCAGTTTCTGCATTAGCCAAGATTGTCTTGGTTGTGAAATTTGTTGATGACAGATGTACAGTTCATGATTTTTCAAATGGCGATGTTATTATTGCTTGTGGCATTTTATGTTGTGGGATGTATAAGTTCATAGACTATGAAAGATCTGTGAATGATTCGGCATGTGCAGTTCATGATTCTCAGGCTATGTCATATGCAAAGCTTTGGCATGCCATGCTTTGGTCATCTGAATTTTGCTAGTTTGCTACGCCTGTAGAAATCTGATATGGTGTCTTCTTTGCCCAAGCTTGAGGCACCTGGAAAACATGTATGTGAAGGTTGTATTTTGGGCAAAATGCAATACCTTCTTTTAGAAACTATCTTTACTTCGTGACTTTCATTGATGATTTTTCCAGGCATGCATGGGTATATCCATTGAAGGCAAAGTCTGAAGTGTTTTTGTGCTTCAAACAGTTTTTGGTTTTGGCTGAAAATCTGTCAGCATGTAAAATGGGCACCCTCCATTCTGATCGAGGGGGGGAATATATGTCTTCTGATTTTAATGCATTTCTGGCTGAACGTGGGATAAAACACTAGTGTATAGTGCCATATACACCTCAACAGAATGGAGTTGCTGAACGGAAGAACAAGTCACTCATGGAGATGGCGAGGTGTATGGTCAAGAGTCAGGCTTTACCACATAGTTTCTGGCTTGAGGCTGTAATGTGTGTAGCATATGTACTTAACAGGTGTCCCACTAAAGTGATGCAGTCTAGCACTCCATATGAGGCTTGGCATGACCGCAAGCCATATGTTTCTCATCTGTGTGTTTTTGGTTGTTTGGCATTTGGATTAGTGCCTGAACAACATCGTAGAAAATTGGATGATAAGGCAGTAAAATGTATTTTTGTTGGGTATAGTTCTGAGAGTAAAGGCTATCGTCTGTATCATCCATAGACTAAACGCATTCTGGTTAGCCATGATGTTGTCTTTGTGGAAGATGCTATTCAGCCATTGCTTTCATGTACTAAGGAGACATCTGTTAGTTCCAAAGACATGTATGATACTTTGATGCCTCTTTTTACAGGTGGACAGTCTAGTGTTGGTCCTAATGAGGCAACTTATCAGCCTTTGCAGGTTTCATATGATGGTGCATATCATTCCATTTCTGATGCAGATTTACATGATGCACTTGTTGATGAGAGAGCTGATATTGAGCAGGCAAAAACTATGCCAAAATGGCTAGTGCAAACTTTGCGTGATAGCAGATTAGATGCACCTTTGTCATATCGTACTCGTTCAAGCTTTCATAGTGCCTCCTTTGCATCAGATTGCTATGCTATGGCTGCATCTAGTCTTTGTGATGAGAATGAGCCTGTTTCTTTTGATTAAGCACAAAATTGAAAAAATTGGATGGCTATTATGCAATCTGAATATGATGCTATAATGAAGAATGGTACATGGTCTTTATGTGACTTGCCTCCTGGCAAGAAGGCCATTGGCACTAAGTGGATATACAAGCTGAAGCGTAAACCTGATGGTATAGTTGACAGGTATAAGGCTAGGCTTGTTGCAAAGGATTATGCGCAGGAAAGAGGCATTGATTTGATGAGACCTTTGCACCTACATGCTGTATGACTACTGTTCGGAGCATTTGTGCACTTGCAGCCCATCATGGTTGGAATGTACATCAGTTGGACATTAAAACAACATTTTTGAATGGTGACTTGCATGAAGAAGTGTATGTTTTTCAGCCTCGTGGCTTTATGCAGAAAGGGCATGAAAACCAAGTGTGCAGGTTAAAGAAGGCATTATATGGTTTAAAGCAAGCACCACGTGCTTGGTATGAGAAGATACATGCCTATCTGATTGCACATGGTTTTGAGAACACTGCAACTTAAAGCACCTTATATGTTAAGCGTGCTAATGATGTGCTTCTGATCATTGTTTTCTATGTTGACAACATACTGCTCACTGGTCCTATTGAGAAGCATATTGCTGATTTCAACGTTGATTTGCATGCCTCCTTTGAGATGTCTGATTTGGGGCATTTGCATCACTATTTGGGTATTCAATTTATGCAAGTTGATGGTGGGATGGCTTTGTGTCAAACCAAATATATTGACACATTATTGCAGCGTTTTGGCCTTGAAGGCTATAAGCCTATTGCTACTCCTATGGAGACGGGTTTATGATTGAGTCTTCATGATGCTGGAGACGCATTTGATGTTGTTCTCTATCAACAGGCTGTTGGATGCTTGATTTATTTATGCATTACTCGGCCAGATATTCAGTTTGTTGTCTCACAGATGAGCAGGTTTATGCATTGCCCAAGAGCCACGCATTGGAAGGCGGTTAAGCGCATCTTTCGCTACTTGAGTGGTACTCGGCTACTTGGGTTGTTTTATCCTAGCTCATGTATAGCTTGGTTGAGCAAACGAGCATAGGACCAGATCGAGCTCTCTGAATATGTAACATATACCTTGTAGGCTTGTGGTTAGTGAAATAAAACCCAATAGGTACTTTGAAACATCAACAAGAACAAGTTGATGCAAAAGAGACGATTTGCACCTTGACTAGCTCACAAAAACTTCTAAAAATTAGACTTCAAAAGCATATCAGCTGGAAACAAGCTCTGTTGGGAGAAGCGATTAGCTGCTCAATGACTCTTTGGAATGCCACTAGAGGGGAGGTCCTCTGGAAGATCTAGATGGAAAGATGTGCTTCTAACTTTGGAGACTCCCCCAAAGAGTGGTCAAATGAGAAATTGTTGTTCCTCCTCGATAAAAGAATCGCCACCTGTAAGAAACCCCCTGCCCCCTTTAGGCATCATAAAGTGCTTCTTCTAATCAACAGCAAGCTTAGACCCAAGTGGGCCTCGCATGAGGGTGATGAGAGGGTGATTAACCTTCTTTGTAATTCCATCTAAACTCTGTAAGATCTATCCCTGCTCTGTGGGAATTGGGGGGTCCCGTGGGCACTAGTTCCCTTCACTTGTTCTTTTCTTTTCCTTTTATTCAATACAAGTCCAAGAGAGTAGGCTAAGTCCGAACTTCCTTTATATTAAAAAAAAAAACTGAAGTTCAACTACTGTAGAGAGATTTGAGATTTGTAACTGTAGAGAGATTTGAGATTTGTAACTGCTCCAATTTGATGATTTGGAGAAAGATATTTATCAAGAGATACACACTTGTAATTTCAGTTAGTTGACAAATTCATGTGGACGAATAATAATTTCAATATAACATGGAGTGTTGTCAAACATATAAAGATGAATATGTATTCTAACGTAATAAAATTCTTTACCAAGTTATTTTGTAAGTCTCTAGCTTTCCCTTTTCTTTGGAAGTTTAATGCTACAAATATGATAAAGAAAAACGAGTATCATTGTGTGGATGCACAAAAGCATTTGTGCGCAAATGTCAAAAAAATTCTTTTTGGTTTCTTATAGTCCCTAACTAAGTAGGAACATAAGAAATTATTCTCTGTTGGAGAATCTTAGATGATTATATGCTCTTGAGAAAATGTAAAGAGAATTTGTGATTCATAAATTCTTTTTCTAAAGCCATATTCAACTTACTTGTACTTATAAATCTCAACTACTCTTCTACTTTCCAAACCTATGGTTGTAGTTATAGATTATGATTTTTTTTAGTTGAATCTATTATTCCACAAACAACACCTAATTCCTCGACTATTGATTATCAAACAATTGATGAGATAACATAAGAAATTTATCAAGTTTATGCTCATGAGTCCTACATGATTTAGCAATGTGTTTTGTTAGTGTCTGATGAAACTTGTTTACATCTGCGGTGAAAATGTACTACCCCTCAAACTTAAAGGTATCCATAACATCTGCCAAATTGTTTTTTCGGCTCTTTCATGCTTTACAATTTTTCTTTGATTAAAGAGTTTTCAAAAACTAAGGCTGCATACTTATCTTTGATGCTTTGAGTTTTCACTATAAACATTAACTCCCAATCAATCTTCCAATAGGCAAAATTCTCCCAAAACCAACACACTTGGAGGATCCTACCCAGATCGCGTCCCTTGCAACAATAAAATATCGTCTCAATTCTATTGTTGGGTTGAATTGACTCTCCATAATGCTCTTAGAAGCTTTACCAAAATAATCCCTCTCGGAACTTGGAAGTTCAAACACCTGTGCAATCAATTCTTTAGTGATATAAATGGTTACCTTCCACCTATGCATGAGAAGATTTTCTTTTTTCTGAGAGTACAATGAATTGGAAATACACTCACACACCCGATCTCCTAAGGTATAGGCACCCATCTTATGTCCAGCCAAGACTTAAACTCAGGATTTCCTCCTAGCGACTCAAGGCTCGGACATGATGAAGAACTTTTTTTTGTCAGCATGATTCGAAAAACAGGTTCTATGGGAAACTCGATAAATTCCATAATTCTAGAATCTTCAACCATCCTTGATCTTTTCGCGAATGTAAGCACACATCTTGTTGAAATTAGTAAATGTTTTTCACTCACAAATAACTACCGAAGATCACCCAACCTAAACAAAGTGTCATACCCTCAAAACCATAATACCAAAGTGTGGTACCCCTTTTCACCATACTACATATATTTCCTTATGATTATCAATGTCAATCACCAATCTTATGATCTCCTGTTTTTCTTGGGAAGGATATTTGATTCGTCTGACCTGACCCATATGTTTGTAATAAACACTAATCAAAAAGTTAATTCATATGCCTTGACGCAATAAACTAAGATGATCATTATAACGTAACATTTGTTGCTGCCAAATACTAACCTTAGCGTAGCAAAATAGTATCACGATCAACTTAACTTGTAGTGCTGCAAATTGGTAAGGCTTAAGACGACATTCATTTAGAAGTTTTGGAGAACTTTTCCCATTGTGATCCTGTAGCAAATATGTAGCAGATCCCCACTACTATGCAAGTAAATGCCATATGTATCTTTAATCCATTTTTATTTCTTGGTTTTCATAATTTGCTCTTATAGACTAAGACCCAATCAAATGGTTGAAAAACGTTATGTTTGATATTTCTATCCACTCAAGACTGCCTTCTTGTTTGTATAGTTTGTATTGTGTAGGAAGCATCAAATCTTTTCTCTTGTTAGGATAATATATTAAGATTCCTTTCAATTATGGATTTTTTTTCTCAAAAATTGGATATGTACTAGCTACCCTCAAGCTTAGCATAATGAACTCCATTTGCAAGAGAGCCTTAAACCATATACTGTTAGTATATGACCAATGTCTACCCCTCCTGATTGTATGTACTAATGCACATTTTGTAAGGCTCCCCCCATTATGAGGAGAAGTCAAGCATGCACTACCCAATTCATGGGAATCCCAATGAGTCTCTGTGCGAAGTAACATGTGTGGCCTTAGGAGCTCAGTTTTCTACTCAGAGGATATCATCATGGAGATCGAGAGGAGGAGAGCACCTTGTGGTGCATCGCCATCGAAATACTTTACTGGTATCAGAGTAGTTCGAGGCAAAAGCTTTGTTCCTTTTGTGCGAGTGAAGCGAGCACCCCCTCCCTTGGCTTATGACTAAGGCGGTGAGAAGGGCATAGACCTTGGCATACCTTCTCATCCTAGTCACCGAAGTCACCGTTGGCTGCACACAAGGGAGAACCTCAACGATCAAGGAATATAGAGGTTCTTGGTACTTCTTGGGAGATCCCCCATCCTAGTACTGTTCCCCCTAGAGCTCTCTTAACTGTGGCAATCTCTTGCCACCAAGATACACTCTTGTGGTGTCTGAAGAAGGGGAAAGACTAAGGTTGATGTAATAAAGTAAGTCTATGTTCTAGGGATCCGTTTGCTTCAGACAGATCAGAAATCGGACACCGTTTGGTCACTCGTCTGTAGGACCAAATATCTCAAGAATAGACTCAAGCATATTCAAGTGATCCACTTAGCCTAGTGGTTGTGAAGGAGGAGGTCTTGGCTTTAATCCCCATGGGGAGCATGGGGAGAGAGTTTTGCTCTCATATTCAAGTGATCCACTTAGCCTAGTGGTTGTGAAGGAGGAGGTCTTGGCTTTAATCCCCATGGGGAGCATGGGGAGAGAGTTTTGCCCAAGGAACTCTAGAGCCTTCTAACTCAAGTTAAGGTGAGTTAACTTGAGTCCAGTAAAACTTAACTCGAGAGGCGAGTACACCAACCACTAGTGGACTCTAGTGGAAGGTGTTAAAGCAATGGTCGAGATCACTCCAGCCACTAGTGGACTCTACTGAAGTTCATGTGCTCTCATATTCAAGTGATCCACTTAGCCTAGTGGTTGTGAAGGAGGAGGTCTTGGCTTTAATCCCCATGGGGAGCATGGGGAGAGAGTTTTGCCCAAGGATCTCTAGAGCCTTCTAACTCAAGTTAAGGTGAGTTAACTTGAGTCCAGTAAAACTTAACTCGAGAGGCGAGTACACCAACCACTAGTGGACTCTAGTGGAAGGTGTTAAAGCAATGGTCGAGATCACTCCAGCCACTAGTGGACTCTACTGAAAGGAGTGGAGGAGATTGCACATGCACTTGTGGACTCTAGTTACATTTGTGATCCTCGTTGATTCAAGCAGCTATATATACAGGCATAAGGTTGGGAGGAGAGTCATCTCTCTAGCATGTGGTGGTCGTAATTTCTTAAGGTTGTTACATTGGTATCAAAGCTATGGGCAAGCTCCCATGGAGACCTCCACATGGTCTCCATCATCTTCATTAGTTAATGATTCTCTTGGAAGATTCTCGGGCTTCTTGTTTTCATCAGCTGCGTGTACCCGACGGATATCTACCCCCGATTGTTTTGGTCATTCACTCTCGTGACCAAGAGTTTGGGATTCGCAAAAATGCTCATCATTTTATAATTCATGGCATGTGTGCAGAGCTGGAATCGAGCTCGGGTTTGCTTCAAGTGTAGAATATTGAAGGTGCTAGACCATTATCTATTTGCTTCACCTCCTATGACAGATAACCTTGCGCGTAGCATCCTCGTATCCATGAGAGCATCAGTGTGGCCTTTGCTAGCTGGTTGATCAAATTTAGAAGGATTCATCTCCTATAGAAACTCCCACAAGCAAAAAACAAAAGAATGACGCGCTCTTCTCATGATAGTAGTCGGGGTTTGATCACGCGACATCAGAGAGAAGGGTTGTTGCTCTACCTAGGAGAGCGAACATGTTATTTTGAATATTGTTTCTTCTATATATTATAGTGCCATAGAAGCTTCAGCTTAGGAAGCAAAAGAGGAGGAATTCTTTGGACAGTAATTGCAGAGATTCGAGCCTGTGATCTTTCGGTTCTAGAGTTATGCTTTGTCTAGCATATCAGCTCATGGCTTTATGCCACACATAATCAAATTCTAATACATCTCTTGTAGATTCTTCCGAAGCAAAACCAGAGAAAGTTAGCTTCAGATGGTGTCAATAGGACTTGAACCCCATACCTCCCATCTCTATGAGTAATGTCGTAACTTGGCCAAGGCAAAACAGTTGATATCTTCAATCCTATATATTGAATATGGAGTATAACACTCTAGATTTGGTTAGAAATAACTCTTGCTCACGCTCTCAAAGGCATTAGAGCTAGCCAACAAACCTGAAGAGGATGGAGCTCACGTTTCTAACCAAGAGATGGTCAGAACCCAAGTCACAAAGGCAAAAAATGGGCTCATACAAGCTAGTCCAAGGAAGGCTTCACTTCTTCAATAAAGAGCACATGACAAAGCAACGATCCACAAAACAGATCCTAAGGTAGCTACAAAGCATTGAAAGATGCTGGGACAAGGACCAAAGGATGAAAAACGGCTCTTCCTAAGGATCAATGGAAGGACGTAGCTTAATTGGGAGATAAGTATTTTCCAAGTTAATGATTGGTTTCAATATTTGTTTTTGTTCTCTGCTATCATGTAGGATGCATTTTAATTAGTGAAGTATGGTAGCAAACTTCATTTTTTATCATCTTGATGCAAATTATTGAAACTGACATAAAAGAGCATAAACATATTGAAACACTCATTACTATTTTCTTCTTGCTTGCAAAAGGAATAGGATGCACTCAAGTCTGTGCACATGTATACTTATAACTTTTTGTAAGGTAGAAGATAGATTTTTTGTGCATGGATGATTGGACATGGACCACCAAAAGTGGTACTTAAAGTCTAAATGGTTGATATCGCCTAGAAGTGTATCAAAGATTCTTAGCTTTAGAATCTGAAAGGCATTAATATATGTTTGGACTTGAGTGGGGGAAAGACCTCTAAAAAATCTTGCAGGTAAGCCAAAAAGCTTAGAAAAGCTCAAGAGATCTTAATTATAAAGACCAAGTCTTTATTCTATTGCATGATCAACAAGAATTGATTAATCTTGGCCATGGTTGTCCAAGAATTGAGGTTGGAGCTACTTTGAAATTTACCCAAGTATTGGCAATCGAAATACTAAGTTGTTCCAAGTTTGAACACTGTAGATATTCCAAGTATGTAGTCTACAACCATATAAGTCTGTGGAAGGTGTATCGTAGAAGTTTACCTATCCTTAAAGGGATTTTGGTACAAATCCAGAAAGCATGAGCGGATGCTTAGACTTATGCAGTAGAGAGATTCTTGTAAAGTCCTGGCCAGGGTAGCTATTTAAAGCTGCAATAAGAAAGGAATCTAAAGACAAGAATTGAAAAGCTCTTGTCGCTACCAATTGGTCAAGTATAACCAATTAGACTTGAATTTGATAAATTCAAGAACTTGGAATGATAGTTGGTTTTTCTTTTAAAAAATCATAGTAAAGAAGAATAGATATTATATCAAAGGTTTTCAAGTTTCCTATGAAAAACACGAGATCATGAGACGATCGTGTAGAGAAATTAAAACATAGAATATCAAGTTAGAGATAATGCCTGAAACTTCAAAATTCTTGAAGTGAAAAGGTACTCTATCAAGAGATGTTTAGACTTTAGGATAAGTATCATCCACACATTAATGTGGCTATAAAATAGGGTGGTATGGGACACCAGATTTATACTCAGATTGATGTAGGAAAGATGGTATGGACATCGGACCATGGGATGATAATTATCTTTTAGTCTGAGAATGGATTTTGAAGTCAGATTTGATCTTCAAGGGAATTAAAACTTCCAAGGATAAGTATTAATTCAAGGAGGATAAAATCATGATCTCAAGATACTTCAAGACAAATTTAAGAAGATAAAATCATGATCTCAAGATACTTCAAGACAAATTTAAGTATTAATTCAAGGAGGATAAAATCATGATCTCAAGATATTTCGAGACAAATTTAAGAAGATATGAAGTAAGTAACTTCCAAGATCTTCTTGAAACGCTTCAAGCTTAAGTGTTGATGATTCAAAAATATTGGATAAATTTCTAAAAGAGTAAAGACTTTGACTTTGAACTGAACCTTTCGACTATGGAATAGACTGACTAAGTCAAGCTACAAGTTCCTAGTGTAACTTGGCAAATTCAATTCTTTGACTCAAAGCAATGCACAAGAATTGCATTCCTAGTAAGGAGTCATAAAGAATGAATTACGGCATGAACTTAGTCTCAAGTGAAGCATTGTTTAAATAAAAACTCATCAATAGAACCTCAGTGGGTCGACACACTGATGTTGGATACCAAACTAGTATCTTGTGGTTGGATAATGTTTAGATCCATCCAAGTTAGATGTTTGGAACTACCAAACTTCAAGTTTTCTAAATCAAATTCAAGTGAATCAAGAGCTCTCAAAGTCTTGATTGGGAATAATCCCATCCTAGTCCATGCACCAGTCCTGCCCAAAAATGGACTAGTAATTAGAATCCATCCATTTCATATGTTTGTGCCTACATCGCACATCGAGACACAATGAAGTGGCTAGGGATGTTTTTAGATCCACCTTTATTATTCATTAACTACTTTGTACTTTGACTAGTTTATCAAAGTGCAAAGCCGGATGGTGTTTTGAATCATTTGGGCAGGGATCCCACCATAGAGATGAGACATGTTCTTCTAGTTTTACAACATGACCATGTTCTTCCGATTCAAGGACATGAGGCTCGGGGGTTGCCTATGGATACTATATATAGCTTTATTTTCGAGGACGAAAATCTTTTCCAAGGGGGGAAGAATGTAATAAAGTAATTCTATGGTCTAGGGATCCGACTGCTTCAGACAGATCTAAAATCGGACACCGTTTGGTCACTCGTCTGTAGGACCAAAGACCTCAAGAATAGACTCAAGCATAAGTTCATGTGCTCTCATATTCAAGTGATCCACTTAGACTAGTGGTTAAGTCTCATGGTTGTGAAGAAGGAGGTCTTGGGTTCAATACCCATGGGGAGCATGGGAAGAGAATTTCGCCCAACGAACTCTAGAGCCTTCTAACTCAAGTTAAGGTGAGTTAACTTGAGTCCAGTGAGACTTAACTCGAGAGGCGAGTATACCAACCACTAGTGGACTCGAGTGGAAGGTACTAAAGCAATGGTTGAGATCATTCCAGCCAGTAGTAGACTCTAGTGAAAGGAGTGGAGGAGATTGCACATGCACTAGTGGACTCTAATTACATTTGTGGTCCTCATTGATTCAACCAACTATATATACAGGCATAAGGTTGGGAGGAGAGTCATCTCTCTAGCATGTGGTGGTCGTAATTTCTTAAGGTTGTTACAGTTGACATTACCTTGAACATGTTTTGGTCCCTCAAAGCTTCATTCTTTGCTTTCAAAGCCTATTTTTGAAGCATTTTTGGGTGTCTTTTGGAGCCATTTTGGAGTACTTCCGCACATAGTTCTCTTCACACAAGTCCAAGAACATCAAGAAGAGTGTTCTTTGTACTTCTCCAATATTACATATCAACCTTTGGGGCTATGTTTTCAGCCACACTCGTAAAACTACATGTTTCTTGAAAGAGTTCAACTTTGGTGGGAGCAGCCGCTGCAAATTTATGCAGGTTTTTTGAGCCAAAAACATCAGAGTTGATAGACACTTGTAGGTGTTATTGGCTAGTTTTTGGGCTATGCATTCAACCTTTTAGTGTCATTTTACTGCATATATTGAACACATACACATTATGTATGCTTATGTGGATACCGCTTATGTACGTCCATGTGGTCATTGATATAGCAGTTACGTTCTTTGCATAAAGCCTTTTACATTTGATAAAGAGGATCATGGTGAGGTTTTCTTAACTGAGAGACACCCAGATGTCAGGGTCTCTTCGGTGATGTAGGTGGAAGACTTACCTAGCCTCGCCATAGGAGATGTATGATAGTTGTTCATAGGTGCTCGATAAGCCTAGTTGGCTTCTATTGGGTAACTAGTTATATGCTGGAGTAAGTGATTCACTATGCAGGCAAACATGTCAATACTTGCAATTTTATGATATTTTGACACAGGTCATACGCACATTTTGTAGAGAATACTCTGGAAAGAAATTTTCTAGATTTTTGGTTTTCTCAACTATAAAGTGATCAATTTACTCCTTGATACACTTATTCATTGGTTTTCGGACTCTTCTAGCTCCATTATAATTCCATTCAGCTCTCTACCATCATGGCATCAGAGATCTCAGGCACATCCGATGGATGAGGGTCTAGTGCTAGTGTTCCGAGGAGAAGCTATAACTTGCAGGACAAAGACCATTTCGAGATTCAAAAATTTGATGGCACAAACTTTGCTCTATGGAAGAATCGGATTAAAGATGTGCTGATTCAAAGGAGGCAATGGAAGCCAGTAAATGGAATTTCAAAGAAGCCTGCTGACATGGATGAAGATGATTGGGATGAGTTAGATGAAATGACCAGGTCTACCATTTGCTTGCACTTGGTAGATAATGTTTACTTTACAATATTAGACTGTGAAAGTGCAGAGGAGAGTTGGAAGAAGTTATGCAATACATGTGAAAAAGAGATAGCATCAAATAAAGTCTATCTGATGAGAAAATTATATGACCTTCGTATGAAGGACAAAGATAGTGTTGTTGCTCATCTAAATGAGTTTGATGCTATATTCTCTCAGTTATAGGCTTAGAAAATGGATATGGAAATGAAATGAAAGAAGTATTGTTTTATGCACCTTGGCTTCATCATGGGATACATTTTGCACAGTTATTAGCAATAGTGCACCTCATGCTAAACTCGTCTATGATGACATATGTGGAGCACTCTTGAGTGAGGAGATTCGTAGAAAATCGATGGTTGGCACTCAGCGTGTAGATGCATATAATGTTTGTGATTCTTACCAAGGAAAGAATCAACAACATGGGAGGAGCAAGAACAAGGAAATGAATAGTGCTTCTCCAAAGTATAAAGCACGACTTGTTGCAAAGGGTTTTAAGCAACAACATGGTATTGATTTCGAGGAAATCTTCTCTCCAATAGTCAAGATTACTACCCTGCGCATGTTGCCTGGATTCGTTGCAATGGAGGACTTAGAGCTAGTCCAAATGGATGTGAAAAACTGCTTTCTTGCATGGAGATCTTATAGATGAGATCTATATGGAACAAACAGAGGGTACATTAGGACGGTCGGGGCACTTTTTTCCCTCTTTAGGAGGTTTTTTCCCCCTATTGCGCTAACGGGCTACTTATCTTTGTACATTCTAGTGGTAATACATTCAGTATTGTGTGTTGAGCTCCAAGCTTCTTCTTCTTCCTTGTGCTATTCGTGTGCTTCTACAGACGTGTAACTCCAACAATTGGTATCAGAGCAGATTTTTGCTTCATCTAGGACATCATCGACACCTCTCTGATTGTAGTCTCAAAATCACACGAATTTTAATGAGCATGCTCGGCGTGTTTTCAAGATCACAACTGCTTTGCTTTGTGGTGTCGAAATCAATATTTGAGCTCGTTTTGGCCTCCGAATGCACTATCACAGTGCTTGTGCGGGCTATTTCATCTTTTTGTGCCAAAGATATATACCAGTTTCAATTTTCCAGTATAAGCGTCTCCTATAGGTCTAGCAAAAATCATATGGGAAGTTCTGTTCAACTTTTTGAGATATAGTCAATTTTTTGCATCAAGGTATTCTAGTCACCGACCATGGCTAAAAGCAGTGATTTATTCCGTATGTTAGCTGTTGAGGATAAGTTGGATGGTACCAACTACCCATTATGGGCTTATATGATGTGACATGTATTGGTTGCAAAAGGAGTGTGGAACATTGTGTTGGGTATTGAAAAACATCCTACCATGCTTGCAACTATTACAACTGCAAGTACTGAAGCTAATGCAGAAGGTGTCGAAGATAATGATATTTTGCATATTCCTGTTTGTGTTGTGGTTTTTGCTGCACCTACTGTAGAGCAAATTCACTGGGATGGCAGAGATGCCTAGGCAAATGCATTGATAGCTTTATCTGCCAAATGTTGTCAGGAAGGAGTAAGGTGATGGGAAGAGCTGGCACAGGGTTGGATCAGGCCCTTGTGTGCATCGTTCCCACGTCTTGTGAGTGGAGTGTGTGCATTGGGCGCCTCGCCCTCTCTCTGGTATGGCGATCACCATAGGCCCCTGCCCTCGGAAGAGACGAGCGGATATGCGTATGCGTATGAACATAGGCATCGGGAACGAAAAAATCCAGATACAGTGCTAAAACACGAAAGTCATGGGATCAGTGTCCAGACAAAGCTCAATGATACAATGTAAATGTAATCGAAGTCGTCCAATAAAATTTGAGTGATACAATGATGCCCGCTACAGTGCGGGTCAGTGATACAGAAATCCGCTACAGTGCGGATGGATAAATACAAATACGGCACCGCTACAGTGCAGATCGACCAAATATAACGTAGACCTCCTACTATTGTGCAAGAAGTCACCCTCGAGTCTCGGCTTCGGTCTTTGCGGTCCAAGCTTTACTTCAAGTCTTCTTTAAATAATTGTCTTCACTTCATAAACCGCAATAGCCTCCGATCACTCAGTAACCTGGAAAGAAGATCCGCAAGGACAGTCCACGGGGTGTATTCTATACTTCGGATCTTCAGTAACTTTTCTCTTCACTTCATATAATGTCCAAAATCATCAACCGGTCCAACCTGAAAAGAAGTTCCACACAGGAGATCCACGGGGTGTATTCTATACTTCGGGTCTTCAGTAACTTTTCTCTTCACTTCATATAATCTCCAAAATCATCAACCGGCCCAACCTAAAAAGAAGTTCCACATAGGACATTCATGGGGTGGGGGTTAATTATGTTAGTACGTTGAAACTCATGAAAACAAATATGGTCTCAATTATCAACACCCTCAAAATTTAGATGCTTTACACAAAATACACTCACATGCTCGTATAGTTGAATCTTATAAAAAACATTTCAACGATAAATAGCTTTATGGAGAATCGACTAAGATTACAAGAGAGTTGTCTCTTAACTTTACGGGGGTGGAAATCATTTGTACATCTACAATATATTTACACAAAATACACTCACATGCTCGTATAGTTGAATCTTATAAAAAACATTTCAACGATAAATAGCTTTATGGAGAATCGACTAAGATTACAAGAGAGTTGTCTCTTAACTTTACGGGGGTGGAAATCATTTGTACATCTACAATATATGAAAATTCACTTATGAAAATGTAATGTCTACTAAATGCATATTGACAAATGCAATGATCAAAGTTTTGTACGAGAACAGTCTTGGTTTGATTCGTATTTGCAATATGAAACTCATCCTTTTTGCTCGGACTAAATTCAAACCCATGAATAAGTGTGTGAACGATGAGGGTACAGGAAAGTAGCAATACTGATTTCTATGTTGTTTACCTAGAAAGTCACACATCTTTATGAATTGGTTCATTTTAATAAGTCATGTTACACTTGTACATCATGACCACACTTGTACATCATGACCATTGAGATAGCAACAAGCAATGGTAATCCAATTTTTGTGTGTGCCATTTTCGTCCATAACAATCTCTCTTTCTCTCCCTCTGAGTCACCCTCGAATTCATTCTCTTCACCGACAATGAAGCTTCTAACCGCCCTTCTCTCTCTCTCTCTCTCGCAACGCATCGACTCTCAGTCTCCGAACATCTGCAAAAACTCTCTCTCTCTCTGTGCTGCTGTGTGCGCCCAACTTCAAAGTATGGCTCTCTCTCCTCCGCGTTCTGCTGCATGCGCCCAAGTACGACTCTCTCTCCCTCTCTCTCTCTGCATCTGTCGACCGCCAAAAATCTCTCTGCATCTGTCGACCGCCAAAACTCTCTCTCTCATCTGTCGACCGCCAAAACTCTCTCTCTCTCCGCGTTCTGCTGCGTGCGCCCACGTATGACTCTCTCTATCTCTCTCTCTCCTCCGCGTTCTGCTGCATGCGCCCAAGTACGACTCTCTCTCTCTCTCCTCCGCGTTCTGCTGTGTGCGCCCAAGTACAACTCTCTCTCTCCATGTTCTGCTGTGTGCGCCCAAGTACGTCTCTCTCTCTCTCTCTCTCGATGCCGTCGATATCTGCCCATCGTTCCCTCTCCTGTGACGTCGCCGATAGCCACCGTTTTAGCCTGCTTTTCTCTCTCCTCCAAGTTCTGCCAGCCAACCTCTCTCTTGCACTTATGACGCCACTGACCATAGCCTCTCTCTCTGTCGAATTCGCTTGCGCGCAGCCACGGATGCCCCTCTCTCTCTGCTAGATGTGCAGCAGCCGACCGTCCTCTTCTCTATCTATCAGTCTCTGCGCACATGATTTCACCGTCTCCAATTCTCTCTATGTCCTCCACATCCACAGTGTCGACTTCTACCGACCTTATCTCTCTGATTTTTAGTTCGCACAGAAAGTCACAATTCAGATGTAGTATGCAGACATGGGAGAATAAGAGAGCTCCGTTCAGAACACCGAACGACTTAGTGATAGCAATACAATTCAAAGATCTTTGGATAGGGAATATCAAAATCATAAAAAACGGATCCCTAAGTCAGAAACTCACGCGTCTCAAACATGTCCTCATAAAGTTCCATCATTTCAATTGCCATGTTGCTATTCCAATACGGTTTAGTCGAGTTGTGTAAATCAAGCATGTACATCTGACTACCAAAGCTCTTGCCTCACTCCCTCTTTCTCTCAACACCGACTTAATCTTTTTTTTTTTGCACCTCTCTGCCACTCTCTCTCAATAAAGTATGAACAAGAAGATGAATATGAATAGAAATGGACAAGGAGCATACCTCGAAAGAAGTTTCACACAGGAGATCCACGGGGTGGAGAAGAAGCAAATGAATTTGCACATATTTATAGGCTCACCTAGGACTTCCTTTAAAAATGTTCTAACCTCCTTACTCAAATTTCTATTTTTGACGGTCCTTTAATTTCTTCTAGACTAAGGATCTTTGGTTTCACACTCGATATTTACAATTTAATTATTTTTAAGGGTTTGACCTAGGGTAAACGTTAATTCCAAGCGTCTAAGTTAGGATTTTTGGCCGGGGAAATTAGGGTTTTGCCTACAATTAACTCAAGCATGTGAATTCAAGGATCTATTTACAGTTATGGCCTAAAGTCCAAGAGTTTCTAATGGTTCAGGCTTGATTTTCATAGGAGAAAACTCACGTTTTTAAGGGTTTTCAAGGGTCAAACCTAGGGGTTTATGGATCAAAAGTTAGCTATTTACACACACAAGTCTAATGTACATATTTAACATGGTTTTGCATCGCACAATCAATCAAATCGGCCAAAACATGCACAAATCGTAATCCTTTCTTGATCAAAACATCACACAAAACCCAGAAAATCAGTGAACTTTGAAAAAAAGTCATGCACACTTCCTTGATGGATTTCATCCCAACAATGTGCCATTATTCCTCACATCGCTCTTGCAGAACAGCTAAGGATGCTTGGGATACACTTACCACATTGTACCAAGCTAGGAATGAGGCTCGTGTTGCTTACCTCCGAAAACAGTTGGAGAGTGAGCACATGAATGAAGGTGATTCTATGAATAGTTTTCTAACAAATATCAAAGACTTGAAGGAATAGCTTATTTCTATTGATGAGGTTATACCAGATAGCTCGCTTGTGGAGACCTTCTGAATGGCCTTCCTGATTCGTATCAGAGTTTTGCTTCTACTCTTCGGTTGATGATGAAAGGCAATCCAAATACCTTGTCGTTTGATGAGTTAGTCTCTATTCTATTGCAGGAAGATCATTCCAGGCAGAACAGGTCCATTATGCGTGTTGTAGATCAAGCTTTACTGGCTAGTCAGAAGGGCAAAGGAAAATGGAGCTCTTCAACTAGTAAGTAGAAATCTGCTAATTTTGCACAATCAAAGAGGGAAGACAAAGATGAAAAGCAATCAGAAAAAACGGAAACGATTTTGCAAGTACTATAAAGGAAATGATCATATCATAAAGAACTCTCCAAAACTGGCTGCTAAAGAGGCAAAGAAGAAACAGGCTGGAATGGTTGTTGCAGAGGCATCTACACCAAAAATAGAGTCTACTAATCTTGTACACGAAGAGGAATGGGCATTTACTATTGCTTTCAATTTTGACCCATCTTCTCATGAGTAGTGCATGTCTGTAGAAGACTCAGATGTTTGGTACTTGAAGGAGTTTGAAACAACTCAAAGTGCAGCAGGAAGCTAGATGAACCTCACAGATTATTCTCCGAAAATTTGGTGAGACAAATAGAGAACCTCTCTATCTTGTAGAAGCCATTACTCCAAAAATATAAAGAGTATTTCAAAATTATTTTAGATCACAATACTAAATACTAATAGCTTTCCAATGAGCTATAGATCATCCTAAATGGACATTTGAGCACTCAGATATGACTTTTGGAAGATACAGGTATGAGGGACATCTCTAATAGGTGTTGTAGAGAAAACATGCTTTGTTGCAGAGATCATAAATCTGAAACTATACCTCCAATGATTATGAAATTTACATCATGCAAAGTAGACACATAGAGATTTTCAATGAATATAAGAACACAAGATTTGGTTCATGTAGTCAAGGAGAAACATAGATGCAAAGAGAGCACAAAAGTCTAGATACCCTAATTTGATAGTTTATAGCAGCATGTAGTATTTTGATCATAGTGCACAAATGGTTGTAAACTAAATGCAATGAAAACTTCAAAGATCTGAAGTAGCCTATCCAAGCTACCTATACCAAGTTACGAAACTGAATTTGGATAAATACACAGGGAGAACCAAGCAAAACAAGTGGACGGATTTTCACATGTAGATTTGTGGCACAGGTAGAAGATACAAAACTCTTTAAGAATGACTTGCTTTAAGTTAAAAACTCAGGTACAGAGGTTGAGCAAGCTTCTCCATGCCTTCTACATCATATTCCATGTTTTGGGTGTTTATAAAACACATGTAAAGACTCAAATTCGTGAATCTCTAACTGTCTCTTTACATGCATCCTAAAAATAACTCTCCTTAGCTTTTGAACAAATTTCGTACTTTAAGTGAGTAATACATATAAGCCATAAATTCTAAAGCTTCTAAAATAGTGATCCATGTACAAGACCATTCAACATTAGTCTAAACTCATTAATTTATATAGAAGTTGTGTTTGCTTGCTTCAACAGTACTTTGACATTGGGTTGACCAAACATATTACCTCACAGCATAGTTTCTTCTCTTCACTCAAGCCTGCCCCTATAGGGAATATTGTTACATATGCCAACAACTCCTCTTATCCTCTTATAGGACTTGCTAAGATTATTTGGCTATTGTTGATGGTAGTTCTTTCACTTTGTCAGATGCTTTGTTTGTGCCAGGGATCAAGAAAAATCTGTTATCAGTTTTTGCATTAGCCAAGATTGGCTTGGTTATAAAATTTGTTGATGACAAATGTACAGTTCATGATTTGTCAATTGGCGATGTGATTATTGCTTCTGGCATTTTATGTCTTGGGCTGTATAAGCTCATAGACTATGAGAGATCTGTAAGTGATTCGGCATGTGCAGTACATGATTCTCAAGCTATATCAGATGCAAATCTTTGACATGCACACTTTGTTCATCTGAATTTTGATACTTTGCTACGCCTACAGAAATCTAAAATGATGTCCTCTTTGTCCAAACTTGAGGCATCTGGAAAACACGTTTGTGAAGGCTGCATTTTGGGCAAAATGCATCGTTCCTCCTTTCCAAAATATGGTTCAGTTCGGGCTACTAAAAAACTGTAACTTGTACATAGTGATGTATGTGGTCCTATGCAGATACCTGACCATGCTTTATGTTTTGGGAAGTGATCTGATGTTTTCTGACACTTCAAAGCTTATATTAGGATCTGAGGAGGAAGATGCAAAGGTCGCATAGCTTGTTGAGAAGTATTGGATGCATGCAATTCCAAAACCAAAACTATTCAGGGACATATGCTTTATGCTTCAGGCATTTTACTTTATGTTATGGCATGTTCTGTATGTACATGCATAGATTGGATTGCATACATCAAATATTGATCATTGTTTAAATTCTAAAAGTATGGATCCATAGGCGAGAAGTACACTTTTTGATTCTTTGCAGGAAAGAGGATTGCAGAAACTACATGGCTATGCAACAAAGACAATTGTTGCTAGCATCTGTTTTTATGTTTTGCAGGTTATGGAGTCCATATATGAGTTTATGGCATGCATGCCATGGGCCTGTCAAGCCCTATGTTGTGTTGGAGTTAGACTTCTGTGGAAGCACGCGAATAGCACAAGGAAGAAGAAGAATCTTGGAGCACAAAACACAATACTGAATGTATTACTAGAGAATGTACAAAGATAAGTAGCCCATTAGGGCAATAGGCATATATACAAGCCGAGGGAAAAAAACCTCCTAAAGAGGGAAAAAAGTACCCCGGAGGTCCTAGTGCGTTCACACACATCACTACCTAAATATATCAATAAATCCCCCCTGGGAGTGATGCGGTGAACAAGGAGCTGGCACTCATGTATAAGGAAGTGCCAAGCTATGTGGAATACACTCCACAAAGGGAAGTAAACCCAAAGCTTTGCGAAAAGCTTCAAACTTCTCCCTAGGCAGAGCCTTCGTGCATGGGCACATATGCCAAGCTGATCTCCCCAGCAGAGAACCTCTCCCTGACATAGTGATAATGCACCTCAATGTGCTTAGTGCGAGCATGGAACACAGGGTTCCTCGCAACTGGCAATGCGCTCTGACAATGAAGATGGTGGTGGTAAAAGACTAGCCAATACCCAAATCAGCCATAAGGCGTCTGAGCCACACACACTCAACAGTCGCTGTGAAAGCTGCCCTATACTCAGCCTCACAACTGGAAGTGGCCACAGTAGGCTGCTTCTTGCTCAACCAAGATATACATGAGCTACCAAGCATGAAGCAAAAACCACTGGTGGACACACGAGTGTCATAGCAACCAGCCCAATCTGAGTCAAAAAAAGCATGCAAATCTGGCGGTAGTGATCCCCCCTTGGGATAAAATAACCCAAGTAGCCGAGTACCACTCAAGTAGCGAAAGATGCGCTTAACCGTCTTCCAATGTGTGATCCCTAGGCAATGCATAAACCTGCTCATCTGTGAGACAGCAAACTGAATATCTGGTCGAGTAACGCATAAATAAATCAAGCATCCAACAGCCTGCTGATAGAGAATAACATCAAATGCATCTCCAGCATCATGAAGACTCAATCGTAAACCTGTCTCCATAGGAGTAGCAATAGGCTTATAGTCTTGAAGGCCAAAATGCTGCAATAATGTGTCAATATATTTCGTTTGACACAAATCCATCCCACCATCAACTTGCATAAATTGAATGCCCAAATAGTGATGCAAATGCCCCAAATCAGACATCTCAAATAAGGCATGCAAATCAGCCTTGAAATCAGCAATATGCTTCTCAATACGACTAGTGAGCAGATGTCATCAACATAGATAACAATGATCAGAAGCACATCATTAGCACGCTTAACATATAAGGTGCTTTTAGTTGGACTGTTCTCAAAACCATGTGCAATCAGATAGGCATGTATCTTCTCATACCAAGCAAGTGGTGCTTGCTTTAGACCATATAATGCCTTCTTTAACCTCCACACCTGGTTTTCATGCCCTTTCTGCACAAAGCCACGGGGCTGAAAAACATACACTTCTTCATGCAAGTCACCATTCAGAAATGTTGTTTTAATGTCCAACTGATGTACATTCCAACCATGATGGGCTGCAAGTGCACAAATGCTGCGAACAGTAGCCATACGGCATGTAGGTGCAAAGGTCTCATCAAAATCAATGCCTCTTTCCTGCGCATAATCCTTTGCAACAAGCCTAGCCTTATACCTGTCAACTGTACCATCAGGTTTACGCTTCAGCTTGTATAGCCACTTAGTGCCAATGGCCTTCTTGCCAGGAGCCAAGTCACATAAAGACCATGTACCATTCTTCATTATAGCATCATATTCAGATTGCATAGCAGCCATCCAATTTTTTGAATTTTGTGCTTCATCAAAAGAAACAGGCTCATTCTCATCACAGAGACTAGACAGAGCCATAGCATAGCAATCTGATGCAAAGGAGGCACTATGAGAGCTTGAACAAGTACGATATGACAAAGGTGCATCTAATTTGCTGTCGCGCAAAGTCTGCACCAGCCATTTTGGCATAATTTTTGCCTGCTGAATATCAGCTCTCTCATCAACAAGTACATCATGTAAATATGCATCAGAAATGGAATGATCTGCATCATCATATGAAACCTGCAAAGGCTGAGAAGTTGCCTCATTAGGACCAGCACTAGAGTGTCCACCTATAAAAAGAGGTATCAAAGTATCATACATGTCTTTGGAGCTAACACATGTCTCCTTAGTATATGAAAGCAATGGCTGAATAGCATCTTCCACGAAGACAACATCACGGCTAACCAGAATGCGTTTAGTCTGTGGATGATACAGACGATAGCCTTTACTTTCAGAACTGTACCCAACAAAAATACATTTTACTGCCTTATTGTTGAGCCCATAAAAGTCATGTTGGTCAAAGTCAACTGCAGTCAAAGTCAACAGGTCAAAGTCAACAAGGTCAAGGTCAAAGTCAACAGGTGCAAAGTCAAAGTGCGTAAGTGCAGGTGTCAAAGTGCACAGGTAGTGCACAATGAATTGTCCACAAAGGGTAAATTGGAGAAAATAGGTTGCAGGTTGCAGAGGTACTTTCTCTAATTTCCCTAAGGTTCAAAGTGTGTTTTAGAGTGTTTTGGAAGGTTCAGGTGAACCCCCCTTATGTGCAAAAGTGAAGAATTAAAAGGAAATGTGAAGGCATGTGAAGCGGCAAAGTGTACGCACAGGTGAAAGTATGGCCCCCCATTAAAATTTTTTGGTTTTAGACTAAAGTCACTACAAGACAAAGCAGTGAGTAGTTGGCTGCCACTTGTGAGAGCCATCTTGGGACATCAAAGTGAGCACCAAGATTCACTTGCAGTTAGGAGCGTACGTGATCGACACACTCAAATCAAGGCAAGAGCCATTCTTGGACCAAGGTTAGAGTAAGCAAGAGAGCATAGGCTAAGTGAAGCAAGGGAGGGAAGTGCAAGAGACACCAGAGTACGTCGCATAGAAGTGGAAGTGCAAGGTGCATAGAGAGTGACCAAGGATTTTGGTGCAGTGAAGTGCTAAGATATAGTTCCCCCAAGTATCTCAAGGTCTTTTGGCAGTGTACGCTTGCCGACAGCAGGTATTCACTCCTCCCCCTTTGTGGAAGCTTGGTGCAAGGTGTACACAAGGAGAAGCTTGAAGCAGGTGGAGGTCTGTTGCAGAGGAGGTCGGCAGCAAGAGGACATTGGGATATTGGATATTTTGTAATTGGGCACTCTGTGGGATTGTGCACAGAGGTATTGGTGTATCTTGTATTTCAAACATTGTACTTTTCTTATTGTAATCAAACGGCAGAAACTTCCAAGGTGTATTTTCTCTTTCGGTCCTTTCATTTTCTCCTACAAACCCTCAAACTCCTTCTTGTCAAAGAACCCCCCAACAAATTTGGCACGCCCGGTGGGACTTCCAAGGAGCTTTGAGCATAGGAGGCTATATATTGCCATTGGAGGACAATATTCCAGTGTCGACAACATTACTCCAGTGGGCCAAAAGGTGCATACTTTTATCAAGTATCTCATTTTAAGTGGACTATGCATAGCTCATGACCGCGACCCGGTCACAAACCTTGAGAATCAAGTGCAAGCAGACAAGAAGAAAGACGAACAGAAGATCATCGAGTCCACTTTCATCGACTTCATCGGTAGGAAGCATGGCAGGACAGGTGGACCTAGAAATCTTGCTCTCCAGATTAAACATAAAATTTCCCTCCTTCAGGGGTTTAGCCCAGGAGGACCCAGATGAGCACATTCGACGATTTCTTGCATTATGTAAGACTAGGGGGCTAATGGGTAGGGAAGATGCTTTCTTGATACTCTTCCCAGCCACATTGGAAGGACTGGCAGACAAGTGGTTCAGCCAGTTTGCTGAAAACCACTTTACCACTTGGGATTTGATGAAGGATGCTTTTAGAAATCAATTCCAGCAGGGGAACACAGCAGAGATTATCATAGAAGAGCTAGAGAACTTGAGATTGGGTCCAGAAGAAAAGTTCCCAGAATTTGTGACCAGAGCCAAAGCACTAATGGCCAAACTACCAGATCCACCCCATGATTTTTTGTCAAGAAATGGTTAGCCAAGCCCCTACCAGTAGCCACTCAATGCAAAATAAAGGAATTAGTATTACCTACAGCCTCCATAGAGGAGTTCATCACCACGGCTACAAGACTGGAGCAAATAAGGCACCAATATGGGACAACTTCTTCACCACCAACATATGGTACAGACATGGAGGATCCAGTGACCCAGTTGAGGAGGGAGTTGGAGGGCTTAAAGAGAAATAAGCCCTACAAAGAGGAGGAGACTGCTGTGGCTCAATTGAGAAGGGAGATTGAAGCACTCAAGCTCCAAAAGGAAGAGGAAGCCCAGGCAGAGGAATTAGCTCAGCTGCGACAGGAGTTGCAGGAGCTCAAAGGAGGAGGCATCAAGAGTGGTCTTTGGTGTTCCATGTGCAGCAAACAAGGGCATATAGTAAGTGAGTGCCCTCTGTTAAGTGTATCTTGCCAATTATGCAGGAAGGTTGGCCATGAGGCCCATGAATGCCAATCAAGAGGAATGCCTGCAACGACATACTGGACCCAAGGAGGACCCCCAACAACCACAAATGTGATGGCTGCACAAAATCAAGGTAACAACTCTAACCCTAGACAGAGGAATAATTTTGGAAATGGGCCTAGGAGGCCAATAATCTGTTTTAGGTGCGGAGAATGTGGGCACTACCAAAGTAGGTGCACCCTACCAGAGAATGCACCCCCTTGCAGGAACTGCCCTGAGGCCAGAGACCATTATACATATGGTTGTCCTAAGAATCAAGCCTCTTCATCAGGGCCCCATATCCAAATGATTTCTGTGAAGGAAGAAGAAATGGCAAATCAAGTTAAGGTGCCATCACCATCTACCAGGGTGGTGCAGTTAGAAGAAATTGACTCTTTTACTGTGCAAACAAGAAGCAAGGGGAAGGCTCCAGTGGACATGGGTCAAGAATCATTGATTAATGGATTAAACAGAGACAAAGGCGTGTCCGAAGACCTAGCCACCACAAGTGCAGACACAAGGCAAAAGGAAAATTGCTCAGGTACCAGTAATGCCATTGGACATGCATTCAGCAGGGCTCATGAGGAGTTGGATAAGTCAAATGGAGCCCAAGCTCTTAAGGAATCAGAAGCCTCCAGACTGCTCAAATCCATGAAAAAGGAGGTTAGTATTTTTGATTTAATAAAGATGGATGGGAAGTTCAGGTCAGAACTCTTGCAGATAATTGATTACGCTTCCACTACAAGTTTGGTGGCAACGATTGCTGTTGTACATGAAGGAAAAATTGTAAGGGAAGCACCCCTTACAGATTATAAAAGTCCTCGGCTGACAGTATCTATCAAGGGTCATGAATTTAAAGGAGTTATTGTGGATGGTGGTTCTGGCATTAACTTGATGCCTGAACATACAATGAAAAGAATTGGACTCCATCCTTCAAGGCCTGCAAATTTCACTGTCACTTTGGCAGATCAGAGCAAAGTAAGGCCCTTGGGAGTAATCCCAAAAGTTCCACTTGAAGTACAAGGTAATTTATTCATCCTGGATTTTGTGGTTTTAAGATTACCCCAGGTTGAAGGAGGATTTCCTCTCTTAATTGGACGACCATGGCTGAGGCACGCAAGTGTCATTCATGATTGGGGCAAGGATACTATGTGGGTACAAAAGAAAGGGCAGGAGCTGACACAGATTCATTTAGAAGAGGGCCCAGATAATCAAGGAAACACTAGCATGATGCAAGCAGTTGGCATTTGCATGGAAATAGAATTGGAGGATCAACCCCAAATAGATTTTGAGGAAGAAGAGGATATTCTAAATTGGCTCCAAGCAGGCAACTCTTCCTCTTGTTTTGGAATTTTTCTTAATAATTGTTGTACAATTGAAGGTTATGATGAAGATAAGAAAAAAGTCCAGGTTGATGGATTGGGAGAGCCCATTACAAACCACAGAAGGGGCAGGAAGACAACCCTCAAATGCATTTTTGAGGAGGATATGACTACTACAGAAAATGAAGTTAATAAAGATAAAGGCAAGGTAAAAGATTCTAGTGAAGAGTGTTCTTTTCCAATTCAAGAAATACCTGCAGGTTGGATGCAGGATAAGGAAGAACAGATTGAAATCCAAAACACCCCTGCTTATGAAGCAATGCAAGAAAAGCTAGAAGACAAAGACAAGGAAGGAGAGGAGAAGGAGGATACTCTGGTAGAGAGAAATCCTGTCCGAGAAATACAATTAGGCAATCAAGACAATGATCGGCCAGTTTTGGTGGCCACTTGGTTGTGGAGCCACCCAGGGCTCCTTGAAAAGGTAAAATCATTCTTGACCAAATATATAGATATTTTTGCTTGGCATTATAAAGAATTAGAAGGAGTGCCTGCAACTTATGGAGAGCACAGAATCCCTCTGGTTGATGGAGCAAAACCTATAAGAGGGAAGAGTTATAGACTTAACCCAAAATATGCTGAAGCTGTCTATGTGGAAATCCAGAAGATGGAGGATGCAGGAATCATCATTCCTGTAGAACACTCAGAGTGGCTCTCCCCTATGGTTATAGTACCAAAGAAGAATACTCATAAAATCAGAATTTGTGTTGATTTTAGAGCACTCAATAAGGTGACCATTCCAGATGGTTTCCCAATGCCTTTTGCAGAACAAGTCATTGAAGAAGTAGCTGGGCATGCCTTATATAGCTTTATGGATGGATTCAGTGGCTATAATCAAATATCAATACACCCAGAGGATCGAGAAAAGACTGCTTTTATCACACCTTGGGGAACATATGTGTATGTAAAAATGCCATTTGGGCTCAGAAATGCCCCAGCCACCTTTAACAGAACGGTCAATCTCATCTTTGGCCCCCTATTGCTGGAATCACTTAGAATCTTCATGGATGACTTCTCTTCGTTTTCAGGATCTCACAAAGAAACTCCTCTAGATTGTTTGGACCACCATTTGAGGCAGCTGCATAATGTTTTCAAAAGATGCAGAGAAACTAAGTTAAAGCTCAATCCAAACAAATGTCATTTTCTTGTGACAGAAGGAACTCTCTTAGGACATGTGGTGTCAGCTAAAGGTATGGCCCCGGATCTTGACAAAATCATTTCTATCTTAAAGTTGCCTAAACCTAAATCCCCTAAAGAGATCCAGAGTTTTTTGGGGCATACTGGATACCATAGAAGGTTTATTAAAATGTATGCAGAGATAGCCAGACCTCTGGCTAGACTTACAGGTAAGGAAGTACCTTTTAAATGGGAAGAAGAGGAAGAAAAAGCATATCAAACATTGCGGTCCAGGTTAGTGTCTGCTCCTATTTTGATCACACCTGAATGGTCAAGAATCTTTCATATACATGTAGATGCCAGTGCCTATGCAGTGGGGGCAGTTTTGACACAACCTAGTGAAGAATTTAAGATGGACAGACCTATTCAGTATGCTAGTAGAATTTTGACTAAGGCTGAAAGGAATTACAGCACCACTGAACGGGAAGCCTTAGCAATGGTTTTTGCGGTCCAAAAATTTCGTCATTATTTGTTGGGAGTAAAATTCGTTATTATAACTGACCACCAACCTCTCAAGTACTTGCTCAACAAACCACAAGCCACTGGTAGAATATGGAGGTGGTTATTGTTATTCCAAGAGTTCGATTTTTCTGTGGTCCACAGACCAGGTAAAGAGAATGTTATGGCGGATCACCTTTCCAGAATCAACATGATGGAGCAAGTTAGTGGAATCAATGATGATTTTCCAGATGCTCATCTGTTTGCTGTCCAGGCCCAAGGTTGGTATTATGATATCAAGAATTTCATTAAAACAGGGATGTATCCAGAAAAGGCTAGTGCTGTGCAAAGGAAGAGATTGCTACTCAAGAGCAGACCATACACCTTCCTTGAAGATAAATTATATAGACAGGGAAAGGATGACAGACTTAGGAAGTGCTTGGAGAAAGAAGAAGTGAGGAAAGTCCTTCACTCTGCACATGAAGGACCAGGTGGTGGGCACCTTCCAGGGCATATTATGAGTCAGAGGATATTAGATGCTGGTCTATGGTGGCCTACACTATTTAAGGATGCAGATGAATGGGGAAAGGCATGTGACGTTTGCCAGAGGTGTGGACCTAAGCCCACAACGCAGAGACATAACCCCTTGATTGTTTCCACTTCCTGGCAACCATTTGAAAAGTGGGGGCTGGATTTTGTAGGGCCCATCTATCCTCCGACAATTCCAAAACGAGAGAAATATCTCTTGATAGCTACCGATTATGCGACCAAGTGGGCTGAAGCTATTGCTTCCCCCGACTGCACTGCCCAAACTGTTGCCGATTTCATTTATAGTAACATCATTTGCAGGTTTGGATGCCCATTTGAAATTTGTACAGATCAAGGTACACATTTTGTCAATAAGGTCCTGCAGGAAATTTTTAACAGGTATAGAATTCTACATAGGACTTCTTGTGCTTACTATCCAAGAGCCAATGGACAGGCTGAATCGACAAATAAAGTTCTGATCTCAATGTTAAGGAAGGAATGTATGTTACAACCCACTTCCTGGGGCATTTCTTATCAAGGTACCCTATGGGCATACAGGTTAGCTTACAAAGAGGCCACAGGATATTCTCCATTTCAACTGGTTTATGGAATATTGCCCATTGAGCCCTTTGAATTTTTACATGGCTCACCTAAGATAGCATACATGCAGGGCAAAAAAGATTGTGATGTCTCTCAGAGAATAGGGGCACTACATAAAGTGGAGGAGATTCGTCTCCTAGCAACAAAACAATTGATCGAGACTCAGATGAAGAGGAAAGAGGCACATGATCGACACCTGTGGAACAACAACATTGAAGCAGGCATGTTGGTTCTTCTCCATAGACCTAACCTTCATACACAACTGAGAGGAAAATGGCTTCCAAATTGGGAAGGACCTTATAGAGTCAAAACAATGCTAAACTTGGGTGCTGTGGAGTTAGAGACGCTGAAAGGAGAGGCCTTGCCACTGGTCAACATTTCAAGGTTGAAGGCCTATCATCAACACACTTAATGACGTATGGATCACCTGGAACTGCCAAATATGTCCAGGTTGTACATAACTTTCTCATCATATTTTGCTCAGTTTTAGTAGTTTTCCTTATCAATTTCATCTTTGTTATTGGTGTTTTTAGAAAACCTAGAAGATATTTCAAAACCACGGCCAAGCAAGCTCTTTTTTGGAAATTTTCTAGCAATTTTAGCATTTTTCTAGCAATTTTTATCCCTTTCCGATGTCTTTTTATTGCCCAATTTGAGGAATAAATGGAGGGTCTCTGTGGTTTGATGAAGGATTTTAGGCTTAACATGTAGAAAATTTCATCAGAATTTTTTCAGAATTTTTTTAGAATTTTTTGGCCAATTTTTGGCATTTTTTTCAGATTTTTCCTTGATTTTTCTCTAAATTGGGCTATTAAAAAAAAAAAAAAAAAAAATATCCCCCCAGCCCCCCCCTCCCCCCCCCTCCCCCCCCCTCCCCCCCCCCCTCCCTCCCCCCCCCCCGCCCCCCCCGTTCTGACAGCCCCCCCCCGCCCCCCCGTTCTGACAGCCCCCCCTCCCCCCCCCCCCTCCCCCCCCCCTCCCCCCCCTCCCTCCCCCCCCTCC